>SJYO01035988.1:34482610-34642610 GCA_006410555.1 Capra ibex | reverse complement strand
TCTTCTCGGGTCTTTGAAACCCCTTCGTACCTAGGGCCCAGGGTGCGTGTCTTTCGGACTAAAGTCCTTAGACCTTAATCTCGTAGTCCCACAAACCTTCGGGAGGTCCGACCCACTGGGAGGCACTCACGACCCGTCCCTCCCAAAGGGTCGTCCTTCCTGCGTTTCCCCGTCCATTGTCGTTCCGCCATGTTATGAAGGTGGGGGTCAGTCCCTCGTGGCAGGAGGCACCTGGTTGGACCTGCGTCACTCGGGGAAAGGTCTAGTCTCGTGGGACATCAGGAGACACACGACTTCTCTTCCAAGATCTAGACGTGGTGAGTCGTGTCGTCGGTGACCGGTGTACACCTACGGGTCGTGACCTTTGACCACTCCGATTGCCACACTTCAAGAGTGACATAAAGTGACGTTGAGTGCATCGGTGCGCGCTTGATTTATCGTGCAGGAATACCTTTTGACCTGCGCCGAGACTCTCCCATTCTACACAGTAGACCAAAGACTGACCCGGAGTCGTCTGTGTGTCCTTTACCCTTTTAAATTCTCACCGTCGAACTTTTTCATGAAGAATTTATAAGTACTTGAAATAAACGTTTAAATCTAGTGATTGTACGTTGTCTTTTTCCTTTACCGTCGTTAGAGACGACGAACGCATCGACTTAATCAAAAAGACCCTAAGTCACATTTCAGACAAAATTTTATTACTTCATATGCCACCGTCCTTCTAACATCTTTGTAAGTCTACACTCGAAAGGCACCTCTAGTCGTTTCGGGGGTTGTCGAAGGTCCTTGTCAACTTTTGGGGAGGGGTATGTCTCCCGACGGGGTAGTGAGGAGAATGATTTGCCTCTCCGGCTCGAGGCACAGGGACAACATGTTCCTGTGGATCTCCTTGCCTTCCACGTCCGAGACGGGGGAGGACCGTGGAGGCACCGCGACCCACGACGAAACTCCGGAGGATGAGGGGGGCAGGGACCCTTCCTGTCGGAGGACCTTCTGACCTTGGTGGGAGTGCCGGGTCGTGCACCGGGAAGACTCTTGCGCGACGTATGAGTCTTGGTTCTCGGGGCCCCTGCCCACCCGTCCCCCGAGACCCGAAGGTACCTTCTGTCCGGTGCGTCCAAGAAGAGGAGATCCTGAAAAGTCTCGGAGAGTATCCGATGACCATTTGAACGTTGTCACTGTTTACCAGGTTTAAGTCACAAAAGGGTTTAAATGAACTGGACCTTCGTTGAAAAGTATCTTAAGGATGACCTCAAACGAAACTCTTTGTGATTAGTCTTCCACTCTTTCAACTTCGACTCCCTAAGCTCCCCCGACGGATCAGACTTGGGGACAGCCCTGTTTATTCGGGGGGGTACCGGGTCCCCGAGAGGGAGGGAAAGGACCTACACCGGGTTCGGAGACGGGGTGTCGGTGGGGGACTCGACCTGAGTATAGAGTGACGACTCACCCAACCCCCACGTACACACCGGGGGTCTACAATTGTGACAGGACTATTGTCTGGTAGACGAGGTTCCACTAAATCCACTCCTCGTCACTCCGAAGAAATTTTCTAAGATGTAGGAAGGGAATCGAGACAGGGGACTCTCGTCTCTTGTCCTTTTGTTAGAGACGTGTTACGAATTAACACGGAGTACAATGTGTTGCGTTCGTGATCCCACTATGCATGAGAGGGGTGTTCCCTGTCTTGGAGACCCCTCGTTCTGGACCGGACACACAAGGGACGGTACCCAGGTCTGGAGTCTCTTACGGAAATTTACACACCCGTGAGTCACCTGTCAGTGACCCACCTACTCATCTGTCTATTTATCTGTCTGACTGACTGTCGTCGAAAGGAACCCCATGTCTTCTTCGTCTCTCCCGTGGAGGACTCCCTAAGACTGAATCTTCTCCGAGGTCCAGGACCCCGGAGTACACCCAAAATAGGAAAACGTTCGTAGTTCAGGATCTCACTTCCAGTCTTCGGCACAGGAGGACGGAGGTGACACCGGGACGGGTCTCATCTGAAGGATGGAGGAGAGGACGGACCAGTATGAGTGGGTAGCGTAGGGGAAGAGTCGGAGGAGGGGAAAGAGTACGAGAACAAATCACAAGTCTTATTTCCCAAGACGAGAGTCGAAAATTCCCCACACACACACACGCACACGCACACGAGTGTACATACAGACAAGAAATTCTAGTATCCGTTCAATAAAGTCGTGAAAGACCGAGTCAAAAGAGTAGACATTTTACCTCAATTATTGTCGGAGAGTACCCTGATGACATATTTCCCGAATCTTGTCACGGTCCGTGTAAGACCCGTGGGTCCCGACCGACACGGTACACTCCCGTTTCTGGACCTAGGTAAGCATCCCTCGAGTGTCTCGAAGTGTGCGTAGTCATCGGACCGAATCACCAACCATCACTCCGATTTACACGACACACACCAAATATTAAAGTGTGTCCTGTCGGTGTCAGTATTTACGATAAAGGTTTGACATGGACACAGTCCGGTCTGAGTAAGGTTCCTTTGCAACCGGGATTGACCGGTGGGCACCCACTGTTCGACCCCGACGTCACAAGTGTCGAGTGTCAATTACTACCTTCTACCTCACACCTCGTGAACGGACACAAACCCGACTTCATGAATGACCGCAACCGGAGCACGAGTCTCCACTTCGAGGACTGTGAGGACGACCTCTGAACGAGAACCCGTGTTTCAGGGAACGACCGGGACTCGACCGACCCCGAGGACTTCGGACAAGGGACGTACGGAGGGAAGAACCCGGGAAGGAACGACGTAGGAGTGGGGCGTCGGGGCACTCGGCTCGGGACTGGAGCCCAAACACAACGTCCTTACCCGGGAATGGTTCCTTTTCAGCCACTTCGTGTACCTGGACACGGACTGGCACCACCTGGCCCGCGGACCGAGGGAGTATTTCGACGTCCCGACGGCACTCTTACTGTCGTCCGTCCATCCGCGGTCATCCCGGGTCGGGCTCGGTCGAGGGGCGACGGGGTCCCGACCCCAGGGTCCCCGACCCGCAAGTGCCCCCGTGGACACTGAACACGGCAGAACACAGGGGTGCACCTCGGGGACTGTTCGACACTTGTGGGTCGTTTAGGACGTGACCCCAGTGACACTCCTCGTGCCCTACCCACGGTGTGTCCGGTCAGGTTTGAAGACGGTCTCAAGTGGTAGGATCCATAAATAGGACAGTGGAGACCTAAGTAGAGAAATACAACTCGGAGGGGAAATTATCCGACGTCTCCGTCCCGACACGAAACGTCGATGCACAAGTCGAGGACACGTCCAGTTGCTCCCGACCCGTGACCCCACCCTCACGGTCGTGGTCTCCACCAAGGGCGAGGGGGACCCCCGGTCTACTTGGTCCGACCCGGGAGGGACTCTGTCCGGAGAACGCGGCCCCTTCTGACACGGACCGCCACGGACCCTCGTGGACTGCGTACCCCACGACCACCGACCCCATATACCTAACGTCGAGGGACGGCGGTTGGGACGGACCTCCGTGCCTGGGGACCGGGGTCTCGGCCCTCACTGGACCGTCTCAGGGTCCGCGACCGAAGAGACGTCGTGGCCTCATCGGGTCCCGTCGGGCGGTCCTTGGTCCGACCGGCTTGGTTACCTCAAGTCCAAAACGAAATTTCTACTCTCAAGCACTGAAATGAGTACTCTTCAATCACTCTGTCACTGGATGCTTGGTCGGATCTTTTCTATCACCTCAAGTACTATTACAGTCGAGTCTCCTCCACAAAGTGAAGGAACGACTACTTGGGGTTGGGACTTTCCTTTCTGGACTGGACGTAAAATATTTTGTCATAGATACTTCTCGGGAAATAAAGACTTCGGTCTCCGGATTACACCGAATATAGGAGGGGTGTAGGGACCTGTAACACAAAAACCGACGTGGTCAATAGTAACACAAACCTTGATCCCGACTGATAGTAGGAGCACTGTCCACCGTCGAGAAGATTCGGTCATATTGACAAGACAGAAGTCAAAAAAATCGAAAACTTGAATTCATGAAAACTTCTGAGGATAAAATTCTTAACGCTTTTAAAACGATGGTTTTCAGAAGTGATACCATACAAGAATTTAATGACAATTAAAGACTCAAACCCCCAAAACACCTAAAAAAAAAGGGAAAGGAAAAGGAAAGAAAGAAGGAAAGAACAGTAAATGACATACACGACGCGTAGGTATAATACATAGTCCTGTAACCAATCAAAATACGGAAGAACCAATATCGACAATAGTCTCACGGTTCTGATAGTGGATGACAAACGAGTGGACGTTTAGCTGATGAAGATTAAAGGTCAATTCCGTCAACAAAGATCAAAACCGATAAAAGAAAGATGGATAATGTCAGAAACCTTATTTTTAACTTAAATTTGTGTGTGTGTGGAGGAAACCTCCGTAATAGTACTTGGAACACAGAAAAGAGAAAAAAAAAAAAAACCGACAGAAAAGATCCGACCAAACACCCAGTCATAAAGTAATTGATAAGTACTCATTTCAGTATTTGAGTAAAAATTTCGTTTCGACTTGAAGGTGACCAAGTCGGCCGGAGTAACGACCACCCCACGTGACCGACCCGACGTACGCCCTAGAATCAAGGGCGGGTCCCTACCTGAACACGGGGGGACGGCGCCTTCGTGTCTCAGGATTGGTGCCCTGGTGGTCCCTTCCGGGGGTGGTGCCCTGTAAAACTTCTCTTTAAGGTGCAAAAACAAATAAGTAATTTATAAAAAGGAAAATTCAAATATTTAACATTTACTAATTCCACGTTCATCTATACAATGTGTGTGTGTGAGTTCAATAGAAAAAGTTTGGCAAGTCTTACATGCAAATCCAAAAAATCGACCACAAAAGACTAGACACGGGACCACGACGGAACCCCCGTTTCGGAAAAAACTCGGGTCCCCTTCACCGATCACGTCGGGGATTTACTGAAAGGGGCCCGTGGACCCGAATGAGAGAAGACAGGGAGGAGTGCTCTGTCCGTCCAGATCCCTTTGACTCCGGACCCCGGACGACCTCGGTCCTGGGGTGTGCGCAAAGGATGGGTGGTGAGTGAATATCTTCCCACGGGCCCTGTCGCGTCGGGTCTGGTCCGGGGAACGAACCTAGGGTCCACAGGCCTTTGTGAACGTTTCAGAGAGGAAACAGGGGGTGGACCAGACCCACGGGGGGCGGGACGAGACGGTTTGGGGTAGACCAGGAATTTACGGATAGACAAAACTACAGACACCGTGGGTTCACTCTTCCTCCCTGACAATTTGTTTCCTCAGGGACAAGGACGGGGCTGGAGGACCCTGGATGGTCAGCTGTAACCTTTTGTACTCAGTCTGGTCCACACGACGGACCCACAGTCCCGTCCCCGCAGACACGTATCTCCTCCCTATTGCACTACTGGAATAGACTTGAGGTTCGGAACCAATGTCTGTATGTCTACGAGGTAGAGACCTCCTCAGAGGATGTCACTCTCGAATGGACAATCTCTTCCACACCGGGAAGTCACCTGGGAGTCGTAAACTCTTCAGACGGACGGGGTGGTGTCGGGAGACCCAGGTCCCGAACTCCGGTGGAAGACGACTACCTCGACCCCAAAGTCGTAAAAAATTCGGGAGGTAGACCGACTGCGACTCTGTGTCCGTCTCGAGTGACTCTCTTGTCAGTGCCAGGTAGGTAGGGTGTAAGAAACAGTGTGCCCAGGACCGGTGAGTCTCACTGTGTGCCTACAACCGTCATGTCTGTGTAAAGTGCACTGTCGTCCTTTTCTCGTCCTCCTCACTGTCGCTTCCCCTCTCCTCACTTCCCCCTCCGCTACCCTCTAACACTACGTAGAGGGACAACCGTTTCGAGGGTCGGTCGTCCGACCTAGTTCTCCGAAGGGTCCAGGGGTGGCCGCATAGGCACGTCCCGGGACACATCGGTCGGGGTCACCTCTCGAGGAGGGGTGGCGCGAAACGGAGAAAGGGTGGAATCAGTGAACGGGAAACTCTCCTCCGAGGAGTCTCTCAAGACAAAGCTTCGACGTGACAGAACGGTCAACTTTGTAAACCGAAGGTCCGTGTAGACACATAAACACAATACTGACACGTAAACGTCTCAGTTTCCTCTTTCCTTTCGTCCTCCTTCTTTTAACTTAAGGTACCACAGGTTTCCTAGACGTTTTGATGGCTGTCTTTCCTCGGAGTCACGTGTGTCACATCTCTTAATTAATCTTAGTGTCGGACGTAATTACTTCCCTCTCGAAAACTTTCTTTTTTCGTACAATGAAAAAAATTCTTGTTTGTAATCTCTAAAAACGTATCCCTACTTATTGTCCCACTCTCCGGGAGTCCAAAGGGCGTCGACCCGACACCCGAACAAAAGACCAAATGGACCACCCGACCCGACCCAAGTCACCCCGTGCCCACACATGTGTGTCCTCATACCACGATGGGGGACCTGTCGTGTGCACCTCGAACCGTCCGACATGGACCCCTGAGTCCCACCGACTCTACCCGAAGAGTGCGGGTGGTTCCACCTTTCCCACTCTTGTGTCTACCACCTCTTCACCCGAGGGGTCGTGTCGCAAGGCAGGTATGGCCGTAGGTGAAGGGAGAGTAAACCGGCGAGGGGTAGGGAGACCATGTCGTGTTCCGGGACTCACATTCACCCGGGGGCCTCCACTGACTGCGGCCCGACCCGTCTCGACGGAAGTTGTCGGCCCCGTCGGACCCGGGAGGACCTCAGTCGGCCCAAGGACACCGAGGAAGGAGTCCCCTTTATGGGAGTCTACTCCGGGAAGAACACTTACTCGTGTTTCAGGGAGGGCCTCTAGGACGACACACAGTCCAGGAACAATTCTGACTCCTCCTTGTTCCTGGACTCGGGTCCCAAACCTACTCCTCTACGGTCTTCTCCCCCTTCCTACCCCGTCCTTTCACCAGAGGTCTCTTCTCCAACTCGACGTTTGGGTCATCTCGTGCGACCAGAGAAGAACCGGGAGTCTTTGTAGACAAGACAGGGTCCCGACGACATGGGCGGACAGGGAACATCAGTCCCTGGAACAGAACTCGCCCCGGTCGTCTGGGCCTCTCGTCTGGGGGACGCAGGAGGGGACAGCCGTGGGGACAACATTCCACAGGAGGACAGAAAACGTCTTTACCCTCGTCTAGCTCCCGTTAAGATTCGACGCCGTACACCCGTCGTTGGACACGGACCTGTCGGCGCGTCGGTTCTGCCCGCCGGACTCGCACCTCCACACGCCGGGCCGCGACAGCGTCGTCACCTTCAAGAGCGAGTTGGACGTCGGCATCACCTCGGAGGGTGCAGACGGGCGCGGACCGGTGGGTCGCTGCTCGTGCAGTAGTTCAGACAAAGAATTTGAAAGGCTCTTTGATATATGGAGTCATAAGGTAGTACCAGACGTCCAGCCCTCTGGAGTCGCGTCACGCCCGCCGTGGTCTCGGCGCTCCTCTACCTCGACGGCGCGGGAGGAGCGGGACGCGGGGCCGGCGGGTCGCGGGGACGCCTCGTGGCGCGGGGCCTCCCACCTGGCCCTCTCTTCCCCGCGGGACGCGCGTCCCTCCCGGGGAGAGGTCGGAGGTGGGTCTAGGTCTGTAGACACGCCCCAGGTGGGGCCAGCGCCGGTGCCACAAAGGGGCCCGGACGGAGGGTTGACAGAATGGTCGCGTCTGGGGAAGGTACACCACATGGACGAGAGAAACCTATACTTGAAAAGATGCCACCCTGTGATTTGGGTCTATATCTACTCCTCTCTTACATGCCAGTCAAGGATACCAAAGGCATTCAGTAGGAGTAGAACATTAAAGAGGTGTTTCGAGTAGTATCGGCACTCCTCCTCCCCGGCCGCCCTCCTCCCCCGAAGGTATCGGGGGCCTCGGAATCTCCACTCCACCATGGCGACACGGGCGACGCGCCAGGGGGGGAGGTGGGGCGCCTCCGATCGCGACGAGCCTCCGGGGTTGGGGTCGTAGAGCCAAACCGAAGTCGACCCTCAGTGCGACACACAACTTTAGGTGAAAAACACGGGAACCACAGACATTTGGGACCTACCCAATGAATAAAACTGTCTATAACGAAACCCAGACACATTTAATTTAAAGACAAAAGATTCCTATTTCAACTCATTTTTTGTTAGAGGGTCGAGGGTCACTACCAACCTTCGACAGTGTCCGTCGTACCCCGCGGCACACTCCCGGGCCCGCTCGACCCGGGACAGGGCGGACGGAGTCCCCGAAACCCAGTTCTTAATCCCCTTCACTTGTGGACGAGCGACTGTGACTCCTAAGTCCCATGCTTGTCCTCGAAACACCGAATCCTTCCTCCGAACACAGTCGTATTTTGTGCTCGGTCAACATTTGACTTTCAGTTCGTCCTTCTCCGGACTCGTGACCGGACCGGGCGTCTCGGGAGGACCGGAGGCTCCCCGAGTGTACGTCACCACCGGGTCGACGTCGCGGGCGTCCTCCCACGGGGTCAGTGAGGGTCCTAATGACGGGAGGACAGAAGGACGCGGGGGACCGGGTTGCGAAGTCCACGGTCTGGACCACTCCTCAGTGTACCCGTGTACAGGACCGGGGAGACCTCCCGGACCCACCAGTGTCCCTTCACCGGGGTTTCCCAAGACGGTCCATCTGTCAGACGGTTCACGTCGAGAAGGGACGGACAAAGAAGATCCTTTCCCCTACGACCAGAAAGAAGGAGGTGACGTTTTCGGGGTGCACCGAAACGAAGTACTGTCACACGAGTCCGGACCTCCGGACCGACCCACTGAAACAGGACACGCAAAAACGGGAGACGGTTGGTTGGTCCACATAAAAGTCGTCTGTCCCTCCGGGACCAACCTAATTGAGACGTGTGGAGATAGAAGTCTCCGACTAGAACTGGTGGTCATTCGAGAACCCTACTCAGGACCTATGGACATGTTCCGACGACTTACGTCCACCCGGTCCTTCGTCAGTAGGTCGGGAACCCTAGGGACCAGTCCGATGATGATGACAATCCTTTTTTTTTAGGGTACCCACCTTTAATTTAAACCGAAAGTTCACTTCGTTTGACAGTAGTCTAAGAACTGTTTAGAAAGGGGGTGCGTGGAGGTGGGGTGGGTCTTCAGAATGGTTGGAACCATTGTAGTTCTACCCAGGGGGACCCGGGACCCCCCGTTGACGGGTAGGGACTCGACCACCCCCACCATCGGACCTACCACACCCACAACGCTCGTCTCCACCCGACCCTCCCGAGAGATTCCACTCGATACAAATGTACTGTGTCACACGGTTCCCCTGAATGACACCGACGCAACGAGAAGTCAGTAACCCTGACGGGGTGGGAGGGTGAGGACAAAAATGTTCAGTTGAAAGAAAGGATCCTCGGGAAACTCGTTTCGCACCGTTTTAATCAACAGAAGAGACACGACCAGAAACAATACAGAAGTATTTTCGATTTTACTACCATAGACACTCATACAAAACGTCTAAGTTTTATATCAAACCATTAAAAAAAAGGTCAACTAAAAATTTGTCTTGACGACATGTCTCGAACATGAAACAGGTAAAATATCTACCTTTGGTAGGAACTTTTAACAAATTGAATTTATTTCTCTTCTATGAAATATCTGTGCACCAGAGATAGCCTACCTACACTGACTACAAACCCCTGACACTGATACCAGACGGAACCCCCCACCGCCGACGAGTCAGTGGTGAGAATAGTGTGAGAATGTTGCGCGAGCGGAAAATGACGGCGTGGAAAACCGTAAGTGAGAATAAACATTATTACCGGTCGTGGTAGACACACGGGCCGGGGTACACCTCGCGAAGTTATGCAGGAGTAACAGAGAAGTCAGTGGACCCCCCTCTCGTAATGCCCGACGTAAAATGTCAACCAAACCCTTCGACTAAGAACTTCGACAATCGGACGAGTTCCAGTGTCCGATTAGACGAGTTCCAGTATGGCGATTCATGAGTGGTCAGTCGGAGCCCGTGACTCTGGGTCGCGGACGGAAGATGTACTCCGTCCCCTTACCATTCCGCGACGACAGCAGTGTCGAAATTCTCATAAAATTTAGGGATATGATAAGTGGTCAATAGACCCGAGAGGTGAAGGTAGGGTCCGACCGACTCAAGAAGGGAGAGTAGGAGTCGGAAACTTGTCGAGGTGTCCACACAGTCCCTTTGTGTTGTAACGGTCAAGAAATCGTTAAACGTCACTCTAACCCCTCCGACTTTTCTAAATGGTTACTCACAAAACTTGAAAGACTTTCGGGGTAAGACGAAATCCTTAACACACACACACACACACACACCGGAAATCCTTAACACACACACACAGTCCCCGGAAATCCTTAGCACACACACACACACACACACACACACACACACAAAGGACGAAACTGACGTCCCTTTTCAAGTAAGTAGGTCATTTATAAAAGACTCTTTGATACAACGTGATTATGGGACTTCTGGATCCTCCCCTCCTTTACAATTTTCGGTCTTTTTCTCTTTCGTCTCACAGGTCGTCCGAGGTCCATCCCATAAATCTCTGGTCTAACCCACCCAGACCAGTCACCACCTCCGGCAAAGACGCCTCTCCCCTCGACATACTCGGTGCCCGACCTCGTCCCTCCTAGGCTAAACGTTTTGGTCTCATTTTATGAATGCGGTTGAGTCGTTAATCTAAGACATTACATAAAGTGTAAGACTTTTTGCAAGTCGGTCTTTTTATTTTACAAGTGTACGGGAGAAGACAGGTACCTGAGAGGATTTTCTTCTTTTAAGAGAAGTATCTACAAGAATATATAAGGACTCGTTGAATGACTACTATGTTATATATACATAAACTAAATACATAATACACATGGACCTATACTATTTGTAGGATAAATGTTTACAGTAACGTAGACACCCCAGGGTTTCTTCGTCAGTCTTTATAAACGGGTCGTCGAGGACGGACTCGCGGACACCCGGGTCGGACCTACGACCCGCCTCCGACGCCTTTTCTGGTAGTGACCAGGGGCGGGGTCCAATGTAGGTCCCGTCAGACTAAAACCTGGTGTCTGTTGTCAATCCCTTTATCTAAGTCAGAATCCGCCGGGACCGGAGGACTTCCATTACTTCTCTTAGAAACCCCACCAATTCCCATCCCAGGAGGTAGCCCCCGGTTCTGTACCCCTGAGTTTCACCACGTCCCAACGACTTCTTGAAGGTCTTTAATTGACAGGTGCCACGAGAACTTAACATGTCTTAAGAGATGACTTCGTGGAAGGTAATTCTTACAGTCTTTAAGGTTGATTTACGTTATATTTAATTCTTTGTAAATAATAGAGCATTTTGTCCTTCCGGGTCCCACTGTCTCAAGGTTGAACTAGGACCCTGAACTGAAGTAACACTTGTTTGACCAAAGACGGACTGGTTGGGGACGGACGAGGGTGGATCTACGTCTTTCTGTCACTTTTCCTTCTCAAAGGACGACGGGGGCACGTAGAAAGAGGAAGAAAGGAGGAGGAGGATCCCGTCTGTGTGCAAAGGGTCACTGGCGGGGTGAGGGACGTGTCTGGAGAGTCCGGGGCAACGGGTCTTGACCCACGAGTCCGAGGACCCGGTACCCGTCGCCAGTGGAGGGTCGTGGTGGTAGGAGTGAGGACCCGCGTAGACGACCGGTCCTGTCCCTCCCCGTCAACGAGTCCGTTCGTGACACGGGTGGTGTGAACAGTGAGGATCTTCTTAAGACCTTCGTCGACCTACCCGTCCCATCGGTGTACCAGTGTCCAAGGACGTAGGAAGTACTCTCCTCCGAAGTGGGACCAGGAGGCCACAGACGACCGTTACACCCCGGGGAAACAAAAGTTCACTCACTCTGAGTATGGAACTCTAGTGGTTCTGTTGATTACTATGATTCCACTACTAGTTTTATAAAAATATCATGCACAAAGAATTACACAATTTATCATGTGGGAGTACAGACTATTAACGATATTTAAGTTTCATCACTACTCGTATTTGTTATCTCACTTTTTAGATGTTAATTATACTGCACTTCTATGGACTAAACACACACATACACACTGCTCCACGGGTCAATTAACCGAAGTAAGTCAATCCTCATTCATATCGGCAGCAAAAAAAGGGTAGCTTCAGGGACCCGGAGGATTTACGATTCGTAGAGTCTCATCTACGGTGGACACTGGGTGTCGACACGAGACCCTGGTCGAGACACGGAGTCGTCGGTACAGAAGAGTGACATCCTGTCAACCTCCACCCCGTCGTCCTTCGTCTCGGGGCGTCCTGGGGGTCGTTGGAACTGGGACTAGAACCGGGGTCGGAACTAAGACTCCCGGTTCACCCTGTTCGGAGAACGGGTCAAATGGGTGTAACTCTGCCAGGAGAAAGACCAGGTCGTCCTCCCGTTCCTCGGGGCCCGTCTCACTCCGTCCCTCTCCGTCCGCCCGACCCTTAGTGAGGGTCTTTTGCTCCCTCCGGACCCCGCGTATCGTTCAAGTCTACCCGGGAGTGGCGTCCGAGGACGGAGGGTCGGGACAGAGCGGAATCCTTTCAGTCCAGACTCTCTGTCCCGTTAGACGAGCGGAGGGCTCCAGTACCAGTACTACTCTCCACTCTACACTGTTGTAGGGACCGGCCCGTAGGAGTACGTCCGTCACCGTGAACACTCGTACGTCCCTCCCTGGACCTTGTCCCGGACCCCTTTCCGAACAATGTCCACGACTCAAAAGTCACTCGTCCAAGTGTTGTGTACTACGATTTCGAACTACGACTCTTTTTTTGGGGTGAAAAATGAAAAAAAAAGACTAACTTCAAGTCTCCCACTTTCCCCCCGAAGTCAGGGACTCAGAGGGTCCTCGAGTCAGTGGTTAGACACCGGGGGGTCGTGGAGGGAGAGGGGTCCGAAAGGGGGATGGAGTCTCCTTCCTCCCCTCCTCCGACCGTCCCGAAGGGTTGGGTCCAAGTTAGGGACCCAGCCCCTTTACCGTTGGGTGAGGTCATAAGAACGACCTTTTAGGGTACCTGTCTCCTCGGACCACCCGATATCAGGTACCCCAACGTTTCTTAACCTGTACTGACTTCGATGATTATGAAGGTGAAAAGTGAAAAGAAGGCTCCTCGTTCATTCATCGAAAATTAAAGTACCGACGTCAACGGTAGGTGTCACTAAAACCTTAGGTTCTTTTAGAAAGTGACAAAGGTAAAAAAGGGGTAGACAAACGGTACTACCCCTGACCTACGGTACTAGAATCAAAAAACTTACAACTCAAAATTCGGTCGAAAAGGTGAGAGGAGAAAGTGAGAGTAGTTCTTCGACAAATCAAGGAGAAGTGAAAGACGGTAATTTCTCCATAGTAGACGTATAGACTGCAACAACTATAAAGAGGACTGGTAGAACTAAGGTCAAACACTAAGTGGGTCGGGTCGTAAAGTGTACTACATGAGACGTATATTCAATTTATTCGTTGAAACTACTTGAGGGGAGAGTTAAAACTTAGTCAAGTAACTAAGTACAGGTCAAGATTCACAACGAAGAACTGGACGTATGCCCAAAGAGTCTCTGTTTATTTCATCAGACCATGCGGATGGAGAAATGCTTAAAAGGTGTCCAGAAACATTAGATGTGTCAGTTTCCGAAATCGTATCAGTTACTTCGTCTTCATTCTAAAGTAAGAAAAAATTCCGGCTCATCACAAGACATATCTTGCGGTGTAAAAGAAACAGGTAAGAATACAACTACCTGTGTCCAACCAAGGTATAGAACCACACACACACGAGTAAACGATTCAACACAGGTCAAAAACACTGGTGTACCTGACATCAGGTGGTCCGAGGAGACAGGTGCCCTAAAAGATCCGTTCTTATGAGATCAACCAACGGTGAAGGAAGAGGTTCAAGTATGGAACCATTAATATTTATTAAGCCGATACTTGTGACCCATGAACATAGAAAAACTTAATCACAAAACAAAAAAGTCTGTATATGGGTCCTCGATCTAGCGATCTAATATACCATCAAGATAAAAACAAAAACTCCTTTGAGGTAAGACAAAAGGGTATCGCCAACGTATTTAGATGTGAGGGTGGTTGTCACATGACTGCAAGGGAAAAGAGTAAACAAATTAGCTCAATCAAAACAAAACAAAAACTATGACTCAACATACTCGACAAATATATAAAACCTATAATTGAAGAACAGCCAGTATAGTAAACGTTTATAAAAAAGGGTAAACCATCCAACAGAAAAGTAAAACAGTCACCAGAGGCAACGACCTGTTTTTAAAAATTCAAATTAATCCAGTGTAAACAAATAAAAACGAAAACAAGGGAAACGGGTTTCTCTGTCTAGGAATTTTTATGACAGCGTTAAAGACAGCTTCTCACAAGACGTATACAAAAGAAGATCCTCAAAATATCAAAGATCAGAATGTAAATCCAGAAATCGTGTAAAAGTCAAATAAAAACATCTACCACACTCTTTGAACAAGACTAAAGTAAGAAAATCTACATCGACAGGTCAAAAGGGTTGTGGTACATAACTTCTCTGATAATAAAAGAAGTAACATATAAGAACGGAAGAAACAGTATCTAATTGACCGGTATTCACGTACCCAAATAAAGACCCGAGAGATAAGATAAGGTAACTAGACACAGACACAAACACGACCATCGTATGACAAAACTAACGACATCAAAACATCATATCAGACTTCAGTCCCTCACACTATTTAGGTCGAAACAAAAAAAGGAGTGTAAACGAAACCAATAAGTCCCAAAAATTTAAAGGTATATTTAAAATCTTAATAAGTAAGATAAATATACTTTTTTACATTACCCATGAAACTATACCTAACGTAATGTAGACACCTAACGAAACCCATCTTACCTGTAAAGTCGTTATAATTAAGAAGGTTAGGCTCTTATACCCTATAAAAACGGTAAAGAAACATAGTAAATTAAAGCAAGTAGTTATAAAATATGAGAAGTCTCATATCCAGAAAGTGAAGGAACCAATTGAAATAGGGAAACATAAGACAAGAAAAACGACGTTAACATTTACCCTAACAAAAGAACTTAAGGAAAAGACTATCAAGTAATAATTACATATCCTTTCGTTGTCTAAAGATATATAATTAGGAACATATGAAGTTGAAATGACGTTGAAATGACTCGACTAAATAATCGAGTTTTTTAAAAAACCGCTTCCGAAATCACAAAAGACCCGAAGGGACCACCGAGTCTCCAATTTCGCAGACGGACCTTACGCCCTCTGGGTCCAAGTTAGGGACCCAGTCCTTCTAGGGGACCTCCTCCTTTACCGTGGGGTGAGGTCATGAGAACGGACCTCTTAGGGTACCTCCCTCCTCGGACCATCCGACGTCAGGTACCCCAGCGTGTCAGCCTGTGCTGACTCGTTGAAGGGAAAGTGAAAGTGAAGTGAAAATCACAAAAGATATACGTCATAGTATAGTAGACGTTTATCACTGTCTAAATGAAGAAGGAAAGGTTAAACCTATGGAAAAAAAAAGAAAGAAAAGAGTAACGACACATCCTGAAAACTACGACACGTAGTTTCGTCACCGTTCTCACCCGTAGGATAGAATAAAGATTAAAATCTCCGTTCCGAAAGTCGAAAAGTGACAACTCGTATTACAATTGACACCCAAACAGTATCCACTGAAAATACTACAACTCTATGCAAGGAAGGCCCCGAAAGGACCACCGAGTCACGGTTTCTTAGGAGGGGGGTTCCGTCTTTTAGGTCCAAGTTAGGGACCCAGCCCTTCTAGGGGGTCTCTTCCCTTACCCTTGGGTGAGAGGTCATAAGAACGGACCCTTTAGGGACCTGTCTCCTCAGGTACTCCAAGGCTTTCTCAGTCTGTGTTGAATCACTGATTTGTCGCTCTACGAGGGAGATGTGGTCGATACACTCTCAAAAGCAGAACTTACCTACCACTTAAAACAGCTCGCCCAGAAGACACAGATAACTCTGTTGGTACACCAAAAACAGGAACGAAGACAGTGACACCACATACACAGTGTCACTGATTAAGCTCCCATAACCTCGTAGGAACGTAGAGAGATCCTATTTAAGGTGAACTAGTACCACACACTAGAGAAAATATATAACAACTTGAACAATTATGAAACAACTCCTAAAAACGTAGATATAAATAGTTTCTATAATCGGACATTAAAAGAAAGAAACATCATAGTTTCTCCTAACAAGAATTGGGTATATTAGATTACCTTAAACAGGAAGATTACCTTCCAAAGTCTGAAGGAAACCTGACAATTGGGAAAGAAGAAAGGTCAAAGAGGGAAAACCTTTGCCTTACAGATAGGATACGGAAGGGGTGGTGAGAAGGAACAATATCGTCGTGACCTTCTGATTATGTCCGAAAGCGGGAGTACTTAAGGGTTTGGGTATACGTGTCGAGTCTAACCGGAGGACGGTCAAGGTTTGGTCTACAGGATCCCATGTGTACAGACGTCCCAGTTGAGAGTCGTGACCTGTTGAAGAAATTTCAGTATTTGGTACTACTTGGGGGTCGTAGGGTCGAGAGGAAGGTTGTGAGAGTCAGACGAGTCCGTGATCGACCCCCTGTACCCCTCCGACGAACTAACTTTCTACCCCGGACACCCACCGGTCTTTGACACGAGTGACGGAATACTCACTAGAGGAAGTTAGAAATGAAGATGGGTGGGGTGTCGTCTACTCGTTTCACCTTGTGACTTACAAATTCTCAACTCAGTACATCGCCAGTGAGTCACCAGTCGTCTTGTTAGTAAACTCGGATCAAGAGTCTGAAGTTTTAGGACGGGAAACATATTGTCCATATTAAGAGTTTAGAACGACGTATAAAGTCAAGGAAAGCCTCGACTTTTTGTTTGTTTGTTTTTTACGTACAGTGTGGTCAGGTTCTGGTCACCCCGTTCGTAACGACACAGACGTCTCAAAGGATTCCTTCCTAGTAGCACCGACCGAACACTTGATCTGGTCGAAAAGTTTGGAGTCCCGCAACCTTAGAGGACCCGGGGGTACGGGATTTGACGATTAAGTCACTCTTAGACGTAAAGGTTGTTTGAGGGGCCACCAAGGATCCTGGTGTAACACTCCTCGTGTGGGGAACCAAGTCTGGTACTGATCGAACGTCGGGAACAGTCTACCGTCTTACGGGGTGTGAAGAGGTACATTTACGACCGACGACGCAGGAGACCACCGGAACACCTCGTCAACTCCCACCACAAATTTAACACCTAAGACCTCGGTCTGACGACATACCGGTCGAAGTACCCGAGGTCGAACTCGTGACTAATGTACTGGAACCACAAAGTCAGAGAGACGAGACAAAAGAGTAGTCCTTTTACCCCTTTCCTATCCTGTCACACTAAGATGACGACACGAAAATGCGGTCGGACGAAGTATCCTTTGGTGAAAGGAGTAAACCCTGAGTCTCCCTGAAGTATAGTCTCCAGACGCAAAACACTAAAGTTAAACCTTAGGAATCCCAGTCTCCGGAACTCACTGTCTTGAATGCGATTTCTTCATCCACTATTTAACTTATTCTGAACGTTTTTCATAAGTTTGTACCTGTCGATCGAAGAAACCCCGTTTTTTGCCGAACTAGGTTCGTTCCTGACTTCTTATGTCAGGGTTCACCGAGGACCCGAGACCGAACTCCGTTTGTGACCAAGGACCTGACACCCTCTTCCAGACATACACTGAGATTGGGAGATTGGTCGGGACGAGAAAGAGAGGACCTAGTCCCTCAAGCCACTATTTATTTGATTGTCCGGGTGAAGGTGGTGGAAGGACCTTCCTCCTACCTGATCTTGACTCTCTACACAAATTTCTTTCGTGAACTCTCGTCTAAGAAGGAAACCAGAGACGACTAGCGACTTAACCCAAAACCATAGTCGTGGAATTCCTTGACATACCCGAAACCCGGTCAAGAAATCCGCTTCGTCTCCTATGTTGACCTTACGACCGACGAGACTGTTCGGGACGTCGATCTTGAGGGGTGTACAGGGAGACAGGGATATATCTCCGGCAGAAATGGGGACCCGAGGCCCGACGTTCCTCACACACCCCTTCGCCTCCCCCTCCCAAGGACTCCGGGACCCGAACAACCAGTCGGACTGGGGGTGAGACCCTTTATGGGTGGTACGGGAGGAGAAGGACCCTATCGTCCCGAGGACTCTCCCACCACCGAGGGTAGGTCCCTCCCGTTCCCCGTCTCTTGACGGTCACTCTTTGCGAGAACGGACAATTCATAGAAAAGTATTACTATCAATACCCCTTTCTCGACGAGTCTGGACATCGAACTCAGAGTGTATAAACTGGACTTTAAATATCGACGTAGAGAGAGTTATTTTGAGTCCGAAAAGGAGGGATTATACCAGAAAGTGGTGACGAAGCAAAATAAAATGGATTCAATCGGGGTCTCTGTCTCCTAGGTCTACCACTCCCGGAAGAACTGTAACTCTTCGGCCACCACCGTCCCTCCCAGAGGTCAGACGGACACTAGTGTGACGCCTACTTCCGGGTCCGTCGTTCCAGACACAGACGTGAGGCCACCGGTCCCAGGTTTCAGCCAAGAATGTACTCTCCAACGGGTCACTACCCTGACTCTCTAAGGTTTTCCGGGGAAGTGGAGTCTGATAGTGACGGGTCGGCAGACAGTGTGGTGGACGTCATAATCGTACTTTTAGGTAGAGAGCTACCTATATTCTTAGAATGTCTTCCCTTCTGGTGTCACGAAAAATTGAACTCGTAGTTAATGAGTGAGTGGTTCGAGGGAACTATTGGTCTACTGTCGGAGTATCCGTCGGTCTCACCCGCCTAAGGACGGCTTCTCGGTCTGGAGATAAATTAGTGTTCTACCCCGGCACCCTCAGGAATCTCTGAGACGGTTACGGGGTTGCGGACCGGGTCCCGAGAAAGACACAGTGGGTAGTGACACCTTTACTTCTCGGGAATGGAGGCCCTCCGATCACTTCCGAAGAAGGATTCTGTAAACAATAACTCCGTAGAAGGACAATCCTTTTGTGTGCTAAAGGTAACGTGTACCCGATTCGGTCTGTGGTACGAACTTAGATCTAATCCGGGACCCGAGACTCCTGTGTCTGTCTACCCAAGACTCCTCAGTGGGTCTTCTCCGATTCCCCAGTGACCCATCGTGTTTCTATGGACCTCTCTTTAGCTCTCTCCTCCCTTCCACTCGTCTCCCCTACCCCTTGTGATTACATCCCGTCTCGAGGTCAGTGTGGACACCTGAGACCTGTAGGTCACAGGGGCATCGACTTGTCTTCCTCTACCTAGACACTAACCCTTCTCCCGGGTGACAAGAGTCCTCACAAGTGTGGTACTCCGGTGTAGGGTTGGACGGAGAAAGGATGAGACGTCCCTGAACAGACCGAAGAAGTCTTGTACACTGCAGATCCAGGAAGGTTCCGTGGTACCCCCCACTCCCCCTGAAACACCTGTCCTGAAGGGTTCTCCTTAGACACCCCAAGGAGGACCCTATCCGGGGAGAGACCCCCGGTTCGAGTCTGGACCACCGAGCCGTCCCGACCCGTGGGTCGAGTCGCCAGTGAAGGGATACGTTTGGTTAAACGGAATGTCCAACGATACTTGGTTGTCCACCGGCGAGCTCCTCTTCTCTCATGGAGGAGGGGTGGGACGAGGAGTCTTAGGTTCCCCTGGACTCCTCCCGACCCCACCAACGTAAACGACTCCGGAAACGTGTCCTACTTTTTTTTTTTTTTTCGTACATACCGACAGGGGTTCGACTGGGGGTCCGGTCTTTCCTTTTTCCTTCTTCAAATCAAGTCACGCCGGGTCCGTTGGACATACTACTGGTAGTCAGTCCTAATAGATGATCATTCTATGTTAACAAGATTTCATACAAGATTGTGTGAGAATACTTTTTATATGAAACTTGTTGACTGTGGTCGTACCATGATCGTCGTCTCAGTTATTCTTGGTGATGTCGGTTTGGTGAGACTTGTACGGGTTTGAGTCGACTAGAGTCTTGGATTCGTCCCAGGTTCGGACCAATCATGAACCTACCCTCTGACGGACCCTTATGACCCATGACATCCGAAAATCTGAAGGGACCACCGAGTCTGTCATTTCTTGGACGGATGTTACGTCCTCTGGAGCCAAGTCAGAGACTCAGTCCTTCTAGGGGACCTCTTCCCTTACCGTTGTGTAAGGTCATAAGAACGGACCTCTTAGGGTGTCTGTCTCGTCGGACCACCCGATCTCAGATACCCCAGCGTTTGTCACCCCGTGCTTACTCGCTGATTGTGAAAGTGAAAGAAAGTTTCTATTATCTAGGATTAGGGACCACAGACTCGGTGCCTGGTCTCCTACCTTGGAGGTCGGGGTCTCCTGACGAGGGTGTGGAACTGGAATTACCTTCGACGAGACGACTCAAAGGTTTCCTGAAACCTAACGACCGGGGGAAAAGGTGGAAAACCTTACTCTTAAAGACATTGATAATAAGACACGGACGGGGTGGTAAACATAAAACCCTTAGTTAATAAATAAAAGATTAAAGTGTCCAGGTCTCCTCCTCTCCATAAAAGGGCGTCCTACCAAATGTAGGTATCAGAATGGCTATAGAGTAAATCTACAAAATTAACTTCTGAAAACTCGACTACTCTAAATTTATTCTAAAAGTCGAACTTAACTATGACTTACCCGACTCTGAAACCTCCTACAACCTTGTTCCACTGATATAAAACGTCAACCCTACCTGTACTTAGAAATCCCTGGTCTCCTACCTGACAACATCCGACCGACTTATCACCGGTGGGTTTCTATAATCCAGGGTTAAGGATTAAAGACCTCGGACATTTACAATGGACTATTTCTTTTCTCCAGAGCCGTCAACACTAATTGAATTCCTAGTACTATAGCCTCTCTATCGGGATCCAACAGGTTCTCCCGGGATTTAGGTTATTGTTTACAGGAATATTTTCTCTTCGTCCTCTCAGGGAACACTGGACCATCATTTCTTAGGTGGACGGTTACGTCCCATGTGTCCACACTAGGGACCAGACCCATCTAGGGTGTACGACGTCTCGTTGTTTCGGACACGTAGTCATAGACATGGGACCTCGGGTGAGTGACGTTGATCTCACTGACGACGAACACGTTCGGACGTGTGTCGTTACTTCTGGGTCACGTCAGTTTTATTTAATTAATTTATCGTCATCAAATCAGTGATTCAGTACAGACTAGAAACTGGGGTACCTGATATCGGACGGTCCAAGGAAACAGGTACCCTAAGAGGTCCGTTCTCATGACCTCACCTAACGACAAAGGAAGAGGTCCCCTAGAAAGGCTGGGTTCTTAACTTGGGTCCAGAGGACGTCACGTCCGTCTAAGAAGTGGTTGACTCGATACTCCTTTCGGGTATATATATATATATATATATTCCGAAACAGTTATTAACAAAATTTTGTGCTCTCTCCTCCCCCTCACAACGGTGTGTACCTTCTTTTCCGTTTTACTTCCGTCTCCGTCTTTGACTCACAACACTGGCGGCCGGTTCCCGACGGTCGGTGGTTGTCGTCAATCTTCGCCGTTTCTTGTCTGAGAGGAGTCTCAGGGGCCTCCCTCACACCGAGACGGTCGTAGAACTGAAGTCTGGACACCGGAGGTCTTAACAATCACTTGTGTAAAGACAGTAAAATTCGGTGGGTATAAAATCATTAAACGATGTCGTCGGGGTCCTCTTCTTGTGTCATGAAAGGTCTCGTAAAGGGATCTGGGAGAGGACAAGCTATTACGTCTACTTCTCGGACCGTCCCCGACCGTGGACCCTTTGTGAGTCGATCAGTAACCCACAGCACTGTTCTGGGAATGTCAGTGGGACACTCCATCAAGAAGTAGAAAGGTATTTTCTACTTGACTCCCCAGTTCCTCCTAGGTATTAAATAAACGTTTGCGTCACTTGTTGTCTCGAACCGAAGTCAAGTTTCCAGGACCAAGTTTCCAGGACCGAGGTTCCGGGTCAAAAAAGAATAGGGTGCTCTTGGTGAAGTAGAACGTCCGTACACCGGTCAGTTGTATTGCGGTCCGGGACGGAGGTGGAGGGATTTACGTCCCAGTCGGGTCCCTTACCACGTCTCAACCTTTCGGACCTCCCCGGGACCCGGTCCCCCAAGCTTTGGGCCTCTCTCTAGGTAGAGGTCCGAGAAGGTTTGGCGGTAGGCACAGAGGTCGGACCGTACGCGGAGACAGGGTCGTCCGACGTAAAATTCCAGTCCCGAGAGAGATATGGTCTAGTGTCCAGTGGACAGTACACGGTGGTAGGAAACAAATCCACTGTCTACTTGAGTCTACCCGATTCAGGTTTCCGAAGTGGACTCTGTTATAGGGACAGTGTTTCGAAATGGTGGACGTGTCAAGACGAATTTGCAGTGAAACGAGTGAGAGGAGGGTTGGTGTCCCTCTTCAATCTCGAGCACAAACACTTGACCTTCGTGTCTTCCGTCATAGGTACGACTGGAGACACATAAACCTCTAGTGTTTCGGTCTACGGGAGTACACTGGGTAGGGGGCTAAGGTCGAAGAAGGTAATTTTGGACGAGTAAGACAAGAAGGTTCTCCGGTGTCTTTACTACACGACTTGTGGACAGTTTCGGTATAAATAACGTACACACGTACGATCCAGTGACGTCAGCACCGACTGAGAAACACTGGGACACCTGACATCGGGTTGTCCGAGGAGACAGGTACACTAAGAGGTCCGTTCTTGTGATCTCACCCAACACACGGGAGGAGGTCCCCTATAAAGGTTGGGTCCAGAGACTCCAGAGGACGTGACTGTCCTCCGAGAAATGATGATCACGATGGACCCTTCGGGGGGTATAAATAACGACGACGACGATTCAGTGAAGTCAGCACAGGCTGAGACACGCTGGGGTATCTGTCGTCGGGTGGTCCGAGGGGGCAGGGACCCTAAGAGGTCCGTTCTTGTGACCTCACCCAACGGTAAAGGAAGAGGTTACGTACTTTCACTTTTCACTTTCACTTGAGCGAGTCAGCACAGGCTGAGAGTCACTGGGGTACCTGACGTCGGGTGGTCCGAGGAGGTAGGTACCCTGAAAGGTCCGCTCTCACGACCTCACCCACGGTAACGGAAGAGGAGGTATAAATAACTCTTTTGGGGTTATAGGGTCGACGGGAGTTTCCGTGAGAACCCAGAGTTCAGGGGTGCGATCATCAAAGGACAACAACGACATTGCTTAAGGGAGGTCGATCCACCGAATCTGTTATATTTGTACGACAGAAGGACAGGACCACGTCTTCAGACTACGTCCAGAGTGACTCAATTTTGGTTCCACAGAACCCCCCCCTCCCCCCCAAAGGAAAGACCTCCGAGACCCCCTTCTAAGGTAAAAGTACGGAAGGGGTCGAAGAAGGACCTCGAACAGGTATAAGGTACCGAAAACCAGTGAAGGTAGAAGTTTCGGCCGTCGCCAAGGAGAGTGTCAGAAGGTATCAGCGTATGAGGAGTCACTTACGTGAACCCTTCCTGAGGACACCAATGTGGTGGGGTGGGTCTACTGGGTCCTGTCAGAGCGGTAGAGTTCCAGTCGACTGATCGTCGGAATTGAGACGGACGGGGACATTAAAGGTAGACGGTACTTTCCACTGTATGTGCCTTCAAGATCCTTTAGGAACTCCCCCCTCCAGTACGGGGAAGGTGCGCCTGGGTCAGATTGTCCGACAATGGTTTCACTCCCACGAGGGACCCTCCCACTGGGTCGTTGTGGACGATCAGGTGACCAGGGGTCTCCCCACGACCGGTGTCAAACTAACACCAGAACTTTCCTAGGTACACCAGAACTTTTCTAGGTCGTCCTTTCCCCCGAGGAACGACGATCACTCACTTACGTTGAAATCTTTCTCTTTACTTGTCGGAGACCCGAACCTCTCCAAACCTAAGGTACATTCCCTTCAACCCCATGTCCCTCCTAGGGTCCCGGGGGACAAGTTCTCTACGGACGTTTCCCCCGTCCGCTTCCACAAGAGTTTAATGAACAGGATGCGTTATTTCGTAGTGAAGGTCGGTCAACTCAGACACAATTGTCTGGGGTGAGGGACCTAACCCTTCGGGACGGCTGGAGGAGGGGAGGAAGGATACTCCACCCCCTTTCGGACCCCTCTCCCTCCACGACCCCCTGGTGACCGACCACCGACTCGAGGACCCTCTAAGTCCCTAACTTCGGGGGGAAGATGGGAGACTTGAAGTTAGCTTTTTCTTTTTCATTTTACGCCCAAAAAAAGAGTCGTAGTTCGAACTCGTAGTGTACAACACTTCTTTAGAACACACGTCCAGGGTCCCACAGTCCTTACTCCCACGATCCCCGGGACGGTACAACCCGGACTTGGGAAGGTGGGACGGGGTCCGACACCCTTTGGCGACAGGACATTCACCTCAGACGGAACGACACAGACTGAATACAGTGATTCGTAAAGACAATAACAAGTCAGTGATTCAGTACAGGTTGAGAAACACTGGGGTACCTGGCGTCGTACGGTCCGAAGGGACAAGAAGTGGTAGAGGGTCTCAAACAAGTTTGAGTACAGGTAATACAACCACTACGGTAAGTCGGTATAGTAGGAACAGTAGGGGAAGAGTAGTTAGAAAGGATCTTAGTCCCAGAAAAGGTTACTCAACCGAGAAAGGTAATCCACCGATTTCATAACCTCGAGGTTGAAGTCGCAGTCAGGAAGGTTACTTATAAGTCCAACTAAAGGAAATCCTAACTGACCAAACTTGAGAGTTCTCAGAAGAGGTCGTGGTGTTAAGTTTTCGTAGTTAAGAAACCCCGGGTCGGAAGAAATATCAGATCGACAGTGTAGACATGTACTGATGACCTTTTCGGTATCGAAACTGATCTACCTGGAAACAATCGTTTCATTACAGAGACGAAAAATTATGTGACAGATCCAACCAGTATCGAAAAGAAGGTTCCTCGTTCGTAGAAAATTAAAGTACCGATGTCGGTGGTAGACGTCACTAAAACCTCGGGTTCTTTTCTTTTAGACAGTGACGAAGGTGAAAGGGGAAGATAAACAGTACGTCACTACCCTGGTCTACAGTACTAGAATCAAAAGACTTACAACTCGCAATTCGGTTGAAAAAGTGAGAGGAGAAAGTGAAAGAAGTTCTCCGAGAAATCAAGAAGAAGTGAAAGACGGTATTCCTACCACAGTAGACGTATAGACTCCACTAATTATAAAGAGGGTCGTTAGAACTAAGGTCGAACACCAAGTAGGTCGGGTCGCAAAGAGTACTATATGGGACGTATCCTCAATTTATTCGTCCCACTCTTATATGTCGGAACAGTATGAGGAAAGGGTTAAAACTTGGTCAGGTAGCAAGGTACAAGTCAAGATTGACAACGAAGAACTGGACTTATGTCTAAAGAGACGTCCGTCCATTCCACCAGACTATAAGGGTAGAGAAATTCTTAAAAGGTATCAAACAACACTGGGTGTGTAAGTTTCCCGCAATCATATCAGTTACTTCATCTTCATCTACTAAAAGACCTTAAGGGAACGAAAAAGATACTAGATCACCAACAACCGTCAAACTAGAGACCAAGGAGACGGAAAAGATTTGGGTCGAACATGTAGATCTTCAAGAGTCAAGTACATGACAACTTCGGATCGAACTTCCTAAAACTCGTAAGGGAACGATCGTACACTCTACTCGGGTCAACATGCCATCAAACTTGTAAGAAACCGTAACGGGAAGAAACCCTGACCTTATTTTTGACTGGAAAAGGTGATTCGTATTCCAGGAGTTTCAAGTCGGTGTAAACGTGACAACGTCTTATAGGAAGAAAAGTTTGTGATTGTAACGTAGAATACGACTACTTTGTTTTTAATAAAACTTTCGTCTTGTTCTCTTTCAAATTTGTATTTTAAGAGTGAGAAGGGCTGACCCGGGAGTGGGAGAAATCGCACGCACCACGTAGACGTGGTAAGCAATGGGTGTAGGAACGTTCGGACGAACGGTTCTTTTTCGTTAAAGGAGGACCGTGGTAGCCCGAGTCAGAAGTCCTCTATTGTAGCTAGGACATTCCTCAGTGCTACTGGACGCGAGTGGACCAACCTGATACGGTTGACAAGCATACAATGGTACTGTACACTAGGAAACAGAGTTTTTACACATCTCGACACAAAGGGAGATTGTCCCCCTTGTCAGGAGTCTCGAGAGACTTTCTGACAGAGGACCCAATATTAGGAGTACAACCAAACTTATTTTTAGAGGTAAAGAGAGAATCTAATTGGTGACTAAGTAAAAAGTAGTCGTTACATATCAGGTGCAACAGAAATAGGTTAGTAGACAGTCACCTGTAATCCAACAAAGGTGTAGAGCCGACAACGTTTGTCACGATGTTAGTAGTACCCTCACAATTACAGTAAAGTTCTAGAAGTAAAGTTAAGAAAACCTATTTATGGGTCTTCATTTTAACGACCTAGTACACCATCAAGATAAAAATTAAAGAGGTTTCTTCTGTATGTTTATCGGTTGTCCATGCTCCGCTGACTTGGAGTCTACCATTTCTTAGACGAACGTTACGTCCTATGAGTCCAACTAGGGACCCAGCCCTTCTAGGGGACCTCTTCCCTTATAGTTGGGTGAGGTCGTAAGAACGGACTTCTTAAGGTACCTGTCTGGTACTCCAACGTTTCCAAGTCTGGTTTACTCGTAGAAAGAAAGTAAGTAAGTACCCCCCTTCCCATTCTCCTCCTTCGATTGTAACGTTAGTAGTCGTTTTACGATTAATTTTGGTGTTACTCTGGAGTATGGACAATCTTAGTAATGATAGTTTTTCTGTTTCTGTCGTTCACAACAGTGTCCACACCTCTTTGACCTCGGGAGTCCGTAAAAGACACTCTACGGGTCACCACGTCGACGTCCCCCTCCGTGGGACCTCGGAGGACAAAAGACGACACCTAAGACCACCATCGACCACTCCTCTAGAGTCAGGATTATGACTCACTTTCGGAAAACCTTCGTCAGGGAGAAGACTTTCGTGGACGTGTAGGTGTCAGCCGAAACCCGGCGGACCCGTAGGAGATAGGTAGAGGTACAAAACTCGTGGAAGAGAACACGGGACTCTACACGTGTGTTCACTTAGAAAATCATCGTTCACAAGGGACAATGATTTTCCTTCCCCCCATGAGGTGTTCGTCCCTACAGACCACTTTGTATGTCTAAATCTTCTTTCCTTGGGGACGTCCCGACCGTCACCCCGTGAGACCTGACCAAAGGATTTGGACAAGACGAGGATTCTGTCCCTAGGGGAGTATGTCCCCGAGACGGGGACCTACAGTAGGGGCAGGGGTGTAGGGAACCTGGACATTAGGGAACCAAGGGAAGTGGGGTGAACCTCGACCTGACAGAGGTGACCCAGGACTACAACGAACCTCCGCCCCACGTACTGACCCTTTTTCTCCCTTGTACCTGAGGGGGTACCGACCCTAGAGTAGAAAATCCCCCAGAGTGAAAAGTGTGATCTTTCTAGTCGGAGAAGGACCTTATGCGGGACATACAAGGTAGGAAATGGACCGGAAGACGAAGGTCCCTCCAACTGCGTATGGTCCGGAGTCCGGACTCTCGTCCTCCGGACCCTGTCCCGACTGGAGGTGACAATGACCTCGGGAGGCGGATGGCTCGGGTCCCAGTAATTGCCCCCGTCATCAGGGGTGCACAGTGTGGGACTACAGAAGTACCATTAGAGACATTTCTTCAGTCCGTCCAGGAAACAAGGGTCTTTGGCTCCGGGTGTCTCCGTAACCCGCGTAAGTCCCACCTCGGACACGGGTCGGACGGCGACGTGTCGGAGTCTCGTGTAGGGGGACGTCTCCGGCGGCGGTACCCAGTGAGACGCGTCCTGGGGGTCCCGGGGAGCCGTCCCAGGTCCCAAGTATCAGGAGTGAAGGGGTCCCGGTGGGACACCCTCCCAGAGACCGGACCTGTCGGTCCGGGACGTCCTAGGACAGAAGACAAGGACGAGGTGGTACCAGTGACGTCATCCCTCTTCGAAGGACTCTACGACGTCCGACGGGTCGGCTCCGACGTCCCTGTGTGTCCCCTGTGCGGCTCTTGAGACCCGTTGGGAGACCTTTGAAGGTTTCCCACAACCCAGGGGACGACTCGGGTTGTCGAGGCGCCCCAGCCCTACGAAGCGACAGGAACCGGAGAACCCCGACGCCGGTTCTACTTTCGTCCTCAGCGTAAAAGTGTAGACGTCGTCAGGATCAGTCTTCAGTTCGGAACGGAACCAGGGACCCCTTAGGGTCTCCTACCCTCCCAAGACCTTCGACTCCGGTGGACGCCCTGGAGCCGTCGAACAAACGCTCCCGGGGTGTCGCGCCGAAGGGAGAGGGCGGGTGGAAGACAGAGTCGGGGAGGGAAATAGGTGTCGGTCCTTGGTGGCAGGACGGGAGTCCCCGGACCCTCGTGAGGCGGTTGGTGAGACGACCAAGACGAGGTTGTGGGAGTCGAAGGGGTCTCCCGTGGAAGGGACAGGACGACCCAACCGGAGGAGAGACCCGGGGCAGGGGAGACGGTGTCGGACAAGGCGGGTTCTGGGGACGAGAAGGGGTTCCCGGGTCCGCGTCGACGGGGGGCACTGGAGTCGTGTCAGACCGTCTCCCACCCCGACCGACCCGGGGACCTCGACGACGCGGCTGGGAGGGCACCCTGGACGAGGTTTGTCTTCGGGGAGTCGGATCGGAGTCGTGGGTAGTTTGGGCTTGACAGGACGACAGACATCTTGATTCATAGACATGTTTGTGACATGTTCGTGAAAAACCAAATGACCCAGGTTGGGAGAGGGGGTTGAAGTCCTGCCGTCCTCAGAAATAGAACAGTGGACCGGACCCGGACCATTTGTGGACCGTGTGTAAACGTCCCCTCGATCACACCTTAACACAGAGCTCAAGGAAAAGGTAGGGACGGGGGTCCTTCAGTAGACACTCACACTGAACGAATGACGAGAGAGAGGATCGCGACATAGGCATCTGTGGAACACACAGAGAGCGACGTCGTAGGTGACCCGGACCTTGGGACACGCTGGGATTGACGTAGCGCCCCCTTGGTCACGCGACACGTCTCTGACGCCTTCGCGTGCGCCGCAGGAGACGACGGGAGACGACCAGCCTGTACCTCCGAGCTCTCCACCCGACTAACCCCCTCCCGGCGCAGCAATAAAAAGTAAGATTGTCAGAACCTTTGTCTGTTTCGGCGGATGGGAAGGGTCGCGAATATGTCAGATGTCGTCCTGTTGTTAAAAAGACGCAAAATTTTATAAAGTAAGACAATAGGAGTACTTATGTGAATTAGACCGACGCTCAGAGGTAAACACCCCAACAAATGAGCACCAGACATCTGTAAGACTGAACCACCTACCACTGACCTATCTTCCGGTGACGATGGTAGACCGAACTCTCTCCCGTCTAGAGTGGGTTGGAAAAAGGTCAAGGACCCCACCCCTCCCTTCCCCGGGCCCAACCACCCCGTCGACGACGGGGGTCTGTCCTAGACACGCCTCCTCTGGTCACAGGTCGACGGACCGAAGGAGTTTTCGTCGATGAAGGAGGTCTGCCTGACAGAGAGGAACCTCGTGTTTGAACTTGTACCTACGTAAAGTGGACGGGGCATCACAGTCCCACCAATTTGTCTCCGTCTTGACAACCTGAAAATGGACAACTGGGGTTCTGAGAGGGTCACCGTTTAGGGTCTCGGAGACCGGGTTCTACCCGGGTACACTGCGTCCGAACAAAGTTCGTCGTTCGACCAAGTAAAACACATCATAGGTGTCGACTGGAGAGAGACTAGGGGGTGATTGTAAGGAAGTTTTTGTCAGACGGGATAAAGACTCACTCTTTTATACCAGCGACAAGGAAAAAAAAAAAGGTATGATAATGAGACCAGTGTGCTCTAGAGACAGACAAAGAGGGTCTCGAACTGTCAGGGACTACCCTTTCCGACAGGAACGAATGTAGGGGTCACAGACTACCAAGTCTTCTCAAGTATGTCAAATAAATTACTTACTGAAAATCAGGTGAAAGGGAGACGCCAGGATAGAGAGTTTAGTCTCACCGACAAACTGAAAGGTTCATAAGGACACTTGGAGTTTCTCTCGGTGTGGTGGTCCCCTGTGCTACTTTCAAGTCCTTTGTACCGTACCTTCCCCCCTGGGGGATCCTAATCAGTTAATTTAAGACTATAGGTAAGAGTTGATATTTCCCCAAAAACAAAGTAGACACAACTTCGGTTCGGAGAAAGACCCGACAGAGATGGCAGCGTCACAGAAGCTATGGTTACAAGTGTAGAGGGTGGGCAAGGTGATAACTTAGCGTCACCACACCACTGCTATCAACGTTCTCCCTCCCTGCTCTGGCCGGGGAGACTTAGACCTCTCCTGTCAGTCCCTCGCTAAGGTCCCGAGTGGTTTCCTTACACCTCTCCCTCCACCCCTCTATTTTCCTCCCCTTCTTTTTCCTCTCCTCTACGTATGTCTCCGCCCTCATTCTCCGTTACTACATCTCTCCTTTCAACCTTCCTTCTATGTTTCAACTACCCCCTCCTTTCAGTGGTTATTATATTTTACTAGTACTCTCCAGTTGTTTTGTTAAATCGTTTCCATTAAGGTTGTGAATTACTTTCTACACCGTTCGTTTCTATAGTACCTTTGAAATTTTAACACAAATTTTCAATCAAAACCGATACTTTCTTGAATTTTGTAACGGTACTACATGACATTTTTCAAAATTAAGAATAAAATCCAATAACTCCAATTTGTGTACGAGGAGTTTTAGAAAATAGGAGGAGGTTACTACATATTTTTCTTGGGACCTTTCACCGTAGGTTGTGGAGTATTATATTTCTGAAAGATACAATTACTTTTGTTAAAGGTGAGGAACCGGAGGATCTAATGGTGGGTTCGGTTTCGAACGAGACGACTACGGGGTGTGTACGGACGAGGTGAACACCCGTGAAAGGGGGGGTAGAGAGAAACGAGGGTCCCTGGACGGAAGACCGTCATTTACGAGTAGGGTCAACATACGGACTAAGGTCTTGGAAGACTCCTTCCCCTCCTGTCCCGTCACGACTGCCGTCGTCATCTGGGACGTCCGACGTGTCAAGTTGGAGACTATCACCCCCGAGGACACGGGGGGTATCCGTTTTCTACCCTCCACTCTCTTCCCTCCTGGGGTCGTAAGAGCCTGAGGGGGTCCTTGTCGTCGCCAACCCTTCCGAGTCCACCATCTTACACGAACACCGGGGACCCAGGGGAATGGACGGTAGGGAGAAGTGAAAGTCCTCTTAGGGACCCCACCAAGGGGTCCGAGACGGATTGGAGGCGATAATAAATGAAGACCGTTGTCTAGGGTGTGCGTCAGGGACTAAAGGAAACAGGACACTAGGGGAGGACGTGGCCGGGAGGGGCTTTTCTTTCGTTTACGTTGCACAGAATGATATAAAGTTTCGACGACTCACATTAGTGAAACAACTTCTTTATTTGTGTACTAATCTATAGACTGAACTTATTATTAAACCCCCCAGTATGAATTATAAAATCATGAGTCTTAATCGAGTAAAGTAAACATTTTTTTTTTCCACAAAGTTCGTACGAAACACATTTTAGTTTTAGAACTAAAAATTTTTATTAGTTTTCCCAGACGAAATGACAGTTTTCCCTACCTCTTCTTCAACACACTACAGTTGACACTACGTACGTCAAAGGTCCTTCTAATTTTTTAAAGAGGATTTCTAAGAATTGACTTTTTTGTGTTCTATTACGATTACCACCGTTGTTGTTGTTTTACAGTTCGTCGCTAGAAAGGTCTAAGAAACTGTGTCTACAGGGACAGTCTTTGAGTCACCTTCACCCGTGGTAGTGCTCCTTCTCCTTCCCCGACCCCCCTCCCATTCGGGAGGAGGCCTGTGTCGTAGAAGTAAGACCAATGTCGTGGACGGTCCCCGGTCCGGAACCCTGGTCCCGGAGTTAGGGACAGGTAAAAGACGAGAAGGAATCAGTTCTAGTCTCGACGTCGTTCTCACAGGACGGGTTGCGGCGGGGACAGGTAGTTCCGCCAATCGTCATCCGTCGCAGGGGACGAAACCTTCCACAGGACAAGGGTACGACCCGTCGAGAAAGACCACGACCTTTAGGGGAGGGGACACCGCTCCGTGGACGCCCACTGGACGTGGCACGGGTCGTCGCCCCTCCTCCTGGTCTCTGGCGACGGTTCGGGGACGGGGCCCGGTCGCGCCGTGGGGTGAGTGGTGGGGCAGAGGGGTCGACGGGGACGATAGTAAGCGAAAGCTACACCTGGGTGACAGGAACGGAGGACCTGGGGACTGACCAGCTACGGAGGACGACATCCCTCCCCGGTCCTGACCTGTGCCCCGAAGTGACCATGACCTCGACCGTCTCGTAGGTAGGGTGAAAGCTGTGACATGAAGATAACTATTCGTCACTATTCATAGTCATTCCTAGTGCAGTATGACCCGATAATCCAACCTTACCTACTTTCAATGGGGTTTTATGGAGTTGGGTTTTAGGGTGTTGAGGTCAAGACTTTAAATGTGGATTTTTCCATATGTTGACGAAACTCAGATAGAAAAATTTGGATGATTTTAGTGTCTTCGGGGTAAGGGAGGAGACACATGATGAATGTCCTTCAAGGGTTGACACTTCGATCTACATAAAAAAAATTTGTCGATTCAGATCCCCCTCTCGATTAATTTTTCGATTTTATAGTACAGGGTAATTAATAAAAAAGGTGGTGAGTGACAACGGACTTGGCGTCGGGGAAGGATCACCTCCTTCCGCTCCTTTCTCCACCCGTGTGAAGGGTCCCCTTTTGTCTTGGTCGATGTTCGAAGACTCCCTCACTTTCCTGCACAGTGTTGGATTCCACTCAAGCCTACTCCGCTCTTCGAAAGGGCAACGGAGAGCTCGTCCACTCTGGTGAAGAACGAGACAACGAGATGCACGACGGTACGCGAGGTTTCTGTCAATGTATATTTGGTCGACCAGGACCAGTCTCCCTCCGGACGAGGTCGGAGGACTCCGAGTCTAGGGCAGAAGGACCCCCACACGTCCGTCCGCGCAGGCGACGGACGGGTCCACTTCGCGGGGTGCCAAACTTCCCACCCATGACACGGGGCCGTCGTCAAGGCTGTCGTGGGGGTGGTGTGTCCCGAACGGGGAATACCTCTGGAGGAAGCCCACCTCGGGTGTGTACACGCGGGTCGCGGGAACTCCGTGTCTAGTACGGCAAACGATCGACCCACGGACCGAGAACCGTGGTAGGGACGGCCTTCTCACTCGGCGGTTGTCACCCCCGCCGCCACCCTCACTGACTCCAGGGACCTCGGTGGTGCCCGCACTTCGTAGTGAAAGGGGTGAGTTCCTCCCCGTCACCGCCAGGACCGAGGGTCCGTCAGGACTCCTCATTCGCCTCCGTGGCCGTCTCGGCTCTCGGTCCGGGCCCACACTATGAGTAATGACACCAGTGTCAAACCGAAACTATATCGGAACAGACTCCTTACACATTTTCTTACTTGGTGTCTGATTTCTCTCTAGTCCGTCCCTCCACGAGATGGGAACGCCAGGAGGTCGACCCTCTACGCCACAGAGCCCATACGAGGTGACACTGGGAAGTGGGAGACGGTGTCCTGTGGGGTGGACTGCCTGTGGGTGCGGGAGTGTGGACGTGGGTGAGGGTAGAGGAGGAAGGGGAATCAGGGGTGTCTTCAGTCCCCGGAGAGGAGGTCGAGTCGGAAGTAGAGGTTTATACCTGTGTTTTCCTGAGCGAAGGTTCATCGCATCCTTTTTTCGGGATGTAGACGTCGTGTCATCGACTACCTCTTCTCCGTGTCGGTTCACAGAGGGGAGGAGATTCCTCGGGGTCGGGACTGACACGGTCCACGTGCCGACGAGAGGTGAGGGTGCCGTCGCGGAGGTCGTCACCGGTGTCGGCCCTCCCGGACCCGCCACCTCTTTCCCCCGCACAAGGCCCGTCCCCCTTTCTGCGTCCGGGTCGTGCGCCCTGTGTAGGAGTGAACGACGAGTGTAGGAGCTCGCTGCGAGGTTCACGGGGGGACCATGACTATGGGAGAACATGAAGAATTACCCTCTCTTCCTGTATGAGTCTTCCCTCGAAATTTTTAGGAAAATTTTTACTCGGTGTGTCTCTTCGGTGTACCTTATTTCCGAATCCATTACCTCAGCGTCGTGAGAAGGATTATTTCTGTCTTCCACAAATCCCACTGTCAGTTCCCACGTCTTGGTGTCCCGGTAGGGCGTCTCGAGAGGAGGTCTCACCCGACGCCGCGGGGAACCCGTCCCGACTCCGTAAAGGACCCTTGACACGAGACAAAGGACCCGAGGGAAAGGAAACCTCGGGAACCGAAAGATGTGGGTTCTGACGTCTACTCGGAAACGGGTGACACCCCGATCTTGCTCTGTGTCTGTGTTCGACCGCTCACCCGTCGGTCGTGGACCCCTTTCCCTAGTACTGCGAGACCTCTGGACGGAAGGTGGGGATCGGGGACCAGGTGTTCTGCCGGCCGTCCGCGGACCCCTCTCCAAGGTCCCCGGGGGGAAGGGGAAGTGGAGGGGGACACGGTGGACGACTCTTCAGTCGACCGAGTCGTGTCCCGACCGACGTCGGCTCCCGAGAAAAGGTCGGTTGGTGACGGGTCTGGAGTCGAGTGGTCGTCCAGTTGGACCCGACCTAGTCCGGAAGTCGGTTTTCGAGGGCGGACCTAGGTCCCGTTCTTTCCTTACGTCGACTCTCTTACCACGTCCCTCCCCCACGTGGAACTCGTAGACGTTATAAAGTCTAGTCTTCTCTCCAAACTAGAGTGGACAGATATTTCGGAGTCTGTCCTCTTTTACGGGATATTTCCGTAATGTATTTGACCCGGATTTCGGCGGTCGGGGCGACCACTTAGGCCCCTCGTCAGACACGTCACCAAATCTGGTACCAGAGTCGTAGTCCGGGTGGCCGAGTGGACCCGTTCGTCATTTTGCATGGGGAACGGTTACGGATGGACGTTCGACCCCTGCGCCCACAGGTCCGGGTGGGACACCCCTCGGGCCCACCTCTTGACCCCGTGTCCCTCGAGAGACCCGGGTACCTGCACCGGCACAGACAGACACGTACCGACGGGCACCGTGTCCAGTCACTTTGGAAGGAGGGGAGAGGGTAGTCGGATAGTGACTCAACAAGAGGAGGTGGAGTCCCAGACGACACCCCCCCGCGGAAAAGGGAAGTAGTGTCCGACGTCCCCCGTAGAGAGTTACCACCGCCGTACGGACGGAGCGGGGGAACAGTCCCCGGGAGAGGTCCGTCCCGAGGAGTCCCACCGCCACCACGCGGGGTGATGTCCGACCTCCCCCGTAGAGAGTTACCACCGCCGTACGGACGGAGCGGGGGAGCAGTCCCCGGGAGAGGTCCGTCCCGAGGAGTCCCACCGCCACCACGCGGGGTGATGTCCGACCTCCCCCGTAGAGAGTTACCACCGCCGTGCGGACGGAGCGGGGGAACAGTCCCCGGGAGAGGTCCGTCCCGAGGAGTCCCACCGCCACCACGCGGGGTGATGTCCGACCTCCCCCGTAGAGAGTTACCACCGCCGTACGGACGGAGCGGGGGAGCAGTCCCCGGGAGAGGTCCGTCTACGACTCTGTCCCGAGGAGTCCCACCACCGCCGCGGGCGGTACGTGGGTCCAGGAGGAGTAGGTAGACGCTAGAATAGAACCGTCGTCGACGTCTCAATTAGGCAAAAACCACCGGTCCAGAACAGATTACGTCAGTTATTTGACCTAAAGAAACGGGTCTTACCAGGTCTGCGGTTCAAAGATACAGTGAATGGACTCAAAACTTTATGAGTACATTACAAGGTCACTGGTTTCATTTTATAACAAGTTTTAACTCCGAAACCCCTCCTTCGTCTCACACCCTTCTTTTCTGTTTATGTCTGGGACGATTTCTTCGATGGTTTAGGTTTGTCTTTTAGTAGGATTAATCTCAGAGGATTCTTAATCGCCACCACCACCACCGAGTCAACGAACCATGACAGTGACAGACTGAGAACACTGGGGTACCTGATACCGGACAGTCCGAGGAGACAGGACCCTAAGGTGTCCGTTCTTATGACGTCACCCAACGGTAACGGAGGAGGTCCCCTAGAAGGGTTAAGTCCCTATTTTGGACTCAGAGGACGTGACGTCCGTCAGAGGACGTAACGTTCGTCTCAAAAATGGAGACTCGGTGGTCCCTTCGGGTTCTTAATGGAATGGATGAAGGTTTCTGTCGACTCCGGTACACTGTGTCCTCTTTGACATGCCTCGGGCTGTCAGATGGAACGTAAGTCGATAGTCTACAAGAGACCTCTTCGAATCTTCAGGACGACCACGAAAGGGTTGTCCCAACCTTCGAGTGACAGGTGGGAAGGAAAGATCTGGGACGTCGTTTCTGGAGGGTGTCCAGACCAAACGGTGTCTTACTTCCCCCGGTGGATGGAGGGTCGGAGACGGTCCCGGGACGACCGTCGGAGAGGGGACTCTTGGAGATCGACCCGGGGAAGGACCAGCTCTTGTTACTGGTCGAAGGGCCACTCGGACAGGTCACACCTGGACGGTCGGAAGTCTGGGTCCCTCCATCCCTCAGACCACTGAAAACTGGTCAGTGGGGTGTGGGGTAGGTACCCACGTCAGGTCCAGGGACGTCCGAAAGGATCAGTCACGGTGGACCGTAAAACAGGAGGTTCTTTCTCTTCTCTTTAGGGAAACTTGGGTTCTCGACTACGATAGTGTTGTCCAAGGTGGTCTTTGGGTCGATTGGACGACCAGAGAGATAGTAAATAGTCTTTGGTCCCCCGGTGGTAGAATTTTGGTCTCGTGATTGTCCCGTATTAATGAGATATTAATGGACCATTACACTTCAGTGGGAGATAACCAGTGTCGTCGTGGAGACCTCAACTCATTCTTACTGTGTGCCGGATCGTCTCTTGTCTGGGCCCACCTCTGTCCGTACTACGCAGATTACCGTCTCCGTAGATAGTCGTGTTGATTCGTCAGTGTCCTGTCCCGTAGTGCACGTAAAGATGGGTAGTTGTCAGTTGACCCAAAAAGAAGATTTGACGAGCAACCAAGTACTGTGATCTCACCGTTCTAGTATATCTGGTCTGATATGTGCTTTAGTTCTGAGTGTTCTCGCCGGACCTCATAACAGACACTGGAAAATTTGTTTGAGTGTATAATTGTTTCTCAGTTGTAGATTTATCTGAAAATAAAAAAGAAAATGAATGAACCTGTCTTTTCTTTAAAGTAGTCGAAGGTAATCAGAGGGATTCACAACCTTTACGTAATTTGAGTCTTTATCACCTGGAACATCTTTTCGTAGTGTTTAATTTTTATCTAAAGAGGTACACCATTTTCAAGAAAGTTAGATTAATTTCCTGTGCCGTTTCCACAAAACTTTGTGTTAAATTTTAAGCCGGATGTTAGGCACCGTAGCTCAATTTCGGTGTCCCGCTCCACCGGCAGCACTTGACCCATGTCTATGCTACACTAGGCCTCGTACGGCGGTCGTTGTGAACACTAATTGGCTCACTGTTGTTCCTTCTTGTAGGGTTTCGGACTCATCTCCTCCACACGTAAACATTTTTATTTCCCCACTGTATCTAACCCAACTTCCCTCTAGTGCATTGAAGTCTTTAATGAGCAAAGAATAGACACCCCTGTCGGTCTGGTCGGCTGGTGGGATCGCCTCCAGAGGGTCCCTCTGCACACTTGGAACCAAGTCTCTTCCGGGTCCACAAGACTCTTCATTCATCTCGGGAACGACGGTCGACGAGTAGTACCTCCGGAAAGTCCGACCACCACTCGTCTGGGGTCCGAGACCCTCAGTGTGGGTCGGTTCGACATGTCCCCCCAGACGGTTACGGGCGGTGTGGTAGTGTTCCGTCCGTCACTCCGACCGGTCGTGACGGGTCCCCGGTGTGCTCTCCCTCTCTCGCACCAGTGGGTGTCTCTGTTAGAACAGAGTCGACACGACACATAAAAGGTTTTGTTCATTAAGACGGTCGCTGCCGCAGACACGTTTCGAGTTCCGGGTGTCCGGGGGTGCCAGACTACCTACGTTTCATGGGAAAGACCGGGTCCAAGTCCGGGTCCGGGCACTAGTACGTTCCTCGGTGTTGTCCCACCCCACTCTCCCACTCCTGTCTTCTCCCTGTAAAGGAAAATGTCTTCTAGAACTCGTTGTCATTCTTTTATTGGACTTCTATATAGATTTTTATTTTTGTCGTAGTGTGAAGTGGCGGTAGGACAGTGGCAGAAAGAGGGGTATGTGGTCGGTGAGACCCTGTCCGTCCTCACGGAACACGTGTGTGGTCTCATTGGGGTGAGGGGTATGGTTGTGACGGAAAGTCGCTAGGGTCCGACAAAGAAGACGATGCTCGGGACAAGACTCGACGGGTGAGCTCCGTTTGTGACCGTTTGGGAGACCCGAGGATGTATTGGGGTCTGTTAGGGTCGACGTGTGCCGGGTCGACCGAGGGAAGGGTAGTGGGAGTCTGTGACGCACTGGACTTGGTACCGCACCTGTAGAAAGTAGAAGTGGTCGAGCAAGGTAGGGACCGCGGGTACTACCGTCGTCGGGAGGGCCCAAGGGACACGACTTGCCCGAGGGTTACCGGAGGTCCCCCTGACGTTCCCACGGGACGGGACGCGACCACCGTGCCTTCCAGACCGAGTCCCGGTGTGGACGTCCCACGAGTGAGGTTCCACCACCGGTGAGAGGCCTCCCTTCGACACGAGAAGAGACACACCTCTGGCCTACCACGAGGGGAGACTGGTCCAGGTAGGACCGCGGAGGTCTCCGGGACTCGTGGGACGGACCTGACATCGGTGTGTGTCCCGCAGGTACCCAGAGACTGGCCGTCCCGTCTGTAGTCCGAGGGGGCGGGGAGGGACCTGGACCAGGAATGGATCGGACCCGGTGCGGGTCCTGTAGTCTCCGAACCTCTCCATAGGAGGTCCGGGTCGTCGAGAACGTGCTCAGAGAGTGGCTTGACCCGGGCCGACATGGAGAAGTGCACCATCCGTAGACTGTAGAACATGTCTTACATCCGCAATAACTGCCGATACGACTGCCGTTTGGTCTTGTGGACAACGGTCCAGAACAAGCCAAATACTCTTTACTTTATGGATTCTCCTGTCTTCCCATCTTTCCCGACTGAGTCTACCACGGGTCCACGGGACACGTCCTCTCTAAGGGTTTCCGGAGTAGTCCGAGTTGTCCCACGACAACCCTCGCATCCCCACCCTTAGTCCGACCCCTCCCCCCTTGTCCCTCCCCCCTCCTGTCGAGAGTGACTCCGAGTCCGTGCACTTGAAATGAATTCTACTTTTATCAGGGATCCTTTCCTAGTCCACCTCCTCCACCCAGTGGCGTCCCCGGTGACTTGGTCCTCGGTCCGGACACACCACACCGACCCCGAGTCCTCCTGTGTCCCGACGCCCGAAGGGACGTGTTCGCGCCACGCAGGGCTCGGGGAGGACGGTGCTGGTGGGTGTCGAGGAGCGAGAAGAGAAGTGACGGGGTGGAAGGGGGTCTGCCTCCTGTCGACAGTGGAGTCCTCTCGGAAGAGACGACCTCTCGGGGCGGAGTCCTGGGTAGGGACACGGCGACGGGAGACGTCCGTACACACAGAGACGTGGGGTTTGCGGTCCACAACCTCCCAGTCGTTGGAGTCGTGGGGACTCCGCGGGTCGGTCCCGTCGGACGTTACAGACGAGGTAGTGTGTCTGACGGGACACTCGTGGCGGGTCCGGCCACTCGACGGTCCGTCCGGTCCCGAGGTCCTTCTGTGACGTCACTGAGACTCCCTCACCCCGCGGGAGATGGAGACCCGAAAAGGTCCTCCGGGTCCAAGGACGTGACGGGAGGGGTGGTTCGTCGGACCCTCTGCAGTTACTGGGAGTTCCTCCCGACTCTTTTTGCGGGTGGCGGGAGACCCAATCAGAGTGGGACAAAATCTAACACTCCAAGTCCGGGTCATCAATTGTCCGGTTCCAAGTTGTCGAGGACTACACCCGTACCCTCGACGGACCTCTGTCGTGACCCCGTACGTATGCGTGTGCGTGTGCGCACACCAGGTGTGCACACTTGAGTACCACTATGACACGGACTCGGGTGTGAGTGTACACTTTGCTGATTCATTGGTGCCGAGTGGGTGACTGCACTCCCTGGCGCGGGGCAGACGCCTCCCCTGCGACCCGTCCCGGAGTCCCTGCTATCGCCCGCCCCAGCCCGGACTGCCGCCTGCACCTCCTTCCCCTTGTCCGTCCCGGTGTCACGCCCGTCGCCCGCCGCCCTCCACCCCCACCGGCGCACCGGCCCGGGACCCCCTGCGGCCCGACTCCCGAGTCCCAAAAGAGAGAGTCCCAGAAGTAGACAGTCGAGACTACCCCGTCGACTAGCGGGCCATCGGGGGCGAGAGCCGTCACTCCGGGGCGCTGCGAGTGCGAGTGGCCGCGGCCGAGTGAATGAACGACATGAACAGCAGCATGAACGTCTACATCGACTCCACCCGGCGCTTCCGGAGGTGCCGGTCGCCCGTCCCCTAGAGGGGCGAGGAGGAGAACTACTAGCGAGGACGTCTCTGTCCGCCCTGGGGGGAGACTCGGAGGGGACGCCTGGGGGCAAGTCCCGTGTCAGAAGAGGTAGGACAGACGAACAGTTCTGTCTGTCGTCCCCTCCTCTACCCTTTTTTTGTGATAGTTGTTGTAGTGACTTCGAAGTCCCCTCGACTCCTTTTGTGCCCGTCCACTCGTTTCTTGTACCTCGGCGTCGTGTCTGGTCCCGTCCCGGGCGCCGTGTATTACCGTTTCCGCCCACACTCGCCTCGTCCCGACCTCGTAGGATGCCCCGGGACTCTCGTCTCGCCTCCGGTCCCGAGTGGCCGGGGACGAGGGAGGGGGTCCGAGGGTGAGGGAAGGGGGTCCGAGGGCGAGGGAAGGGGGCCGGGGCGAGGGAAGGGGGCCGGGGGGCGAGGGAAGGGGGCCGGGGGCGAGGGAAGGGGGCCGGGGCGAGGGAAGGGGGCCGGGGGCGAGGGAAGGGGGTCCGGGGCGGGGGCGAGGAAGGGGCCAGGGCGAGGGAAGGGGTCCGGGGGTGAGGGAAGGGGTCCGAGGGTGAGGAAGACGGTCCAGACTCTCGCCACGTTCCTCCACCGGTGGTGACAGTCCCCCGGTCCCTAGGCCAGGTGGACGAGACGAGTTCCGTCCCAAGTCTTCTTAGTCCTCGGCGGACTGGGGTCCGAGGCGGTGCGGAGGTGACACCTGTCTTGGGAAATGGGAAATGACTAGGAGTTTACGTGAGAGAGTGTACGGAAGTGTGTGGCATAGGAGGAATTGTGTTTACCTTGACTCAGGGTCCCAGTGCTGGTTTCAGTGCCGTTCTCACTTTGTAAGGTGGCTGGTCCTCACTCTTCGTCTCTCTCTAGTCAGTCGGGAGAGGTCGGACGACGGGTTATTGGACAGAAGGCTCTGGACGGGACTTACCCCCCCGGCAGGTGACGTGGGGGTCTCCACTACACGCCCGACCTTTCTGCCAGTTCACACCACTCCCAATGTGTCGTAAAGGAGACTCGTCGGAGGGGACGTCGTCGTGGTACACTCCCTCTTCTTACGGTGACAAAAGTCCCTAATCAAGCGTCCCGACACTTTAAAATCGTGACGAATTTATACACACCCCATCGAGGAGGGCCTGCGGCGGGGACTGGAACCTGAACCCATCGAGGAGAGCCGGAAAGGACGCGGTAGCGTCGGACCGTGAGAGCAGGTGACGGGTACTGGAACCTGCACCCCATCGAGGAGAGCCGGCGCGATACACGCGACCAGCACCAGTGGACGCTGGAAAGTCACGGTTCTTTTACGTGTCCAGTGTCGTTTGTGGGAGAAGGTTGTTGTGTTCTCTTCCGCTGTGTACCTGTAGTGGTCTACCAGTTGTGGCTTTAGTCTAACTAATATAAGAAACGTCGGTTTCTACCTCTTCGAGATATGTCAGTCGTTTTTGTTCTGACCCTCGACTGACACCGAGTCTAGTACTTGAGGAATAACGGTTTAAGTCTGACTTTAACTTCTTCCATCCCTTTTGGCGATCTGCTAAGTCCATACTGGATTTAGTTTAGGGAATACTAATATGTCACCTTCTCTCTTTATCTAAATTCCCGGATCTAGACTATCTATCTCACGGACTACTTGATACCTTACTCCAAGTACTGTAACATGTCCTCTGTCCCTAGTTCTGGTAGGGGTACCTTTTCTTTACGTTTTCTCGTTTGACCGACAGACCCCTCCGGAATGTTTATCGACACTTTTCTTCTCTTCCCTTTACGTTTCCTCTTTTCCTTTCTATATTCGTAGACTTACGTCTCAAGGTCTCTTATCGTTCTTCTCTATTCTTTCGGGAGGAGGCACTAGTTCCGTTTCTTTATCTCCTTTTGTTGTCTTACCCTTTCTGATCTCTAGAGAAGTTCTTTTAATCTCTATGGTTCCCTTGTAAAGTACGTTTCTACCCGAGGTGCTTCCTGTCTTTACCAAACCTGGATTGTCTTCGTCTTCTATAATTCTTCTCCACCGTTCTTCTGTGTCTTTTTGATATGTTCTTTCTAGAAGTACTGGTTCTATTAGTGTTACTACACTAGTGAGTGGATCTCGGTCTGTAGGACCTTACACTTTAGTTCACCCGGAATTTTTCGTAGTGATGCTTGTTTCGATCACCTCCACTACCTTAAGGTTAACTCGATAAAGGTTAGGACTTTCCACTACGACACTTTTACGACGTGAGTTAAACGGTCGCTTAGACCTTTTGAGTCGTCACCGGTGTCCTGACCTTTTCCAGTCAAAAGTAAGGTTAGGGTTTCTTTCCGTTACGGTTTCTTACGAGTTTGATGGCGTGTTAACGTGAGTAGAGTGTGCGATCATTTCATTACGAGTTTTAAGAGGTTCGGTCTGAAGTCGTCATGCACTTGGCACTTGAAGGTCTACAAGTTCGACCCAAATCTTTTCCGTCTCCTTGGTTTCTAGTTTAACGGTTGTAGGTGACCTAGTACCTTTTTCGTTCTCTCAAGGTCTTTTTGTAGATAAAGACGAAATAACTGATACGGTTTCGGAAACTGACACACCTAGTGTTATTTGACACCTTTTAAGANTGGACGGGGAACTCTTTGGATATACGTCCAGTCCTTCGTTGTCAATCTTGACCTGTACCTTGTTGTGTGACCAAGGTTTATCCTTTTCCTCATGCAGTTCCGTCATATAACAGTGGAACGAATAAATTGAATAGACGTCTCATGTAGTACTTTTTACGACCCGACCTTCTTCGTGTTCGACCTTAGTTCTAACGGTCCTCTTTATAGTTATTAGAGTCTATACGTCTACTATGGTGGGATACCGTCTTTCACTTTTCCTTGATTTTTCGGAGAACTACTTTCACTTTCACCTCTCACTTTTTCAACCGAATTTCGAGTTGTAAGTCTTTTGCTTCTAGTACCGTAGACCAGGGTAGTAAAGTACCCTTTATCTACCCCTTTGTCACCTTTGTCACAGTCTGAAATAAAACCCCCCGAGGTTTTAGTGACGTCTACCACTGACGTCGGTACTTTATTCTCTGCGAATGAGGAACCTTCTTTTCAATACTGGTTGGATCTGTCGTATCAGTTTTCGTCTCTGTAATGAAACGATTGTTTCCAGGCAGATCAGTTCCGATACCAAAAAGGACACCAGTACATACCTACACTCTCAACCTGACACTTCTTTCGACTCACGACTTCTTAACTACGGAAACTTGACACCACAACCTCTTCTGAGACCTCTCAGGGAACCTGACGTTCCTCTAGGTTGGTCAGGTAAGACTTCCTCTAGTCGGGACCCTAAAGAAACCTTCCTTACTACGATTTCGACTTTGAGGTCATCAAACCGGTGGAGTACGCTTCTCAACTGAGTAACCTTTTCTGAGACTACGACCCTCCCCAACCCCCGTCCTCCTCTTCCCCTGCTGTCTCCTACTCTACCGACTACCGTAGTGACTGAGCTACCTGCACTCAGACTCACTTGAGACCCTCTACCACTACCTGTCCCTCCGGACCGCACGACGTTAAGTACCCCAGTCTTTCTCAGCCTGTGCTGACTCGTTAACTTGACTGACTTGACTTTATACACACTCATCACTTTCAGTGAGTCACGACAGGTTGAGAAACGCTGGGGTACCTGATATGTCAGGTACCTTAAGAGGTCCAGTCTTATGATCTAACCCATCGGAAGGGAAGAGGTCGTCAACTTCATTTTTACCGAGCAGTGGGGGAAGGGTGACTCCCCCTCCCTCTGTTCTCAGTGTGGCCAGGTAGACGAGTCTGAGTCGGGATTTGGTCCTGCAAAAAACAGCGGGTAGGGACGAGGGGTTTATGACTGAAAGACGTGACCTCACGAACCTCTAGAATACTCTCCGACTCTTCGATCGAGACCTCCACACCCCTGCGAACCCGTCGTGGGTCCGTTGTGCGAAAGATTTCGGAGTTCTGGAGTTTCTTGGTACCACGGACAGGTCCCGGAGGAGGGTCAGTCTCCGAGGACCCCGGGCCTAGGACTCTCGGAGAGAGGTGTCTCTGTGAGATGACAGCCTACGGCGCCGGTGTACGTCCAGGAGGTTCCGACCCGAGAGGCGGAGGTGCCTCCCGCCAGAGAGATGTCGTGGGAAGGACGCCCCTGGACGGGACCCCGGAGACGAGTGGTGGGTTGGGGTTTGTGTTCACTCGGTTGTGGGGGTGGAGTGTGGACCGGACCCACGTACCGGACCCCTCCGAAGGGTAGCGGCCGAGATAAAATTAAACGGACTGAAAGTTGATGTCGGAGGAGACCCCGATTTCTCCGGGGGAATCAGGGTCTAGGTACACCCATACTCGTCCAGTCTGACAGACTATTTTAGGGGAGGGAAGAGAGAAGGGTCTCCGTCCCCTGTGGAGCGAGACTCCGTCGTCCCAGGGTCGCCCAGCCCAGGTGAGAGGTCCCTACTCCCGTACCACGACCGGCCCCGGGACGCCAAGGGTGGCCGACGGGAGTCGTGGCCGTCCCGTCATCGAAGTCCCGACGAGTGGGTCCACACTCTCCGGACGAGGGGAAGAGAACCTTCTTCAAAGGAGGGATAAGGAAGTGTGAAAACTTGAATTTACTCCTAATGTCGACCTTTATCTTCTGACCGAAGTTTTAGGTCCAAAGACAGTCAGAGAAACTCGTAAAGAGGTTCCAATAATGGTCAGGTCGGAGGAGGGACAACTTTGGAATCTAAAGTCTATGATGAGTTCTACTTTTCCCACTCTGACGACAGGATAATTATAACAAAAGACTCCTTACCTTTCAAAATCTGTAACCCTATAACTGTTCTCCAATACACTATAAATAACAGAGACGACTGCAGTATTGGTCCCTATTACACAACAGAGACCCGCGTGGGAACATACAGACACCGACCCACACTGGGAGACGTGTAGATATAAGATTCTCATTTGGAGACACTGTGACATCCAAGTGTACCCGGATACTGTCTTGATGGACAGAAGGACAACGTCCCCAGACAGAGAGGCGAAGGAGGTCCAAAAAAGCCCGACCCGACTGCAGGAAAGACGGGAAGAGATTCAGACTTGCTTACTCAGTTCTGGATTGTGTGTCTGGGCTATAGACTATACGTTTGTAAGGTGTGGGTGTGCTCGGAGTACCTGAGACTTGAGATACCCGTTTCTCCCTCTACCTTCTGAGTTTTTCCTAAACCAAGAAGTATCCCTACTGAGACCCATTTACTGTCGTACATTGAATTTCTCGGACGTATGGGAGTGTGACTTCTGACTCACGACTTCTTAACTACGAAAACTTGACATCACAACCTCTTCTGAGAACTCTCAGGGAACATGACGTTCCTCTAGGTTGGTCAGGTAGGATTTCCTCTAGTTAGGACTTATAAGTGACCTTCCTGACTACGACTTCGAGGTTTTGAAACCGGTGGACTATACTTCTCGGTTTAGTAATCTTTTCTGGGACTACGACCCTTTCCGACTTCCGTCCTCCTCTTCCCCTACTGTCTCCTGCTCTCCCGACCTGCCGTACTGACCGAGTTACCTGACCTCAGACGCGTTCGAGTAACCCTCCCACTTCCTGTCCCTTCGGACCGTACGGCGCCAGGTACCCCAACGTTACTTGACCTGTGTTAACTCATTGACTCGTTACTGTCCCGAGTGTGAAAGACTTTCTCGAGTAAGAGGGAATCTTAGGCCTCATTTCTTATTGTCTAGTTGGGGATTTTACACGTCGTACTTTTCCGTTTTTCTACACTGTGACTTTCTACTCGACGGGTCCAACCATCCACGGGCTATACGACGACCTCTTCTCGTCTTTTTGTCAAGGTCTTCCTTTCTCCTCCGACTCGGTGTCTTCCTTTCTCCTCCGACTCGGTGTCACCTTTGTTACGGGTTCATCCACCGGTTGTACGACGACCTCTTCTCGTCTTTTTGTCAAGGTCTTCCTTTCTCCTCCGACTCGGTGTCACCTTTGTTACGGGTCGACACCTACACAGACCGTTACTGTCATGTCAGACTACGACGTTTCTTGTTATAACGCATCCTTGGACCTTGCAATCCAGGTACTTTTTCCATTTAATCTTCACCAGTTTGACCTCTACCGTTCTCACTTGTGGGTGTAAAATCCTTAGTCTCTTGATTTTACCTGGGTTTACCCACGTAAATTAAGTCTCCTGGTAATATAGATGATGACACCCGTTCTTAGGGAATCTTCTTTACCTCATCGGTAGTATCCGTTGTTCTCAGACTTTACGTCATGAACTCACGTTAGAGTTTTCACTGTCTTACTGGAGACAAGTAAAGTTTCCGTTTAGTAAGTTATAGTGTAATTAGGTTCAGATACAAGGTTGGTAATTGCGACTTCTTCGACTTGTCAAGATACTTCTGTATGTTCTTGAAGATCTTGATTGTGGTTTTTTTTCTACAGGAAAAGTAGTGTCCCCTGACCTTACTTTTTCATCCTTCAGTTCTCTGTGGAAGTCATTGTCCGTTCAAACCGGAACCTTATGTTTTACTTCGTCCCGTTTCCGATTGTCTCAAAACGGTTCTCTTACGTGACCATTGTCGTTTGTGGGAGAAGGTTGTTGTGTTCTCTTCTGAGATGTGTACCTGTAGTGGTCTACCAGTTATGGTTTTAGTTTAACTAATATAAGAAACATCGGTTTCCACCTCTTCGAGATATATCAGTCGTTTTTATTCTGACCCTCGACTAACACCGAGTCTAGTACTTGAGGAATAACGGTTTAATTCTGAATTTAACTTCTTTCATCTTTTGGTTATCTGGTAAGTCCATACTGGATTTAGTTTAGGGAATGTCATCTTCACTGTTTATCTAAGTTCCCTAATCTAGACTATCTGTCTCACCGACTTCTTGATACCTACCTTCAAGCACTGTAGTATGTCCTCCGTCCCCAGTTCTAGTAGGGTTTCTTTTTCTTTGCGTTTTTCCGTTTTACCGACTCCACCGGAACGTTTATCGACACTTTTCTTCCCTTCATTTTTCGTTTCCTCTTTTCCTTTCTATATGGGTAAACTTACGTCTCAAGGTTTCTTATCGTTCCTCTCTCTTCTTTCGAAAGGAGTTACTAATTACGTTTTATTTCCATTTGTTATCTTACCCTTTCTGATCTCTAGAGAAGTTCTTTTAATCTCTATGGTTCCCTTGTGAAGTACGGTCCTACCCGTGTTATTTCCTGTCTTTACCATACCTAGATTGTCTACGTCTTCTATAATTGTTCTCCACCGTTCTTTTGTGTCTTCTTGATGTGTTTTTTCTAGTATTGCTGGGTCTATTGGTAGTACCACACTAGTGATTGGACCTCGGTCTGTAAGACCTCACACTTTAGTTCACCCGGAATCCTTAGTAGTGATGTTTGTTTCGAGCACCTCCACTACCTTAAGGTCACCTCGATAAAGTTTAGTATTTTCTACTACGACACTTTCACGACGTGAGTTATACGGTCGTTTAAACCTTTTGAGTCGTCACCAGTGTCCTGACTTTTTCCAGTTAAAAGTAAGGTTAGGGTTTCTTTTCATTACGGTTTCTTACGAGTTTCATGACGTGTTAACGTGAGTAAAGTGTGTCGTCGTTTCATGACGAGTTTCAAGAGGTTGGATCCGAAGTTCTCATGTACTTGGCTCTTGAAGGTCTACAAATTCGACCTAAATCTTGTCCATCTCCTTGGTCTCTAGTTTGACGGTTGTAGACGACCTAGTATCTTTTTCGGTCTCTTAATTTTTTTTTTTTAGATGAAGACGAAGTGACTGATACGATTTCCGAAACTAACATACCTAGTGTTGTTTGACCTTTTAAGAAGTACTCTACCCTTATGGTCTTATGGAATGGACGGACGACACTTTGGACATACGTCCAGTGCTTCGTTGTCAATCTTGCCCTGTACATGTTGTCTGACCAAGGTTTAGTTCTTTCCTCATTCAGTTCCGACATGTGACAGTGGGACGAATAAATTGAATCTATGTCTCATGTCGTACGTCTTACGGCTCGACCTACTTCGTGTTCGACCTTAGTTCTGACGGTCCTCTTTACAGTTATTGGAGTCTAAGGGACCTCCGAGTCCATCATTTTGTAGACGGACGTTATACCCTCTGAGCCGAAGTTAACGACCCAACCCTTCTAGGAGACCTCTTCCTTTACCGGTGGGTGAGGTCATGGGAACGAACCTTTTAAGGTACCTGCCTCCTCGGACCATCCGATGTCAGGTACCCCACCGTTTCTCTACCTGTGCTGAATGACTGAAGAGAGAGAAGAAAGTGAACTCTATACGTCTACTGTGGTGAGAATACCGTTTTTCGTTTTTCCTTGTTTTCTCGGAGAACTACTTCCACTTTCTCCTCTCACTTTTTCGACTGAATTGTAAGTTTTGAGTTGTGAGTTTTTCTTCTACTAGTACCGTAGACCAGGGTGGTGAAGTAGTGTTTATCTACCCCTTTGTTACCTTTGTCACTGTCTCAAATAGAAAATCCCGAGGTTTTAGTGACGTCTACCACTGACGTCGGTACTTTAATTTTCTGAGAACGAGGAACCTTCTTTTCGATACTGATTGGATGTGTCACATAATTTTTGGTCTCTGTAGTGAAACGGCTGTTTCCAGTTTCGATACCAAAAAGGTCCTCAGTATATACCTACACTCTCGACCTGATGTTTGTTCCGACTCGAGACTTCTTAACCACGAAAACTTGACTCCACAACCTCTTCTGAGAACTCTCAGGGAACTGACGTACCTTTAGGTTAGTCAGGCAGGATTTCGTTTAGTTGGGACTTATAAGTGACCTTCCTGACTACGACTTCGACTTGGAGGTTATGAAACCGGTGAACTATATTTCTCGACTGAGTAACCTTTTCTGGTACTACAACCCTTCCTAACTTCCGTCCTTCTCTTCCACTACTGTCTCCTACGTTACCAACCTACCATTGCGACTGAGTTACCTGAACTCAAACTCGTTCGAGTCCCTCTACCACTTCCTGTCTCTTCGGACCGTACGACGTCAGGTACCCCAGTGTTTCTAATTTTGAGTTGACTCATTGATTTGTTGTCTTACAAGTATTCATCAATGTACAAAAGACTTTACCCTTTAAGACGAGTGGAAAATGTTCTCGTATATACAAGTATTATCTTCTGTCATATTTCGACCGTTCGTCAGAAATCTTGTATCCTCTGAGATAGAAGACCCACTATAAATTTTATTCATCCCTTTTTTATTAATAAACTAGTTACCAAGTCCTTGTCTCCACCCCGAAGAACCAGTTGGTTAGAAACGGTGAATTGTTTTTTTTATCATCGTGGGACTGACTACGGTGTATGGTTTTATTTAAGGTTCACGTTTCTCGTGTTTTAGTGTAATATTTTGTTGGTCCACTTGATAAATGAATGGACCGGAACCCTGTCTCGTCCCAAAAAAAATTCGTACTCTTGTTTATTGTACTTAGTGTCGTCACGCACGGACAACTCAGACTAAGACACGCTGGGATGCCTGACATCGGATGGTCCGAGGAGACAGGTACCCTAAAAGGACCGTTTTTAACCTCACCGAACGGTACGGGAGGAGGTACCCAGAAGGGTTGAGTCCCTAGCTTGAGGTCAGAGAATACAGAGGGTATAACATTCGTCCAAGAAATAGTGATCACGGTGGATCCTTCCGGGAGTTGTTGACACGGATACACCTTTACTTTTGGGAATCATGCAATTTTTATGACTGGTATTTATTTTCGTTGTCCTTCTGTTTACGTATTTTTATGGACGATATCCGTATTTTAGAAAGTATTTTAAAGTTCAAGGATTCTGTTCATGAAGTTTACTTTTTAAATTTTCTTGTACTGTTTTAGTAGCTTTTAGTCGATTATTTGTGTACTTCTCTACAAGTTGGAGTGGTCGTCAGTACCGTTAAATATCAATTTTAAAATATCGTAAAAGTCGGTAGAATGACTGTTTAACTCCTTTCTTTTGTTTATGTCACAACCATATCGTCCTCTTTAGAGTCAGAGAACATTGGTGACGTCGTCATTATTCATGTCGGAAACCGTCGTGTCGTAGTCTCAGAATTTTGGTAAGTCTGCGAAGCCGTGTTGAAATTGAAAATCTAAATAGGACTCCTTCGCTGGTTTCTACTTGGACTTCTGAATAGATACTTTTAGAAGTGATATAGTGAGAAGTATAACACTTTTTTTTTTTTCCAGTAATTATCCTCGTTCTATTTCTTAATACTGTGTTAAATTCCTACTTTATGATCCACCAAAATTTTTTAGCACAAAAACTTCGTGTCGTCCTGTCAGTGTGGTCTTGATAGAGGTAATTCGTCGTTCCGGGAATCTACCTTGGTCCTTTTCCTGAGGTTCACCCCTCGTACGGTTGTAGTATCGGAGATGAGACGCTCGGGGAGCCGGTATGGGTCCCAGAGGAGAGAGGGTCTACCCGAGTGTCACAGGGGTCCGGGATTGCCCCGTCCCTCCCGAGTCCCCGAACCTCCACCCCCCGCCAGACACCGGTCCGACACCTGTGTATGGAGCTCTAAAAATTCCCACAGATCCTAAACCTTGAAGTACTAATTATTGTCTCGCGTGTGAAATCTTTTCCTTTCATAGTGACTTAACTTGTGCTTATGAGCAAAGTCGAATAAATTTTGGGTTGGGAGGGTTTTAAAATAACAGAAACGGGGAATTGTCGGAGAACGGAGGAAGGGAACCACAGACTAATTTCCCGAGATCAGGAACTCTGATCCCAAAAGCTGGGATAACGTCCGAAAAGGGATGGCAAGGGTCTACGTTAGAAAAGAGACGGTGGAGTAACGTGGTCAAGTCTGTACCCCTTAGAGGACGAAACCCTGTAACAAAGTCTCCGGTAGTGAATTTTATTAAACCACCCTTCGTTGAGGTTGTGGGATCTGGATGTGGAAGGTTCTATGAAGCTAGGAGACCAGGGCGGGGCTCCGGATTCGCCTAGGAAGTCGACCGTCCCGTTAAGGTTTTGAGAGGAGATCCACGGGAACTATGTCTTGGACTACCCTGCCGAAAGTGGTGGGGGTGGGGGTGTGGGGACTCACCCCATTGTTGTGGGTACACGGAACTGACATTGGACGTGACTTTACAATGTGCTCCACACACACCTCCACTCCCTACCCCTATTCGCTTCTCTACGATTTATGGTGTGTGTGTTGTGTATATGTGTGCATGGCGTGTGTACGTACGTGCGTATCGTTATGTGTGTGATGTGTGCGGGGCTCAAGGAACCGTCACAAAGAAATTATCATTCCTGACGGCACGATTCAGCGAAGTCAACACAGGCTTAGACACGTTGGGATGCCTGACATCGGGTGGTCCGAGGAGACAGGTACCCTAAGAGGTCCGTTCTTATGACCTCACCCAACGGTAAGGGAAGAGGTCCCCAAGAAAGACTGGGTGACTAGGTTGACCGCAGAGAATTGCGGAGTCCAATTCCGCAGAGAATTGGACGTAACCGTCCGCCCAAGAAATGGTGATCGTGGTGGACCCTTCGGGTTATCATTTCTGTTTCTACAGAATTACACTTCCTTGGGTTCCCTGAAAAGTTCATGTGACTTTCACTTTCCGTGAGTCAACAGACTGAGAAACGTTTGGGTACCGGACGAGGAGACAAATACCTTAAGAGGTCCGGTCTTATGACCTCACACATCGACGAGAGAAGAGGTCCCCTAAAAGACTTGGGTCCAGAGGACGTTACGTCCACCTAAGACTCGGTGGTCCCTTCGACATTCATGAAAACATTTCCCAGGGAAACAGTAACGTTAAAAGAAAAGACGATAAATTATTACAAACTCGACACCCAAGGGAATTTATGTTTGTAACTTTTCTATTCTTACCACGTGACCCTACTGGGTCTCTCTACTATACGCCTCCCTCCGCCCTCACCCCAAGTTGCAACCCTTGAGTACATGTGGACACACCTAAGTACAGTTACATACTGTTTTGATTAGGTCATAACATTTCATTTTTTTTTATTTTTTTATTTTTCGTCTTTTTTTTTTTTCTTACCAACTGAAAAAGGGAGGAGGGTACTCTGATCTAAAAAGTGTCTTAGGATTTACTACTTCGCTAATACATGCACGACAAGTTGTCTTGGTTACTAGTGTGATACATACTGGATCCCTGGATACACCCCTTGACGAGCCCAGTAGACGTTTACGGTCCGAAGAGGACTGTATTGTTCGGGGTCCCGCGACTGTCGGACACCCGCGTCCTCCCGGTCGGAGGTACATTCTTCGTCGTCCGTAGTGGGTGAGGTGCCGGATCTCGATTTCTCCCCGTCCCCAGTTCGGGTCGGAGGTCTCGGGGTGGGCCCCGGGGGTCATACGGGTGGAACGACGTGCCCGCTCATCCGTAACCAGTCCTTCGCCTTCACGGGGAACAACATGGTCGTCTAGTCCCTGTACGAGGGGAAGTAGGCCTACGACACGACCGGGGCCCGTCCACCACACCGACCCGACGAATCGTACCTCCCGCCGTCCGGCCACGTCAGTGAGAAGGACCTCGACTCGTCCGGTGTCGTCATCTAGGGACGCCCATGTCCCTGGCGTGTCGGAGTCCCGCCGAGGGGGCGAAGGGGTCCTCTCTACCCTTTAAACCCTCGAAAGTAGGGTCTGTACGACGGAGGGGGAGTGAAGACATACGTAGATTCTAGTGTGTCTTCTGGCTTCCGTTCGTCTCGCAGCCGTCATTCTGTCGTCAAGAGTACCGGTCCCCCGAACGCTGGACGGTCACGTCCCGACTTGGACGCCTGGGTAAGAGGGTAGACGAAGATCTTGAAGACTCGAGTGCACTACGTGTACTTGAAGTCCGAGAACCAACCCGCCCGTCTCTGCCCGTAGTAATTCGGGTTTGGTCGATACATGGGATGGGGAGAGTGGTTCTGAGCGGTAGACGTCCCGTGAAGCCCTTCGAGGCGGACACACGTCGGATACTTTCCGTCTCCCCCCTCAGTAGTGTACTGTGCACGAAACACCCCCACCACTCACCGCCTCAAAAGACCCCCCTCTCGAACTCGTCCCCGGGACTTGAGGTCTTACAACGGACGTCGTCTTCGGGACGTTCGTCTCCGGTCGACTTTATTCCTCCGAAGAGGTTTAAGAAGGTCCTGAACTCCAAAAAGGGTCAGGAGTGACGAGTACCCGAGGGGACCCCTCGGTGCCCCTTCGGGTGAAGAGGGGTACGGGTCTCCTCTGCACTTCCCCGGAAGACTGATCTCGGACCCCTTACCAGAGGGGCTACAGTACCCCTACTTAAGGGCCAGTGGAAGACACCACCTTCCTGAGTACTAGAGGACAGGAAGGTGGCGGAGCCAGTCTGGGAACCCCCCGTGCGGGTCAGAGCGGGTTTTCTCCCCCGGAGGGGTACCGAGGGTGGTGATACTAGGTTTATGGGTGTGAGGCTCTAAATGTTTGCTCTTAGACAGAAGTTTTGTTCTTCTCTTAAATCTGCTTACTCCTATTACAAATTTTAACGGGTGGTCCGAACTACTTGTGTTGGTGGGTCTCGTCGACGTAAAAAGATTGCCTTCTTCTCTTAGATCGTCACGTGTTCAAATAAATACTTTTATCGCTAAGAGTACACTTATAGCAATGTTTCGTCAGAGGTACGCGGGTCCTCCGTGTCGGTCCGAGAGCCGATACTGAAGTTGGGCCCGACGGGCAGTCTTAAAGGACGTCAGTGGTCTGGTCTCTCACGTCTCAGGGACCCCCACCCCCGTCGGTAGGTACCCGTTGTACCTCTGGCGGAGGGGCGGGCAGTCCGTGACGTTCCCCTCGGGTCCCCCAGTATACTCTCCCTTTCTGAGTTTAAGGTACAGATTAATGACAAAAGGTGATTTTCTAAGAGGAGATAGGAGATCAAGGGACTCGTCCCTCCCGGGAGAAGAAGGGTCTTGTGTCCGGTCGCCGGGTCCAGAGTCCCTTCGGAAACCACGGGAGTGAGACATGGATGGTCAGGGTGGTCCGGGTGCGATACTCTCGCCCTGGGAGCCAGGTCCACCGCTCCACCCTACTCCGTCGTAGCCCGGACGTCCCAGGTGTCTTTGACAATCACGTCAAAACCCTTGGGAACCCCAAAGCACGGTACGGGTACTGTGAGGATGACCCTCGGCTCGTCCGGTCCCCTGTACCGTCGGGACCACGAGTGGTGTACGAGAATGTGCCCCTGTGTACCGCGACCCAAGTACTCGTGACCCCGGTTAAAAGAGGTCGAACTGAAGGTGTCGGGACAAAGTGTTTCAGACTATACAGGTGTGACTTAAGAGAGTTGTTAGTTTGGGACTCGGGACGACCTTGGTCTCATCACTCCACGTCGGGTCCAGTCGTCGGGTCCCCCACGGAGTAGTGTCAACGACTCCGGCGTCCAGTCGTCGATACCCGAGGGACAACGAACTCTCCCAAACAAAAATTCCGGTCTGAAGTCTAGACAACGATTCGTTGTCCAGACGTTAAAGTCGCAGACCTCCTCGACTCACCCCCACAAGATCCAAAAAGGACTCACTTGCCTTATATTTAGGGGTTACGTCCTCGTTCACTCTTATCTACGTCGGACGGTGCCCCGAGGGACTGAGTCGGCCCCAGACGAAGATATCGGGGTTAAGAAAACGAGTTAGAAAAGTTGTTTACTTGGTCCCTAGAATCGTGACTCCCCTCGGTTGTGGAGAGACTCCGGGTGACACGTCTACGGACATAATTAGGTGTGTTAAGAGACAGGTCGACCTTCGCCACTGTACTGTCGAGTGTCTGACCCCTCAAGTCTGAGGGATTCCCGGAATCCTCTTCGACACGGAACTACGACACCGAAATTATAAACACGGGGTAAGGGTTAAGGATGTAGCTTTTGGATTGCGGAGTCCACTCCACTACCATAGACCTTCACCCGGAAGTCCTCCACTAATCCAGCCTTTCCACCTCGGGAGTACTTACCCTAACCACGGGAATCTTTTCTCCAGGGTGTCTAAGGGAGTAGGGAAAGGGGTGCACTCCTGTGTCCCTCTTTGGACGTCGGAGTGGATCGGTACGACCGTGGGGCAGGACCTGCAGGTCGGAGACGTTGACCCTCGTTATTGAGGGACGACACATTCTCGGTGGGTGAGACGTCGTGAGACAATGTCGTCGGGTAATCTGCGATCGCTTTGAGGAACCTCCCGGACCGGGGTAGTGTTTCCTGTATTTCCCCACGTGGGTCTTTTGGGCATGACTGGACAGACAGGGGATCTGGCATTCGAACTCTGTCCAGAGACAGATGTAGAGACCCCGGTTCGTCCCGTCTGTCCGTCGTCCGGGAGTCCGAGTCCGAAAGAGTAGTCCGCAAGACCCCCGGTACGATGGGTGGGCTTGGGAGTCGGGGTAGAGGCGTGAAGAGTTCCCGCCCCCCTGGAGTAAGTTAGACCAGGGGTGAACCGTTTGGAACGAAAAGTTTGAGAAGTTTGTCCCAGTCCGACCACTACGACCCGGGTCACTTCTACTACATCAAGAAGGGCCGGCGTAAGGCCGTGTTCGAGGACCGGTGGTACGACACGTCGACCCCGAACAAGAAGTCACGTAGGTCGGGTAGTCCCGGTGGCGGAAGGAAGTCCACCTGTATTTAGACGTAGTCTTTGTGTGTCCCCAGTCACTCGAGTGTCGTGCTGGTCCGACCCCAGGGTAGTGACTCCTTCGTGTCCGAAAACGGTGGTCCGGTCCTTACACCCTTTCAGTGGGACAAAGTCCGGTAGACAAGGTGTCGGGGGTGACCGGGGTCGTAGAGACACCAGGTGTCCCTGACCAGTGAAGGACCGACGGGACGTCGGGTCACGGAGTCGGGTTCTGACGTCAAGCCTGGACGGTCTCATCTCTTCCCTTTTCCAGATTATCAATGTTCATTACGTAGACCGGCGACTCTACTTTACGTTTGTGTAAACGGACAAGACTTCGTGTCTTCAGTACAAGTGTCATTTGTCTTTATTTCCGATGAAGGGGACATTCTTGCCTAGACACATGAAAGACAAACGTATGGCGAAAAAGTAAATGTTTCGTACAGGTGTCAATGTCATTGGTTGTCCACCCGTCTTCCCCGTCGTAAGTGAAGTATGACGTCTCCCTCTCTACCCTAAATTTTGGGTGCACTGTAGGGTCCTGGTCGTTTCTCCTACACGACCTTAAGTCAAGTCAAGTCAAGTCAAGTCAGCAAGTCAGCACAGGCTGAGAAACACTGGAGTACTTGACGTCGTACGGTCCGGAGGGACAGGTAGTGGTTAAGGGCCTCAAGTGAGTCTGAGTGCAGGTAGCTCAGTCACTACGGTAGGTCGGTAGAGTAGGAGACAGTAGGGGAAGAGAAGGACGGGGGTTAGAGAGGGTCGTAGTCTCAGAAAAGTTTACTCAGTCGGGAAGCGTAGTCCACCGGTTTCATAACCTCAAAGTCGAAGTTGTAGTCAGGGAGGTTACTTGTAGGTCCTGACTAGAGGAAATCCTACCTGACCAACCTAGAGAAACGTCAGGTTCCCTGAAAGTTCTCAGAAGAGATTGTGGTGTCAAGTTTACGTAGTTAAGAAGTCACGAGTCGAAAGAAATATCAGGTTGAGAGTACAAGTATGTACTGATGATCTTTTTAGTATCGGAACTGATCTGTCTGGAAACAACCGTTTCATTACAGAGACGTAAAATTATACGATAGATCCAACCAGCGTTGAAAGGTAGGGTCCTCATTCGCTGAAAATTAAAGTACCGCCGTTAGTGGTAGACGTCACTGAAACCTCGGGTCTTTTTATTTCAGTCGGTGACAAAGGTGACAAAGGGGTAGATAGACGGTACTTCATTACCCTGGCCTACGGTGCTAGAATCAAAAGACTTACAACTCGAAATTCGGTTGAAAAAGTGAGAGGAGAAAGTGAAAGTAGTTCTCCAAGAAATCAAGAAGAAGTGAAAGACGGTATTCCCACCACAGTAGACGTATAGACTCGAATAACTATGAAGTGGGCCGTTAGAACTAAGGTCGAACACGAAGGAGGTCGGGTCGTAAAGAGTACTATATAAGACGTATCTTCAAGTTATTCGTTCCACTGTTATCTGTCGGAACTGCATAACGAAGAAGATAAACCTTGGTCACACAACAAGGTACAGGTCAAGATTGACAACGAAGGACTGGACATGTGTCCAAAGAGTTCTTCCTCCAGTCTACCAGACCATAAGGGTAGAGAAAGTCTTAAAAGGTGTCAAATAACACTAGGTGTCTCCGTTTCCGAAACCGTGTCAGTTATTTCGTCTTGATCTACAAAAAGACCTTGAGAGAACGAAAAAACTACTAGATCGTCTACAACCGTTAAACTAGAGACCAAGGAGACGGAGAAGATTTTGGTCGAACTTATAGACCTTCAAGTGCCAAGTGCATAACGACTTCGGACCGAACCTCTTAAAACTCGTAATGAAATGATCGCACACTCTACTCACGTTAACACGTCATCAAACTCGTAAGAAACAGTAACGGAAAGAAACCCTAACCTTACTTTTGACTGGAAAAGGTCAGGACACCGGTGACGACTCAAAAGGTTTACACGACCGTATAACTCACTTCGTGAAAGTGTCGTAGTAGAAAGTCCTAAACTTTATCGAGGTGACCTTAAGGTAGTGGAGGTGATCGAAACAAGCATCATTACGAAGGATTCGGGTGAACTAAAGTGTAAGGTCCTACAGACCGAGGTCCACTCACACTCACTAGTGTGAAACCACTAATAGACCGAGGACTTCCAGAAAAAACATATCAAGAAGACACATAAGAACGGTCGAGAAGAATTATAGAAGATGAAGATAATCCAGGTATGGTAAAGACAAGAAATAACTCGGGTAGAAACATACTTTACAAGGGAACCATAGAGATTAAAAGAACTTCTCGAGAGATCAGAAAGGGTAAGATAACAAAAGGAGATAAAGAAACGTGACTAGCGACTGCTTCCGAAAGAATAGAGAGGAACGATAAGAAACCTTGAGACGTAAGTTTACCCATATAGAAAGGAAAAGAGGGAACGAAAAGCGAAGAGGAGAAAAGTGTCCATAAACATTCCGGAGGAGTCTGTCGGTAAAATGAAAAAAGGTAAAGAAAAAGAACCCCTGCCAGAACGACGGACAGAGGACAGTGCTCGGAGGTAGGTACCAAGTAGTCCGTGAGACAGATAGTCTAGATCAGGGAATTCAGATAAAAAGTGAAGGTGACATAACAGTATTCCCTAAACTAAATCCAGTATGGACTTACCAGATCACCACAAGAGGTCAAAGAAGTTAAATTCACACTTAAACCGTTATCCCTTAAGTACTAGACTCGGTGTCGGGCGAGGGTCAGAACAAAAACGACTCACATATCTCGAAAAGGTAGAAACCGACGTTTAATGATGTGTTATTAATGACGACCTTAATGATGTGTTATTAAAATTTGGTACAGGGTACTGGTAGAAGACTTCTGTAGTAGATTCTGTATCTACGTCCTTCACCCTTCCCTCAATTCTTCACTCACCAGGAGGGATGTAAACTGACTTGACACTTCTGAGTGGAGTACCCATAATTGATGACAGGGGGAAAGACTCACGAGTACCACGAGTGGTACGGACAGTGTGTCGGGTCCCTGGTGTCGGTCGTCGACTACCCGTCCCTCGGAGTGGGACTGATGGGACTCCGTGTCTTGACGACTTACGTCCGGACCAGTACGTCGGACTCTTGTCGACTCTACCCCGTGTGCCTCATGACCGTCCAGGGGTCACGACGGGAACCGGTTCACTGGCGTCTGTTAGAGAACGTTGTATGTCGTAGATTACAAGGACTCCATTTCCTTCTCGTCCACCACACCCAGACGGAAATTTTCGTCGAGTAGGAACTCCTTAGTAGTCCCTCCTGAACCGAAGGGGAGTCGGAACCCCCAAGTACACCGTCCTGAATTATGAAGTAAAACCCCAGAAATACGGAAAGGGTGGATCTAGGGGTCTTCCTTGGGGACTGTCTGTCATTCTGTGCCTCCACTTCTTCGATCAGTAGGGACGGTTTGTAGTACACACCGACACCGGTTTGTTCGTGTAAAGGAGTCTTGGACAGAAGAGAGGAAGTCGTTTCGGGTTACGATGTCGGTGCGGTATCCAAAGACGTGGTCAAGACCGAGTGTCCTATAGGACTGTGTTGGTGCGACCCATGAGACAGGGGTTTGGGTGGAGTCAAGTCAGTGAGTCAACACAGGCTGAGAAACACTGAGGTACCTGACGTCACGCGGTCCGGAGGGACAGGTAGTGGTTGAGGGTCTCGGATGGGTTTGAGTACAGGTAACTCAATCACTACGGTAGGTTGGTAGAGTAGGATGCAGTAGGGGAAGAGGAGGGTGGAAGTTAGAAAGGGTCGTAGTCCCAGAAAGGTTTCCTCAGTCGAGAAACGTAGTCAACCGGTTTCGTGACCTCAAAGTTGAAGTCGTAGTGATGAAGGTCACTTATAAGTCCTGACGAAAGGAAATCCTACCTGACCGACCGAGAGGAACGACAGGTTCTCTGAGAGTTCTCAGAAGAGGTTGTGGTGTCAAGTTTTCGTAGTCAAGAAGTCGTGAGTCGAAAGACATATCAGGTTGAGAGTACAGGTATGTACTGGTGACCTTTTTGGTATCGAGACTGAAACAACCGTTTCATTACAGAGACGAAAAATTATACGACAGATCCAACTAGTATTGAAAAGAAGGTTTCTCGTTCGTAGAAAATTAAAGTACCGATGTCAGTGGCAGATGTCACTAAGACCTCGGGGGGGTTTTATTTCAGACAGTGATAAAGGTAACAAAGGAGTAGATGAACGGTACTTCACTACCCTGGTCCACGGTACTAGAATCAAAAGACTTACGACTAAAAATTCGGTGAAAAAGTGAGACGAGAAAGTGAAAGTAGTTCTCCGAGAAATCAAGAAGTGAAAGACGGTATTCCCATCACAGTAGACGTATAGACTCCAAAAAATATAAAGAGGACCGTTAGAACTAAGGTCGAACACGAAGGAGGTCGGGTCGTAAAGAGTACTACATGAGACGTATTTCCAATTTTTTTTGTCCCACTATTATATGTCGGAACTACATGAGGAAAAGGATAAACCTTGGTCAGACAACAAGGTACAGGTCAAGCTTGACAACGAAGGACTGGACGTCTGTCCAAAGAGTTCTCCGTCCAGTCCACCAGACCATAAGGGTAGAGAAAGTCTTAAAAGGTGTCAAAGAACACTAGGTGTGTCAGTTTCCGAAACCGTATCAATTATTTCGTCTCTATCTACAAAAAGACCTTGAGAGAACGAAAAAGGTACTAGGTCTCCTACAACCGTTAAACTAGAGACCAAGGAGACGGAAAAGGTTTAGGTCGAACTTGTAGACCTTCAAGTGTCAAGTGCATGATAACTTCGGACGGAACCTCTTAAAACTCGTAGTGAAACTATCACACACTCTACTGACGTTGACACGTCATCAAACTCGTAAGATGGAGTCCTGTCATCAAAACAGGGTGTACAGGGGACTTTCCTTTGGAAGGTAAGTGTGTGTGGGTCCTAAGAGTCGTCTCATACCTTCCAGTCCCGACCTTAGGGAGTCCGGGTTGGGGCTACTGTGGGGTGGACAAAAGGTTTCAAGGGACCTCTCTACCCCCGTCAGGGACCGTGTGAGACGGACTCCGTCCGTTGTAAATTATCCTAATTTACGTTTTAGGACATTGGTTCGATTTTTTTAATTGACGTAGATCATACCCTACGTTCTTTATACTGAGTCGTTCTTATAATTTTGTTCGTTTTATGATTTGTGAACCTCTACCTACTGACGTCCGGAGTCTATGCATAGAACTAAGGGTAATTTTTGGTTCCACCACTGGTAGAGTAAGAAGGGACCAGTGTAGTGCCAGCCAAGAGACCCTACGGTGTGAATGGTTCCACATTTCTCTTCCCACTACCAGCCGCATAATCAAAAGATCCCGACGGTATTGTTTCTCGTGTCCCTCCTCGTGTCTCCTGAGGTTCTCGAGGAGAAACCGATGTCTCGACACGACGCCTTACTACTAATGTTAGAAAGATCCCGTCTTGGTGCAACTTACATTTGTTTGTCCACCTTTTGTCTAGACGAACTTAGTCTCGAGAATGATTGTGAGTCTCGATAAGTTCGTGACTTACCTACCGGAGTCTATACGAGGTCCTGTTCAGTCGTCGACGAGCCTTCCAGACTCGAAGAGTACGTCCTCCACATACGGTTACGGTTTCCTACCAAGTCTTGGTGTGTCTACGGTTCAAGTCTCCGGGGTTATTTCGTCTGTATTCTGCAGTGGGGAGGACTACTTGGGTGTTCGGAACTAAGTACTCTCCTACGGACCTCACCCGTCCGTAGATTTGCACCGGTAGTCCCACTGGTTGTGGTCGTCTTATTTGACTGGGACGAATGCAGGATTGTCGTTTCCCTTGTAACGAAGAGAGGACTTCGATTGCTATGGGACCTTTCTTAGTGTAGAAAGAGTGGTCGTCGAAAGGGTCGACTCCATGACCCACTCGGTCTCGGGATATTTGAACAGAAGTCTTAATTTCAGTCACAAAACCTTCCGTCCAATAGGTCCAAGAGTCTACACTCTATGGACGGTTGCAGTGGGAGACTAAAGGTCTGGTCTGAGTCGACGTGTCTGATCACAGGAGGGAAGGTGGGGTTATGTGAGAGACGGGAGAAACCTTCGCACCTACACGAGCCCCAACCCCCACCCTTTCCCAACCGTGTGTCTCCGACAACCGTGTGTCTCCGGGGTCAGGGACACCCCTGTTACGACCCTTCCCTTGGCTCACAGACCGGTCCCTTGTCGCCTAGGGCGGTCGGGCTCCCCGACCGGTGAAGACGAGTAGCGTTCGTGGTTCCGGACAGTCGTTCCTTGACTTCCATTCCTCCTAAGGAGTGAGTCTGAGCGGGTAGTCCCGTCTTCTCCCGGGAACGGTCATGAGTCTCGACGCACTACAGTGACTCCAGTCCAGTGTTTCAGGCCGGGACGAAGGACACGGTATCCGTGTCGTTGTGTACCGTGGCAGTCCCGTTTGCGGTGGTAGGACGTTTGTTCCGCCCCGTCCCGACACAACACTGAAAGTACCCGGAAAAACGAGGGTGCCCGGAACAGGAGATACTTTTTCATAAATTTTAATATAAAATGTTAACGTCACCGTATTTATATAATTATAGTATATGATTTCGTGAAAGAAGTTGAATGTTCAAAAATAAAAAAAGGGGAAGACTAAAACTCTCTTTGTTTTCGTAACAGTCGGGGATTCTACAATACCGGGAGTCGTGACCAGGACGTCACGACACCTCGGTAGCCGGGTCCGCCACGTCCCTCCGTTCCTTGTCTACTCCCTACGGACTCGGGTCGACACTGCCACGACTCAGACTCCACGCCTCCCGGGAGGTTTGTCCTCGGTGTCCTGCTCTTTCCACATCTGACCTCTTCCAGCCCCTCCCAATCGTGCACACCCACGTGCCTCGACTCGGTCCGAGGACTCCAGCGGTCGTGAACCCCCGGAGGGCGCCTCCTCCGCGAGTGTCTCTGGACGTCCCCTTCCTCCCCTTCCTTTGACGGGCCCTACCCTTCCTAGTTCTTTCGGGTTGTCGGACCGACCTTTCGTCACCGCCATCACCCCACCCATGTCGGCCACCTGTGACGACTGAGGAGGCTCCAGTACCACGAGTTCCGTCTTCATCTTGTCTTTAACCAAAGATTGATGTATAATGAATATATATATATATATATATATATATATTTACAATATATATCTAATATATATGTATATATACATCTAATATATTTAGTGACAAATATATATATTTATATATTAATAAATATATTTAGGTCGGATTATCTACTGAAGATGAAAGTGTGTGTGTGTCGATAGGAGAGGAGTGTGTTGAATAAACTACAAAGACCTGTCTATATGTGTGAGTCTAAATCTATGTAATATGAGAACGACGAAAAAGTGACACATGACTCAGTAGTGTTCGGTTCACCAAGTGTGTCGTGGGTGAATTTGGACCAAGACGTCCCGTACCCACTCTGAGACAAGTCCTATGGTGTCAGTCGTGACGACCGATACACACGTACCAAGAGACGACCATACTTGACCGTCTCCCCGGAGAGTCAGGGATCTCCAGTGACGGGAGGCGGGGACCCGGGGAAGGTCGAAGTTTCGACCGTCACCTCTGAGACGGAACTCAACTTAGGGAGGACACGAAGGTTCGAGAAACGGTCCTTCTCCAACGAGGAAATTTCCGAGCGGAGTAATCCAGTCCAGGTGGACCCTAGTAAAGGAAAGATTTTAGTTGCCTGAATCCCGGTGTCAATATAGGTGTCTTAGTATAAGGGAGGTGTCGTTGTGGGTCCAGTCGCAGATTCACTTCGTGGCCCACTCCGTGGGGTGTACCCCCGTCCTAGACACCCGTGGAAGTCCCAGGCGGAGGTGGGTACCACGAGCGACGAGTGGTCGACGCACGGATACTGGTGCCCTGGTTTGTGGTACCGAATACTTCCCGTGCGAGGGGGTGGAGTAATAATAATTACTTTCGTCGTCTCACCACCACTGTAGTTGAAAATAAGAGACCGTTTATCTAACTAAAGTTACATGTTCCTACGTGTATTTGGTCGTCTCTGAGAGGAATGGCTTTCTGGGGTGTGACACTCCCGAACCCTCACAAATGAGGACGACCCTTGAGACGGTGCCATGTCAGAAAGAGACACACACACACACACACACGCGCACATCTATACGACTGATATAAGAATTTACCGAGAAAAATATACAACCTTAATATCTATAAAACTCTAAAAATACAAAAACTACAATTTGTGTATTAGGTTAAATTAGTTTTTTCTGTTTGATTTGTCTTCCTCGGGGGGTCAGTCTTGATGGGTTCGTGTCCGGGTACACCTCGAGCAGACAACGACTCTCGGGGGTGGAGTCAGTCACGAATAATTGTACGACACGTAACTCCAGTGCGGACCTCCACTACTGTCGGGGGTGGAGGGGACGTTTATTGTGTGAAGTCTTCGGTACTGCGTACCACCACAGTGTCCTGGTAGAGTCTACTGAATCGAAACAAACAGGGGTGTCCGTTCAGGCTTGTGACCGTTAAAGGGTCTAAGGTCCGTCGGAGGAAAGTTCCTCATAATTCGACGAGGTAGTCCTCTTCGCCCCTCCACGCCCCAGTCTGTAGGAGGACAAGGATAACTCTGACTTTGACGGTACTCGGTCCCTTGGGTTCCTCCCAGAACTGGACACCGTGAGTCATGATCTTCTATTACTCAAATTTCACTTGTATTTTGTCCTAGATATAAATTTATTCATTGTTTTTATCATTACAGTTTTCAGAGTCGACTCCCCGTCCCAAAAGTTACTTGACAGTTGACCCGTCAGTTTTGCGGTGTTTTCCTGAGTTGGACGGACTGTTCACGGTGGCCCAGTCGAACCAGGTCGAGGGCGACCGGACTCAAACGAGACCGACTCAAACGAGAATCGACCAGATTCTCCACTTGGACATAGGGACTCACCCTACTTACTTTTTTTAGTATTGGAAGACACCTAAGAATATAGATGGTGCGTGGTAACGAGACTGACCCCTTCTCTCCGTTGACTAACACACGTTTGTACTCCCGGAGGGAATTTATTAACGCAGTCTGGGCTCCTTCCGTCGTGACCCGTGGTGTGTGGAGGTATGTGACGCGACCCCCGAGGGTTTCTGTCACGGGTCCTGTGTCGTGAGTAAATCTGCGGATTGACGACGGAGAGGTCGAAAAGTGATTCAAGAGCGAGAGGTAGGTGTATACACCTCTCGCAGTAATGTGATCTCGAAAGGAGGACGTACCTCTCCGTGTCCTGTCGAAGGTGGTAGCACGTTTTACGTTAGACGTCATCTCTGAAAATGATAGACTCGATGTCGAACAAACCGTTCACAGAAATCTTGTCTTTTTACATAAAAAGTCAACGGTTCGAAAAGTGAAAAGGATTTTTTTTTTTTCAAAAAGACCGAGGATACTAACAATTGAGAAAGTATATGTGTAAATCTTTCTCCCTTCTTTTAATAATTATGTACCATAATGTGAAACGGGGTACTATAATAGTGACTATGACACATAAAAAATAACTGTAGTATTGTCTTTCTTAGAGTCCTTTGTACCTAATGTCACCATTATGGAACCCTCTACGGACGTGGTGGACAGACCGATAGAATCGGGATGAAGACTTTGCGGGGCTCTGGAGCACTCTGTCCTGGATCAGGCAGTGGTGAAAAGGGTTTTTCTGTGACCAATTTCGACACTAGTGACTACCAGAGTTCCCAGTACTCCTACGTGGTCGACTTTTAAGGTGATTCGACAGTGACCCGGAACTACCAGAACTGGTGACTAGGATGAAGACGTCTTGTCTTCTCGTAACCCGAAAAGGTGACGACCACCCCCGTATAGACCACTACCCCTTCAGTTCGCAATCCCTGACATTGGGAAACGAATTTGAAACATAAGTAATTACTACGTCTCGTCCACCTCCCACGTTAGGGTCTTTACTCCTTTGTCGTGTTCTTACGTCGTAATCGTGTGGACCTTTGGTGCGTCCTACCGGTGTACCTCTACCCATCCCGACAGTGGACACCTCCCTACCGGTACGTACTCTTGGTAGTTCAAATTTCCCACGAGTGAGTGTTCTCCTTACTTCAGACAGGTCCTCTGACCACTCCCGTGTCGGGACCTAAGTTCCCCGTTTCCGAGACGGTAGATGACGGAACACTCGAAACCCCTCTCAACCGACGAGACTCGGAACCAGAGGAGTAACTACTCTACTGTTACGAGACACACGGAACGTTCCGATAAGGTAGTACACGTTCGACGTATGTGTCTCTCCTAGAAAAAATACCGTTTCGAAGTATAGACACGACATTGGAGATCTGTGGGTACCGATAAAATTAAATTTAATTGATTTTTAATTCTTTCTAGGTTAAGGAGTCAGTTCATCAGTTCGTGAGTCAGATGTACTTTTGTCCCCGACGGCCCTACCTCGTTGTCTATGTCCCGCAAAGTAGTAGTACCTTTAAAGATGACCTGTACGAGTGAGTGTGGGAGAAACCGAGTAGTCGGACCAAAAGGTCGTTTTAGAGATACTGTAGTGAAGTGACTGTCAAAGGTGGTGGTCGCAAAAGAGTGCGGTGGAGAGTGGTACCGGAGCCGGTCCTTCCCGAGTGCACGACTCTGACGAGAGACGGGGCACAAGGGACCGATGTGGACGTCGTGATATGCCGGAATGTTCTCGACACGAAAACAAAATAGGGTTTCGAGTCGATTGTCCACTAGGACCGAAAGTTTCGCTACCTAACTTCTCTTTAAGATCAAGCTTTTCTATGCGTGTAGGGTCACAAGTGTCGTCGTGATAAATGTTGTCGGTTCTGTACCCTCGTTGGATTGATGGGTGACCGTCTGCTTACCTATTACACCATATGTATACGTTACCCTATAACGAGTCAGTGTTTTTCCTCACCTTATTTCGGTAGACGTCGTTGTACCTACCTGGATCTCTAATAGTATGATTCACTTCAGTCAGTCTTTTTCTTTCCATAGTGAAGATACACCTTGGATTTTTGAACTACGTTTACTTGAATAAGTGTTTTGTCTGTATCTGCATTTGAATACCAGTGGTTTCTTATTTAATCCTTAAACCCTAATTGTTTGTTTGTGACGATATATATTTTATCTATTTGTTGTTCCGAGATGACACGTCGTGTACCTTGATGTGAGTGATATTATTTGGTATTGACTTTTCTTGTACTTTTTCTTATATACGTATATAAATTTACTTAGTGAGACAACAAATGGACTTTGATTGTGTTGAAACGTTTAGTTGAGGTGTAGTCATTTTGTTGTTATCTGACCTTCTCCCTGTTCGCCCGAGAAACATGGGAAGACTTATGTCAAGGAACCCTTCTCCCGGCCCCACATTAGACTAGGTCAATCACAGACTAAGTGAATCTACCGTGAATTATTAAAGAAAGAACAGATACGAAGGCATACACCATTCCTCCAAACCCGTTTGATTGGGTAAGTTGTCTGACTCCTTTATAAACACGATTCGGTACACGAGTACCTGTGACCCCAGACACGAGTACCTGTGACCCCAGACACTGTCTCCATGACACGGTGTCGGTCAGGGTAGGACCCTGTATTGGTGTAGACTGGACGTGGTCTAACTTTGACCGTACGGTCGGTGACGTGTCAATTTGTCTGCCCATTTGCAGGGCGGGTCAAAGACTGAGGTGTTCGTTTAAAGTGAAATCAATTAGTTAAAGTAAGACTCGGAGTAAAAGGTTTAATCAAAATCCAGTCCTCATTGAGTGATCAGTCTCTTCCGTTACCGTGGGGTGAGGTCATGAGAACGGACCTTTTAGGGTACCTACCTCCTCGGACCACCCGACGTCAGGTACCCCAACGTCCCTCAGCCTGTGCTGACTCGCTGAAGTGAGAGTGAAAAGTGAAAGTGTGTGACCTCTTCCTTTACCGTTGGGTGAGGTCACAAGAACGGACCTCTTAGGGTCCCTGCCCCCTCGGACCACCCGACGGCAGACACCCCAACGTGCCTCAGCCTGTGCTGACTTCGCTGAATCGTCGTCGTCGTTGAGTGATCATGTATTTTTTTAATCTTCAATTTATTATTGTTTTTTTTTGGGAAGTCATGTTTAAGGAGTTTAAGAAAGTTGTCCTTTTCATACAGAGTTTTGTTCCCACTAGTCAGTATTGATCACAATCTTGTAGTTATTATGTTGTGCTTCGACCCATTCTTGGTCTGTCGAACACACATTTAAACCCCGGGGTTAGAGACCCAGTGTCTGGTCAAGTCAAGTCAAATCAACTCAGCGAGTCAGCACAGGCTGAGAAACGCTGGGGTACTTAGCGTCGTGCGGTCCGGAGGGACAGGTAGTGGTTGAGGGTCTCAAATGAGTCTGAGTGCAGGTAACTCAGTCACTACGGTAGGTCGGTAGAGTAGGAGACAACAGGGGAAGAGGAGGACGGGGGTTAGGGAGGGCCATAGTCAGAAAAGGTTACTCAGTTGAGAAACGTACTCCACCGGTTTCATGACCTCAAAGTCGAAATGGTAGTAAGGAAGGTTTCTTTAGGGTCCCGACCAGAGGAAGTCTTACCTGACCAACCTAGAGGAACGTCAGGTTCTCTGGGAGTCTCAGAAGAGGTTGTGGTGTCAAGTTTTCGTAGTTAAGAAGCCGCGAGTCGGAAGAAGTGTCAGGTTGAGAGTGTATGTATGTACTGGTGTCCTTTTTGGTATCGGAACTGATCTGCCTGGAACCAGCCATTACAGAGACGAAAACTTATACGATAGATCCAACCAGTATTGAGAAGCAGGTTCCTCATTCGCAGAAAATTAAAGTACCAACGTCAATGGTAGACGTCACTAAAACCTCAGGGGGTTTTTATTTCAGACTGTGACAAAGGTGACAAAGGGGTAGATAAAGGGTACTTCACTACCCTAGTCTACGGTACTAGAAGCAAAAGACTTACAACTCGAAATTCGGTTGAAAAAGTGAGAGGAGAAAGTGAAAGTAGTTCTCCGAAGAATCAAGGAGAAGTGAAAGACGGTATTCCCACCACAGTAGACGTATAGACTCCAATAACTCTAAAGAGGGTCGTTAGAACTAAGGTCGAACACGAAGAAGGTCGGGTCACAAAGAGTAACTACATGAGACGTATCTTCAATTTATTCGTCCCACTGTTATCTGTTGGAACTGCATGAGGAAAAGGATAAACCTTGGTCAGGCAACAAGGTACAGGTCAAGCTTGACAACGAAGGACCGGACGTATGTCTAAAGAGTTCTCCGTCCAGTCCACCAGACCATAAGGGTAGAGAGAGTCTTAAAAGGTGTCAAATAACAGTAGGTGTCTTCGTTTCCGAAACCGTATCAGTTATTTCGTCTTTATCTACAAAAAAAGACCTTGAGAGAACGAAAAAGGTACCAGGTTGCCTACAACCGTTAAACTAGAGACCAAGGAGACGGAAAAGATTTTGGTCGAACTTGTAACGACTTCTGACCGAACCTCTTAAAACTCGTAATGAAATGATCGCACACTCTACTCACGTTAACACACCATCAAACTCGTAAGAAACCGTAACGGAAAGAAACCTTAACCTTACTTTTGACTGGAAAACGTCAGGACACCGGTGACGACTCAAAAGGTTTAAACGACCGTATAACTCACGTCGTGAAAGTGTCGTAGTAGAAAGTCCTAAACTTTGTCGAGTTGTCCTTAAGATAGTGGAGGTGATCGAAACAAGTATCACTACGAAAGATTACGGATGAACTGAAGTGTAAGGTCCTACAGACCGAGATCTACTCACTAGTGTGGTAGTACTAATAGCCCAGTACTTCTAGAAAAAACATGTCAAGAAGACACATAAGAACGGTGGAGAAGAATTATAGAAGACGAAGACAATCCAGGTCTTTTAAGGACAGGAAGCACCTCGGGTAGAAACGTACTTTACAAGGGGACCATAGAGGTTAAAAGAACTTCTCTAGAGATCAGAAAGGGTAAGACAACAAAAGGAGATAAAGAAACGTAACTAACGACTTTTTCCGAAAGAATAGAGAAGAACGATAAGAGACCTTAAGACGTAAGTCTACGAATATAGAAAGGAAAAGAGGAAACGAAAAGCGAAGAGAAGAAAAGTGTCGATAAACATTCCGGAGGGGTTTGTCGATAAAACGAAAAAACGTAAAGAAAAGGTACCCTTACCAGAACTAGGGACAGAGGACATGTTACAGTGCTTGGAGTCAGGTATCAAATAGTCCGTGAGATAGATAGTCTAGATCCGGGAATTTAGATAAAGAGCGAAGATGACATATCAGTATTCCCTAAACTAAATCCAGTATGGACTTACCAGATCACCAAAAGGGATGAAAGAAGTTAAATTCAGACTTAAACCAGTATTCCTCAAGTACTAGACTCGGTGTCAGTTGAGGACCAGAACAAAAACAACTGGCATATCTCGAAGAGGTAGAAACCGACGTTTCTTATCTTAGTTAGACTAAAGCCACAACTGGTAGACACCTACAGGTACACATCTTAGAAGAGAACACAACAACCTTCTCCCACAAACGATACTGGTCACGTAAAAGAACCGTTTTGAGATAATCAGAAACGGGACGAAGTAAGGCGTCAGGTTCCAGTTTAAACGGACAATGAGGACCACAAAGAACTGAAGGATGAAAACGTAAGGTCAGGGGATATTACTTTTCCTGTAGAAAAAATCCACAATCAAGATTTTCCAGAACATCCAGAAGTATCTTCGCAAGTTGAAGTCGAAGAAGTCTCAATGACCAACCCCGTATCTGAACCTAATGGCACTATAACTTACCAAACCGAATCTCTGCTTGTCTCTAGTAAGACAGTAAAAACTCTGACGTAGGTTCATGACGTAAAACCTGAGAACAACTGGTACTACCGATGAGGTAAAGAAGACTCCCTAAGGATGGGCGTCATCATCTATATTACCAGTAGACTCAATTTAAGTGGGTAAGGTCAGGTAAAATCAAGTGACTAAGGATCTTACAGCTGCAAGTGAGAACGGTAGACGAACTGGTGTGGAGGACAGTCTAGTCACCACCGTAATCTAGTCTTTATTTCGTGCATTATTTACATTATGTGAACTTAGTTGTACTTTGGTAGTGGGTGTAGACCTTTTTAATAGAGGGTACTTTAGTCAGGGACCATGGTTTTTCCAACCCCTGGGGACCCGATTTCCTTGTCAAGAGAGGGACCTCTGTCTAGTACCGAGTCACCAGGCCTCCCACCCGAGGTCCCAACCCTTCCGCCCCAAATTTAAGGTCCAGACGGGGAACTCCGACTCTGAAATATACTCCGTCGTTTAGAGAGACCCGGGACCAAAGAGTGGTACTTTATCCCCGTCCACCAATACTTTTACTCCCTACGTACATCACACGGACTCACACCCTGGACCGACCTCCGCTTATGAGGTATATACGTTTGACACGAAAAGACTTGACGTCTTCGTCGAGTATTTGGTACCGAATCTGACTTCCCTCCTCCCCGAAGGTCTCGACGACCAGGTCGGTGTGTTCCACACCCCGGGGAGTACCTATGAAGGACCCCGGGGACCTGTGTGGACCACGACACATGCCCCGTCCGCCGTCCCAGGTGACCGGACTCCAGAGGCAAAACTAAAGACCGAAGACTTCAAATGACGAGGTCCCGTCCACGTGAGTCACTCGCTCTCTGGTACAAACAGGTCTTGCCAAGATGGGCTGAGCCGTGGGGCGTGGGCTGGGAGGTCTCTGACCGGCAAGAGGCGTTCACGTCGTGACCGAGGATTACGACTCGTCCCCGGGGGTACGAGTCGGTGTGGGTGGAGACGGTCCACGGGGAGGGGAGTGGCGGAGGGAGCTTTCCCTGGGACCCAGAGTTGACAGGACCGTCCTCCGGATCGAGTTGTGTAAGTTTACCCTCTTGAGCCGGAAAAACTAGTATAGTCAAAAACAAAAAACAAAAAATTTAATCCTCTAAGAAAAGAAAAGGGGAGTTTCTCAGAGTCCCGATTTGTTTAGGGGTATCCAGTCGTGTCGTAATTAATTGATATACTACCCAACCAAAAAGGGTGACACAAGAGTTAGAAAAACTGTGATGTCTGTCTTGTTATCAGAGGTGCCTCTACCAGAGGAAAACGTGGGTGTCTTCCCTGTGTTCCGAAGGTTCTCTTCACTGGAGTCACGGGGTCTGACTCCTCGGGTCGGTGGACAACTGTACTGAGGCGACTTTTGACCTATACGTGGGAAGACATATTTGGAGAGGAAAGTGAGAGTGAGTCGAGTGACCCTCACGTCTTCTTCGGTGTACGTCCACGGACAACCCGGTCCGTCGAGGGTCGTCCGGACACTGTGTCTGTGAGAGACGTCACGGGGTGTGCGGAGACTAGACTTTTACCGTCGTCAAAACGTTTTTCTTCCGTAGTCGACGCCAGAGTCTCGTGTCTCGTGAACACGGATCCCTCCTTCTGGAAGAGTCATAACAGTCTCGGAGTACAGTGTTTACTAAAGGGCGTACGAATAAGGTGACGACAGTTTTGTACCTCAGTGTGTCGGATTTCGAGGAGACACCCTAGACACTGTTCATGGGGTCCCACACCCGCGGGGTCTCCTACTTCCCGGAGGTGGTCGAAACTTCTAACAAGTGACACCTGTCTTTGTACGACACCCAGTAGAGTAAAAGGACTTTACCTGTGAAGCTTCCGTACCTTTAGAAGAAACACCCACAGTCGGCACAAAGTCTACGACGTAAGTGTGTGGGACCGGGGGTCGCCCTAACACCCCACGGAAGAGGAGGGGGAGACTCCCCGAGGACCCTTGTCACGGGTGTCGTGTCCCTCGGTCGGTCGTGGCCTCGAGTGTGAGGACGGAGGTGGATAGTCGGAACGTTAAACCCTAGTTTCTGAGTCGGAGAATCCACAAGGACGAGCCTCCGGTACGAGTCCCGACCGGACGTCACTCATTGGGACCGAGGACGGGCAGGGAAGTCACAGACGGGAGCACCAGGCGGGAGGGTAATCCCGTAGTGTACGGGACCAGAGACGTGGGGTCCTCGGAAAGAATCGGGGTGCCCACGGGAGGTTGTCGGAGTGTGGGGAGGTCCTAACGTAGTAAGTATGACATGAATCCTTATAAAAAAATTGACTATAAAATTCATATCGACTTAATGTTACAACACAATTAAAGATGACGTCTCGTTTCAGTGAGTCAATATGTATGTGTGTAAGAAAAGGTAATGTCAAATAGCGTCCTAGGACTTATATCAAAGGACACGATACGTCGTCCTGGAACAACAAATAGGTAGGATATTGTCAAACGTGGTCTATTGACGTTTGAGGGTTAGAACGGGAAGGAATGGGAAGAGGAGGAACAGTTGGTGTTCAGACAGAGACACGACCCTCAGGTAAAGGCAAAGTATCTATTCAAATAAACATAGTATAAAATCTAAGGTGTACATTCGTTATAGTCTATAAACAGAAAGAGACAGACCGAGTGAAGTGAATCACACTGGTAGAGATCCAGGTAGGTACAACGACGTTTACCGTAATAAAGTAAGGAAAAAGATCGACACATCATAAGGTAACAGAAATAAGGAGTGCTTATAAAAAGTAGAAGACGGAGAGGATGCTCTCTCCGGTACTCCCAAGGTAAGTGGAGGTCCGGAAGTCACGGGTCGTGTTGTGATTAAGGTATTTCACAGGAATCTTTCGTTAGAAGTGAATCCAAAAGGAAGTATTTCCAGAACAAAAGAACAGATATAACATTCGAAAAACTATTGTCCTTACAGAAACTGAAATCTTCCTTTTTTTTTTTTCGACCGTTTGGGGAATCCGAGATCTCTCCGTTCCAAGTTCTTCGGTAGTACCAGGGACGGGAGGTGCTCAAGTCTTAGGTCCTCTGGACTCTGTGTGTGTCCGACACACTCAGTCACCGATCGTCTTTAGGGAGACGTCACCTTTACTGTCCTACCTCTGTTTCTATATAACTCTCTCAGGATAGGTAGCTAGTTCTCTATATCCATAAATAAAGTTCTTTGACTAACAAACTAATACCTCCAAACAATTCAGGTTTTAGAGTCCTGTCGGACCGTCCGACCTCCGGGTCCAATCTCAACGTCAAGTGTAGGTTCCGGCAGAACGACCGTTTTAAAGGAGAGGAAAGATAAATCCGGAAGTCGACTAAACTACTCCGGGTGGGTGTACTACCTCCCGTTAGACGAAATGAGTTTCAGATGACTAGGTTTACAATTAGAGTAGATATTTATGGAGGTGACCCATAAGACCCTGTAGGTCTTATCACAAACTGACTGATAGACCCATAACACTGGGTCGGTTTAACCGTGTTTTAATGGGTAGTGTGGGAGACTTGGGACGAGTACGGTCTTCCATTTTGGTCTTTCCGGTCGAACCCTTTCTCCTCTTCTCCTTGGCCGTGAGTACCCGTAGGACGCTGTGGTCGCGACAGACTCAGACTGCGTCTCAAGGACCCTTGCGATGGCCACTGGTTTTCGTGAGGAGCGCGTACCTTCCTCCCACTGTCACGACCCTGGTCCCCGGTTCAGGTATGTGGCAGGGCCGGTGAGTGGAGGGCAATGGTCCTCAGGGTGTCCGTGTCGTCTGTCTCGTCGCACTGAGCCCCTCTCACTGGTCACGACTTGTAAGTTGGTCTGGTACCACGGTCCACTGGGAGGGGGCTCGACGTCGTCGTAGGGGCGACGTAGACTTTCCGCGAAACGAACGTCCCTCAAGTGAGACAGACACGTTGTCCCATAGCAAGGGAATGATTCTCTCCCCGAGGGTCGACAAGACCTACTACTGCTTCAAGACCTTTGCCTACCGTCACTACCGACGTGTTGTGTGACTCGCACGAATTACGGTGGATTACCAGTTGAAATACAATACAAATAAAATAGGGTCATTTTTTTTTCTATGTGAGGAAGTCTTATCCGGGTGTATGTGGTGTGTTTAAAGTGGGAGGGGTGAGTGTGTATACTGTTGAACGGTCTAATAGTCTTCGGGTTCCCGGGTGACGATGTCCGTCGCCAGAGGAAGTGTCCCTTTTCACCTCCCGGAGTACGCCGACGAGGAGTCGGGACTCGTGACGTCCGACCGTGACAGTGAACGACTAGACAACAGGTCACAAACCACGTGCCACTGTCGTTCTATCTCTAGAATCCCGGTTCGTGAAATGTCACTCGTCCGGAAGTCGCGTTCGGATGTTTACAGCCTACCCCCTCGTCCGGGTGGTGCTCAGTCTGGGGTGCATGCTCCGAAGACCTTCCTCCCGATCTCCCCTCCAGACTCCCGTCTACTCCGTCATGGTGGAGTGGCGGACCCTGCCGTCGAGGTACTCCCAGATTCAGACAGAGACTTCACTGGTGAGGAAGAGACTACGGAAGAAAGAGGACCCTTGAAAAATGAGGGACGGAGAACGTGAGGTTCCTCACTTTCTATAATTGGACAATTAAAAGTCCTATTATATCAATTAAAGTAGAGAAGAAGGTGTGTGGAGGGATGTCAGAGAAGTACTCAATATAGTGTGTCCTGAAAATTGGTGAAAGTATACGAAGGGGAAGTTTACTTGAGTTCTCGTCACCTGTATATTCCGTAATTTTTGTGACCCCAAGAAGAACCGTGGGAGGGAAAGTTGTCGTGACAGACCGATCGACAAGCGAAGGGAGGAATACGTCCACGGAACACCCCTGCATGAGTGAGTAGACTCCCAACCTCGACTGGAAATGACCCTGGTGAACTCTTTAGTGACTGGTTAGACCTTATGAAAAGGGTGAATTGGGAACCAGACCTTAGAAAGTTCACCTCGATTAGTGGACCTGAATGGAGTTTTCGTGCGTCAGGTCGGTCGTGTGGAAATTCAGAACCGACTTACTGTGGTATTTCGGCTTCGGTCCGGAACCAGAGGGGTCTTTATGTGGACATTTGGGGGCAGGGAAGGTCCATAGTCGACTCAGGTACTGTCCATTTTTATTCTTTCAATAGACCAGTCGAAACGTCTGGGATTGACCGTCCGACCTCCCATCAAGACAATGACACATTGTTTGTTGGTGTCACGAGTCCCCGTGCACTATGTAACAAGGTGCACCAAAGGGTTGAGGTCACTAGGTCGGACCTGTAAACGAGTACCAGTCCCGCCTCTCCGGTCTCCTCTGGGTCGCGTGGGAGAAAGGTCGGGGAAGTGCACGGTGCAGACGACGCACGGTAGTCGGTCGGAGCCGGACGATGGTCACTCTCCTGTCGTCCCCCGTCTCCCGGTGACCCCGTCGTCCGACCGGTGTCAGAGAAATCCAAGTCGGCGAACCTAAGAGGTCACCTATTTTAGTAAATCTTATTAAATACATTGTTTAATTTTACTTCTTGTGTACGAACGTATGTAATGGGGTATGTATTACGATTTTTTCTAATCTTAGTGTCTTGAGACGTCACCTTCCCCGGAGTGACTAATTCGATGGGGTAGGGAAGTGAGATGTCTATTCCTGTGACTATAGGTCCCGTAGACCCTCAGTCGAGTCAAGTGTGTCTTTCGTCGTCTCGACCCGGAGTCCTGGATCCTCCCCGGGGACCTGTCTCGTCATAACTGGTGGAGTAGACCCTTTACATCCCCCACATTCTTGTCTCCTCTACGTTCATACTTCCGAGTCCCCCACCTTCCGTGGGGGACGGGGAGCGTGGTACCGACCTAGAAGGGTCCGTTGACGGATTGGTCTCAATCCCGGACCCCTTGGTTCTGTTCCCAGTCCTACGATTTTCTGGTGACAGGGGTCCGGTGCACCCAGGAGACGTCCGTCTCCACAGGGAGGGATGAAACGACGGTGGTGTCCGCGGAAGGAGACCTAGTCTCTTCACCCCTCCGATTCCTTCAGGAGTGAGGGGACGACGCTCTGCCCACTTTGGTTCCCGTAGACGCGTTTACCCCGAAGGACAACGAAGCCGGTGTCACCTCCGTTCTGGTTCCTGTCCTCGACGGTCGAAGTTAAGACCGAAGATTTAAGTTTGGGAGTTCGACGTGTTTCGGAGGATCTTGGTCTCTCAAAATCTTTATTTTCCTTTGAAGTTCCATGGTTAGGTTTGGGAAATGAAATATCTGCCCCTAAAATATCTAAAGTATCTGTGACCTTCCTTTGACGTGTGTGTCACTCTTCTGCTGGACGCCGGAACGTCCCTTACCAGGACGAAGGAGCGATGAGTAATTTAAATGTCGTTTTTCCTTTACCGTGGTCTCCATGTGTCCTGGGGGGACACTTGTAAGATAGCTTTCGGTGTGTCCGTCTGAGGATTCTTCCGTCTCGGTACTACAGTGACAGACCGGGCTACGACATCCGTTGTCGTGAGTCATTCTTAAATAAGTTTCTTACTGACTTACAGTCTGCATGTCACTTTACCTGAGGGGTTAGGGGTCTCGTCACAGTGGTGTTTCCTATGATGTCTCAACCGTCCGTGACACGCCCTTGCCTCTCGGGTCCGCCATGCAGGTCTCACCAAAGGTGAGACCCCACCCAGGGACACTTTTGTCAGACGTTGGACATCCACTCCGGTCGACCTCTGGGGTCCGGGTCGGAGTGGACTCCGGGACTTCGGGTTCCCCTTCCACCCGACGACGCCCCGTGTACGTACCCCCGTGTAGGTCTCCTCTACGAGTCGAATTGGAAGGATACTGAGGAAAGGACACCCCCGTCCTCCATACGGTTGGGAGTACGGAACCCGGACCACGACGTCGGACCGTCCCGTCACTCCGCCCCAGACGAAACGGTCGGGGTGAAGGAGGACACACGAGACGGGGGACGGACGAGGTCCTCGAGTTGTAGATTGCGACAAGGATGTCGTCTCGAACCGGTGCAGAAGGTTTTCTCTTCTCGTCTCGTCCCTTGTCTACCGTACCGACCGAGTCTCTTAGCTCGAGGATTCCGGTGACGTCGGGGTTCCTCCACAGGAGCCCTGACCTTCCCTCCTGTCCCTGAGCCACCCCCTACCCCCCGGCAAGACCCTGTAATGTGCCCCACGAGAGTTCTCAGTGCCGTCGGTGGAGACACGGGCGGCAAGACCGCTTCGGCGACCGAATGTGACGTCCATGACTCGGGACTAGACACAAATGTCGACAATAAATTAGTCTTCCCGACCCCGCCCGTACTTCCTTGTACGTCCCCTGTCGCGGTCGATGGGGGCAAGGGGACGTTCCTTCTCTCGTCGGGTTCGGTCGGAGTCGACGTCGTAGGTCAGTTCGCAAGTGACAGTTCGTAGGTGGGACAAGTGATTGTCCCATTCACTCGTTCAAGTGACCAACCGTTTAGGAGGGACGGGAGGCCCCGGCCGGGTCCCGAGTGGACCTACTACTTCGGCCACCTTCTCGTGACGGCCTGGGTCTCCGATTTAAAGGCGAAAAAGGCGAAGGCGTCGAGGGAGAGGCACGTACACCGTTACTTGTGCCCCAGGAGCAGCTAGTCCCCAAGTACATCGTGGACGGCCCTTTCCGCTTCGTCTCTGAGTCCTTCCGTCGTACTCGAGTCCCCGAGTAGTCTAGACCCGAGTCTAGGTCAGAAACGGAAACTAGTCGACACACCGGAACCGATTCAATGAAATAAAGAGACTAGGACTCACAGGGACCCAGAGGAGTCAACAGATGTGGTCACAAACCCCCTCCTAATTCATTCTTTGCCATGAGCTTCGTGAATCGGTCATGGACCACTTGCCTTTAGCAGTACTATGAGTCAATAACCGCAATTCCAGGGGTCAGGTTTGAGAGTGAACCCTCTCCGTGGAGGGTCGATTTGTACGGGCGCCTCCCGTCGATGAAGGAAAGTTCCTTCTGGAAAGGTGACTACCCGCAAGGTTGGCGAGTGACTGACTTTCACTAGATGTAGGTTGGATCTGGATGACTGGACTGACCAGGGGACACTCTTTACCTCTGTTTGTGCACTAAAGAAATCCAAAAGACTTGTCGAGAGTGTGATCGGGAACTGGAAGAAAAAGGGTTCAGTTTGCAAGAGAAAAATTTTTGGTAAGGACTTTACTGGGTCAAGGGAGCAAAGGCACTGGGTCGGCGACCGAGAGGGGGTCCAGTAGTGCAGAAAAGACTGTACCCTGAGGGGTCTGTTAAAAATTTGAGTGACGTGGAGAAGGACGAAAAACTACCGTACTATTGTCCTGAAAAAAAAGTCAATATTCTGTTACTTCGTTTTTCTTTGCCGTGTTATTTTTGTTCAAGGTCTCCACAAAGTTCAAGACAAAGACGTTCGATCTCGCAACCCCCTCTGAACGCCCATTTAAAATCCTCGGACGATGTGAAGGGAAGGTTAGGTTAAAGTTCGCACGAATGTTTGACCATGCATGCACACCAAGTGACTTTACACAACTGTCTTACGATCTTTGTGATACTAAGGTTCTTGAGAAGGGTTGAGAGACCTAGTCCCCGACCGTTTGACGTCGGGTCGGGTGAGGGACGACATTTAGTTCAAAATGTCCTTGGGTGGTACGGGAAGCGACTACATAACAGCCATCGACGAAAGTCCGATGTTCGAGGCTTGTGTCTGGTGTACCAGGAGGTTCAGATTTTATGGACCGGTGACACTCGGTTGCGGTGAGAGGTAGTCCCGAAAAGTTGAACTTACTTGTTTGATCAGTGGACCCTTAGAATGACTTTACACCGAAGACAAGGTCATTCAAACCTCGTCTCTGACTCAAAGACGTAAAGGTTGTTCGAGGGTCCACCGCACTCTTACACGGGACTACTGCCGTCTTGTCTCTAATTGTGAGTGGTTGACACTGTACCCGTCATCGGAAGGTAAGAGGATAATTACAATTGAACTTAAGGTGAACTCTTTATTGACGGGACGTCACAACCCAGAGTCCGTACGTGTGGTCGGGAACGTCAAAAGATAACGACCTTCGTCCTCGACAACTTGTTCCGGACGGAGCGGAACTTGAGTACTTCCCCTCTGACCTCTTCGACTGGGTACGGGTCGAGGTGCACCGAGTAGTTTATGAGTTTCGGGTAAACCTAGGTGAGATTTTCCTACCGGCTTTCAGGGTGTGTATCCGACCCCCTCACCGCCTACCTCGGCTCACCCCTTCTACTCCGGGAGAGGGTCGAGAAGTCTTTCGACGACAGGAGATAAGGTAGACGTGAGTGGTGTCGTGTCTTAGGTAAGTTTAAATATAAAGTATACCACAAAGTGGTTTCATTCTCTCAGTCGTCGTCGAGGACCGGAGGTACCGAAGAGGAGAAAAGGTGGGAGGAACGTCCTTACACCTCGTCAGTGTCACGTCCCGTCCCGCGAGATGTCTCGAGGTTTGTTACGGAGGAGGGGCGGTCCGGTGTCCCGCGGTCGTGGTGGAGTGGGTCACGACACAGGAGTCCGGGAGGAGCACACTGCCGAGCCCACTCCCCGGCCGTAACCCGTCCCCCTGTTCCGTCAGCGCATGAAAGTGTTCGGGAGGGGTCTAGGAGGAGATCGATTGGACGGGGGTCCGAACTCTTCTGCGTAAGTCAGAGGGGTAAGTCATAGACACATACTTATGGGTACGTACCTCTGTATGGTGTCGAACCCAATGTCCAGCTAAGACCCCTGGGAGACTTCCGACACATTTGAGTGGGTTTCCCAGTGTAAACGACCTTATTTTTCCTCTGACGTCCCGTCTCCCACACACTCCCACGACACACGACTCCACCCCACACACATGCCACCCCTACGTCTCGGTGAGGACCCTCAGTCCTTGTGCCGTCGGTGTACAGACCACCTCTGCCTTGTCCCCGACAAGGGTGACCAGAGTGTCCATCTCACTTCAGGGCAGTTGTCTCGGGACTCGGGAGTCCCCTCCACCCGCCCTGAGCGTGTGTGTGGAAGAGGAACTTACCTTACAAAGTCTCGGTTGACCTTTCGGTCCTTTCGAACTTTCAAAGGAAACAAAGTGAATTGTTTCTGTATACACTACGATTACAAAGACACACATTCCTACTCCGCCGGAAGTACCGTCTCCGATTCGTACACGGGTCTCGGTGGTCCAGTTGTCGGGTGTAACCGTGCTGGCGTCGAGTATCCTTCCGGGCTCCCACGAGGTTTGTCATGTGCGTGAATGACCAGAGTAGGGGAAATAGACTGTCGGAGGACTGTCTCGACCGAGTTGCCCCCGGGTCTCAACCCTCCTTCTCCTTTAAGGTCCACCAGTAGTCGTGTAACCTTTCGACTGGGGTCCCTAAGACTAAAGGGGAGACGGAGCTCAAGACAGACAACCCACCAGACATGATCCATGACAAACGGGGGGTCTGAGGGAAAGGTGGAAGAGTGCGACGTGACCCCGGACCTCCCGTTGGAGAATATTTGGTGTAGGCCCCCGGGACGGGGGTCCCGGACGGAAAACACCGATGTTCTCTCCCTACTTGTTCTCTGATCCCCGGACGGACGGACACGGTAGGCCGGGGAGTCCGACTTCGGTAACGAGAGGGAGGAGTCGTGACGTCGAAGGACAACAACGGTCGGGTTCCCTAGCGGTGGAACTACTAGACGGATTTGGGACTTACGGGTGTCAGGGACGAAGGTCAAGAGACATTGACGGGAAGATCTTGTGTCGTAAACAAAGGAGGACCCTAGACTGGTGGTGTGTGTCGTACCCTACCTTTTACCATCGTCGTTCTTGTTTATGGAAACGTTCATGTTTCCGCTTTTTGATTTATTTTAAATTTTTTCTTTTTTCGTTTCCCTCCCCTTTTTTTTTCTTGGATTGTACCGGTCTCTCGGTGAAGGGTTAGATTTCGAGTACAGTCAGGGAGAACAAAGTCACAGTAGTTGACCTAGGTTTCTTTTCTACTCCCGTCGTTCTTATTTCACTGGTAGAGAAGTCCCAGAGAGGAGTGTCGGCAGACGCCCGTGTCCTCCCGTTCTAGGCCCCGCCTCCCCCCCCCCCGCGTCGTGATGGGGTAGTGTCGTGGGGACACACCCGACCCTCCCCCACTCAGGTGTGTCGAGTCTTAAACGATCACCCACGACGTCCACGGGTGACCGGTTCGTCTGGGGTCCCGGTGTGTGCGTCCACCGGTACTCCTAGTGGACCCTACATCCAGAGTCACAGGGTACGACGACGAGGTCTTCCTAGTCTGTCGTGCCCCAACTATGGACCGTCCGTGTGTTGTTTGTACCCATATTAGTGCCCATATCGAACAGATCCCCGACCTTCCCGGAAGCCGTCGGAGTAGAAGTCCGACAATTTATGATTAATGGATTCCTCGACCAACCAATTGAGAGTTTTCTGTGAATCTGAATCGTTCGTGAGTCTGGAGAGGTCGTCGAGAAGATTACAAACTGAGGTCATGCCAGTCTTATAACAAAAAAGGGGAACACAGGGTCGGTTACACAGAGACCAAACCGAGTAAAAGTTGGTTCGTTTGTAAGTTACTTTGTTTGTTTGTTTGTTTGTTTGGTGTGGGTCGGGACATGAACCAGGACATCCCAACCGATATATTCCGTCTCCAACACAGGGGATTCTGGGGTACAGAACCATTCTTCCTTTCACTTCCGGTTCTAGTTTGTCGTAAACGACGGAACATTTGTCGCCGTCCTAAACCCTTTGGTCCTTAGTGTCCCCCGGGACCTCGACCCTTCGGACGTTTCCGTCTCTCCCGTAATAGAAGGGGTGTCTTTGGGGTACGAAATAGAAGGGGTGTCTTTGGGGTACGATTTAGGGACACGTCACTTATATCCTATCCTTTAACCCTTCCATAGAGATTCTCTTGGCGTTTTTCTCGAACTCCGAATAATGTTTTCGGGAATTCCTTTTCGTATTCCTTCAAATTTACATGTTTACTGTCTCTTCATTCTAAAAAGAGAGGTATACCTTTCAGTCTCCCTTAGACCGAGTGAATCCGGTCCTTGGAGGACTACTAAACCATCTCGTTAGAGACCCTTCTCAGTGGAACAGTCAAATGGTCTGCCCGGCTCGTTGAAACTCCTACTGAAGACCTTGAAACAGTCGTGTCGGTTTACGCTGACGGTATCAGGTGGCCTCCGGCCCCGACCCTCGGGCCTTGACTCTCGTTTGTGTCGGGGTAAATCCCTCACTCCTTCCACTCCCCGACGCTGTCAGTTCGAGTACCGACTGTCGACCGACGTTGAGGGAGTTTCTGTGAGTGAGAGGTACGTGCGGCCCACGGGTCGCGAACTCGGTGAGGGGGCCAGACTCTTGCGACCTGGGGTCAGAGGAAGGGACGTGGGGATCTTCCGGCGAGCGAAAGGAAGTAGTGGTCGTCCACTCGTGCCATGAGTCTCTTGTGTTCTTTTGCTTGTGATGGGACGTTTGGTGTCGACTCTTTCTTTCCCATTAATTACCTCTCCCTCCTGCTCCTCTTTACTCCTCCCTTTGCGAGAGCCTCGTCTTGCGATTTACGCCAAACCCCGGCAAGAAGGTAGTGGAAGGAGACTAGTCTACCCCTGCCCTCCCCAACACCGGCGCGTCCCTAAGGGGCGTTCACTGGAGCCCCATGTCCGTCCTACCCCCTTCGGTGCCAGTGGTGGCGGAGGGACGGGCGACGGTGGGGCCCTCCGGGTCGGGCCCCGGGTGCCGGAGTGGACCCAAACCCTTCCGGACTTCCGTCTTAGCTTCGGCGAGACGTCCCTCAGGTCCTTCCCGACCTGGAATATCTCCGGCACACACCAGACCGACCTCGCCTTCCGGTGCTGCACCTTCATGAACTCCTAGAAGAGCTTCGCCCGGACCGAGTACTGGTCGCGCTCCGACGCCAACGACATCTTCGGCGGCGAGGTCTACGACTCCTGGCTGAGCGTCACCCTGCACGACCACCTCTACTGTATTGGGTCCTTGCGGAAGTAGAGGCCGTCGCAGTGCAGGTGGGTCCGCGGCAGCGAGGGCTTGGCGAGGACCTTGAAGAACCGCATGTCCAACCAGACGTGGTGGTACAAGAACTCCTGCAACAGTCCCTGCTTCTCGACCTTCTTCAGGTGCCGCGACCGCGACCCCCCGTAGAAGGCCCACCCTGGACCTGTCCGTCCGGTTCGCGATGACGACGCCGGTGGCGCAGGGGTTTGACCCGGAGGCGGGCTCACGGTGGTGGCGGGGGGGGGTGCGGGAGGGCCCTCCTGGGTCTATGGGTAGGCCTTCGGTAGGACGGGTGGGAGGTCTGTCCTGTGGGGCGAGGACGAGAGACCCGGGGCACAGAGGGGCTTTAGGACGTGTGCGGAGGGACAGGTGGGGGTGTCTGGGCCTTTTGGGTCTTTGTACTAGTCTTCTCTCTCTGCGTGTCCCTCCCGTCGCCTCTGGGTGTCCGTGTGACTTAAGACTTGTTTCTCGAGCCGTCCAGAAAGACCGAGAGTAAAGGGACATTTAATTCCACTGAAACCTTACGAAAAATGGTGAGCCCCGGACTTTCTAAGGTAAGTCCACTGTCGTTAAATAGTCCGTCAGAGATGGACCACAGAGATTTAAATAATCATTTATTTAGACTTCCCCGAATAAATCTATTAAAGTGGGTACGTTATTTTTATCAAAAATGTCTACGTCCCTGTCAGAAATTTTTATGTGTGTGTATGTATGTAGGAATTCTTTGTAGTGAAAGTTGAGGTCCATTTCGTCCGGTTGTCATCCATCTCGGAATTCCCTCTGTTTGCAACGAAGCCAACGGAGACATACACGACACGACACGAATCAGTGAGTCAACACAGACTAAGAAACGCTGGGGTACCTGACATCGGGAGGTCCGAGGGGACAGGTACCCCTAACAGGTCCCCTAGAAGGGTTGGGTCCCTACCTTAGATCCAGAGGGTGCAACGTCCGTCTAAGAAATGGTAGACTCGGCGGTCCCTTTGGGAGTACTAAATATTAGTTTCGACACGTTTAAGAAGTCTTGAAATTGGGTTCGGGGTGGGGTTGGACAGAGATGACGTTTTGTGGAAAAGATGTCGTTTTGATTCTGACTGTTACATGTCCTCTGTAGGATCCAGAATGACTATTCAAGTCTACCCTTCTAAACCCTCCACTTTAGGATTTAAGTGAAGAGTGACCGACGTGTCAGAACCCGCCTAAAGTAGAGAGGACAGACATTTTACCCGTGTCACTCTCGTCGGAGTGACCCGACAGACACCCCGCCCTACTGACCTCCCACGTCCCTTTCGTGGGTTGTGTCACGGACCGGGATGTCTCCATGGGTGCTGATCCACTGGAGATGACTCTGCCATAGGTGTCCTTCGGTCTCTACCGCCCGACTCCCGATGTCTCACGAAATCAACCGGAGTAAAATGTCTTCTTTCGTTCCGGGTCTCTCGTTTCACCGGTGGTATAGAAGAAAGTAGTCAGTAAAGAATCTTCCCGAGGTCTGTCAGGACCACGTTGTCCGTAGCCGGGTCCGACTGACCTGTTACTCGGACCCTTCTGCCGGAGACGAGGTGTCGGTGGGACGAACTTGATTAAAATAAAGTCACTTGGAATGTCGGCGACCACCCACTTCAGTATTTAATAAGTCCCCACCGAGAGTTTTTCCTCCTTTTGGTCGTAAAATTAACGATGTAGTGCGACTCATTCGTCTTACTTTAGAAGAGAAGGTTTTCAATACAAATTTCAGTAAAACAAAGGGTCCGATGAAGTTTTACTTAAGTGTGTTGTCTAGGTCCGGACCGGTTGACGAATTACCCTTTGATCCTTCATCGTCTATGTGAGAATTGATAAATTAAGCTAAATGTTCTTCGGAGATACCGAAAGAAGTCATCAACACTAAGAAGTGTACACTTCACAACAATACCCGTCAGTGACCCTCCGTTCCTCCCGTCCCTTTCACCCAGGGACGGTAGTTGATTGTCTCAGGACTTCCACCCGTCTAGGGGTCGGTTCTATTCTGAGGGGGTGAAAACTAAGTGACTGGTTCTCAAAAAGGTCCCTAATTGACACGTCAGGAGGGTAGTCGGGTAAGACGTCCACTCCTTTGTCCTCGAGTCCTCACACTCCTGTTCGGGTTCCGGTGGGTGGTGATTCAGGAATGTCACCACTGGAAACTGGGTGTCTCGGGTCCCGGTCGGGTCATCGGACCACGACGGACATCAATGTTTGGGGTAGTAGGAGAGTAGGTTGCCCCTGCACCGACAGACGTGTGTCGTTCACGTGTTGAGTTCGGTCTACGAATCAGGAGTGTGGTGTCCTGGAGGGAGGCGGAGACGTCACCCGGTTCTTCCCAGGGTCTCGTGTCGGTCCTCGTTGAGACCTCCCCTTCCTCTGAGGTGGAACGTTTTTCCATGTTCATCGTGCCTCTACCCCCTCCCTCGTCCCTCCGACACCCAACCCCGCTTCTCGTCACGGACGGGTCCAGCTAGGACCACAGGTCGATTATATGAGTGTCAGGAGAGGGGGATGGTGAAGGTGGGGAGGTACCACGGTGGTACGGTGAGGAAGTTCCGGGTAGTGGTGGTGCTTGGACCAAAGGAGTAGGAGGTCCCCTAGTTTGGGTCCTGGGGTCTCCGGGTGTCTGGTCCCCGTGACTGTCCGTGAGTCGTTTCGAGGTGGGGGTCTCTCTGTGGGGTCAGGTGGGGGTCGCTCCTTTCGTTGGAGTCGTCGTTGATCTTTTCGTCTACGGGGTAAACATTTCCTCTGACAGTGAGCTCCCACCGTCCCTCATAGTGTGATCCCACAGCGCCAGGGGAGTCGTTATCTTACCTCATTCTCTCCATAAGCCAGGGGTCTTCAAGAACTACACCACTCCCTTCGTCCGTCACCTCTCACTGGTCCACTACAGACCGACGCCGTCCGACACAGGTGTTCTGCTGGGGCTTAGGTCTAGGACCCCTGTCCAGACGCTCCGAGGGACTTACCCGGTACACCCTATCCGACATACCCACACCTCCGTAGTCGGATCTGCCGACCCCTACCCCTACAGTCAGAAAGTCCGTCTCCCTGGTAGAGCACGTCTCCGGGACACGGGTCTCGGCTGCCGAGTGTAAACCACCTGACACGTTCTCCCGCTCGTCGACCTCCACACTTCCCCGTGTCCCGAATCCGACCGGGGTCCCGACCCGGTCACTTCGTGGCAATCGTGCACCGGGGGTGAACTCCCCCAGGGAACGACGTGTACCTCACCCACTCCAGACCCCGATGAGGACTTCCCTCGACCGTCTCGTCCACCCACCGGGTCCGTGCGGGGAGACAACTGAGGAGTCGGTCACAGGAGGTCCACACGACCCGTGTCGGTTCCTGATGTCCACTCACTCCGACACCCCCCGGACTCGGGCCCCAACCTCCGGAGGAAGGTTGTCGTCGGTGTAAGTGAAGAGTGAGAGTAAACATGTCCTATCCGTTGCTTCCAAGTAGGGAATTTAACACGGACCTGACTTTAGGACCCAAGGGTGATAGGGAGGGGAAACGAGGAGGGACGGTCAGGGGGTCAAGAGAGTCAGTCTTTGGACTTGGTGGTACTTGGGGACCAGAGGACGTGGGGAATAGAGGGGGTGTCGTGCAGGACCGGGTGGAGGTGTGACACGTTGGTTGGTCGGGGACGTCGAGGGGTTGCGTGCACCGACGACGGAGACCGGACTTGTTACTTTTGTCGGAGGGGGTTCCCGTACGGGGGAGGGGGGTTTTAACTACCTTTGTCCCTTTAATAAAATTTTTGTGTTTGACTTGGTGTTATGAGAGGACGAATTACTTTTATGGGAGTACGAAAGAGTGACGTGATTGTGGTTCAGGTGCAAGGAACGTTTCGGAAATCCCAGACCCCGGGGTGCACGGGGTGGGGGTCTGAGTAAGACCTGGTGAGAGGTACGGCTCGTCCGTGTCTCGAGTGTTCGTCTCGACCACGGTCCGGACCCAGGACCGCAGAGGAACGTGACGTCCCGGACGTAGGGGGACCGGAGGTCTAAGTAATACGCAGGGGAGGACAACCGAGAGGACGGGTGGACTGCCCCGAAGAGTAGAGTCGGGAGTGACCCAGAGGGAGGAACACACATAGTCGGATACCCACAAAACCATCTTCGAGTGAGAACGAAACAGACGAGACGACAGGGCGGGAGTCTCCAGTTCCGACAGCACAGTGGAACGTAGGAGCCTCGGGCGATGTACCACACAAGTTGTGTAGGGACGACTCCCACCTACCTTTCCTCCACCACCTCCTTCCTCGGTGCGAGTGGTCCCTCCCCTTCGAAGTCACGACTCGGGGGACCCGTCCCAGACCACAGTCCTGTTGTCGGGGACACGACTACACGGACCACCTGTCCAGTCCAGCCGTACCCCGACCGGGTGGTGACCGGTATGGAGGAGCTCCTGTGGTTCCGCCCCACCGGTCCACTCGGGACCCACCCTCTGCGAACCAGTGCCCGTACTACACCCTCCCCCACGTACTGTCTGTACGTGGTCCACGGGTCGAGCCTACTCAACCGAACCCCAGAACAACCCAAACTAAAGGAGTGAGAGAGGGACTTGACTTTCTTTGGTGACCTCTTGAGGACCGGGAAGACGTAGAAGACTACAGAAAAAAGGGGGAGAGACAGTGTCGACGACCGACACACTGGAACCCGTACGGTCTAATGGAGAGACACAGAATTTGACTTCTTGGTGGGATCTCACTCCTCTTCAGTCTGTTATCGGACAGAACGGGTCAGGCGGGACTCCGGGTGACTCCGCCCAGGGTCACGGTTCCTTCGACGAGGACGACGAGGGAGGCAGGTGGGTGGCGTGGTTCGTCTGGGTTCCGGTCACCCGTGGGGAGTACACCGTGACTGGGGGTGGAGGCGAGGTAGACCTTCTTTTCCGACCGAAACACACGAAAACTTTCGTGTTGGAAAATCTCTGACTGTGAAAGTAAAACTCTACTCTAAACGTAAAACGTGTGTGACCGCGAAAAACCATGTTGGTCAGCCGTCACACCGTTGTATGTACTCTTTGTGTCATAAAAATTAATGACTAAATTTTCATTATTTTATTGAAGAGAGGTCCGGTTTAGTTTGTCTGCAATTTTTATATTGACCTTACAGGACGTGACAGTGCTTTCATAAGGAGAACAGACTCTGTACTTTTCTTTGAATTCCGTACCCTGAAAGGACCACCAGGTCACCGATTCTGAGGTACGCGGGTTACGTCCCCTGGACCCAAGGTAGGGACCAGTCCCTTGATTCTAGGGTATGCGGTGTCGGTTCCGGACCGTGACGGCTTGTCCGTTCAAAACGGACCTCATGTTTTATTTCGTCCCGTTTCCGACTGTCTCAAAACGGTTCTTTTGTATGGTCAGTGTCGTTTGTGGGAGAGGGCTGTTGTGTTCTCTTCTGAGCTGTGTACCTGTAGTGGTCTACCAGTTGTGACTTTAGTCTGACTAATATAAGAAACGTCGGCTTCTACTTCGAGATATGTACGGTCGTTTTTGTTCTAGTCCTCGCCTAACACCTAGTCTAGTACTTGAGGAACAACGGTTTAAGTCTGAATTCGACTTCTTTCATCCCTTTTGGTTGTCTGGTAAGTCCATACTGGATTTAGTGTAGGGAATGTCATCTTCACTGTTTATCCAAGTTCCCTAATCTAGACTATCTGTCTCACCGACTTCTTGATACCTACCTTCAAGCACTGTAGTATGTCCTCCGTCCCTAGTTCTTTAGTGCACTGTTTCGTGACCACGTTTCTCTTCCCTACCGTACGATGGAAGTCTTTGCAAGTGGCGTACTCCGTGTGTGTGTGTGCACTCTTTAGTGGACAGGGTGTCTTTTGTTCCGAATGCACACTATCCGTTGTGGTCACAGAACTGAAGTCTCGTCAGTTGCACGAGACTTCGTAGAGGACCCACAAGTGACGACCCGTCTCCACGACACTAGTGGAGGTGCACGTGGCTCGACTCCGTCGGTGACCCCCTCTTTCCTACCGTCGGGGGGAGGGGGCCCACGGGAGGACTCCGAGGGGATCCCGGTTCCTGGATGACACAGGAGAGACAGACCTCGTCGCCAAAAGATATCAGTTCGAGTCCACGTGTCTGGTAAGAAGTCTGAGTCACTTTTCTTTAGTTCAGTCTGCAATAAACATGTCCGTCTTGTTCCTTGAGACTGAGGAGACTAGTCTAGACCAAGAGCTGTATTCATCACTCCATTATTGTTCAGTCCTTTCCAACATTTGACACACGGACCGTGTCACAACGGTGTGTCGTCTGAGTCTACAGTCAGTCTACTTAGTGTCTGCAGTGACATTGACGTCAGGGAATGACCGTCATTGGGTTTCCGGTCCTCTACTGTTCCGACAAGACACTGCCAAGGACACAGACACTCAGGAAGGTATCTGTGATAACTCTTTCGCACCGGGACCGAGGGAAGGGGTGGGAGTTGGTCCGGGTGAGACGGGGAGGTATGGTCCGAGTGAGAGTTGGGGGGCCCGGATCTGGTCCGAGTAGGGTGACTCTAGAAGAAGGTGGTTTGGGTGTCGAAAGGGAAGAGGAAGCTCGACTCCTCCCTCCACACGGAATTCCTACCCGAACACATGTCGACCCCGACCCCACCCCTCGACAGGACGAGACCTAAGACACAGATGGACTTGGAGGCCCTTTGACGACAAAGAGACCGAACGTCCAAAAGTAACCATTGAACGGAGTAGCGGGAAGGTTCTGATTACGTTGTTATTCTGTTGCCACACTCATTAAAAAATTTTAAATTTAAATTAACCTCCGATTAATGAAATGTTATAACATAACCAACATTCATTAAAACTCCTTATATTTATTAGCATAATCACTCAGAGTATAGCACTAAGACTTTATCGACGGTAGATCGATTCAACTCCGGGACCTGACCAGGGTCGAGGTACTGAGTCGTCCGCTCACTGGAACCCGGGTGAGGAATTGGAGAAACAGAACCAGACAAACCCGAAGATCTTGTCTTCTGGTGGCCGACCCACCGAGTCTGTTGTTGTAAAATGAAGAGCGTCAAGACCTTAGGTCTTCTCGCCCAGTCTAGTACACGTCCGTCTAAGTCACAGACCGCTCCCGGTGGAGGACCAAGTGTCGCCCACAGAGGGACGACTCTGGGGGCCCGGACTCGTGGAGGAGTTCAGGGTGAAGGAGTGTCGTAGTGTCCCGTCCCTAGCCCAAAGTCGTGTACTTCGACCCCCGTGTTCGCAAGTCAGGTGTCGAGAGACTCGACGGCAGAGACACAGCCGTTTCCCTTCCATTGTCATCACACTTTAAGTGTAACCCTCCCTTCTACTTCACCCCGTTGCATACAGTTCTCGGAGTCCACGGAGAGTGTGTCGACTGTGGGTCTTTACCACGTGGTAGTGGACGCCTGTCGTAGGGTCTCGGGACGTAGGACCGAGACCAGGGAGAGGGACCTCAAGTCAATGGCTACCGACAGTGGTTTATCGTCGGAACCACTGGCGTAAGACATAAAGTAAATCTGCGACGCAGACAAAAAGTATTCTCCGATATAAAAATTCCGAGACGAACCTATGTCTTTCTTGTCTTCACAAAAAGGGGTGAACCCCTCTTGGACCACCCCTCCTCGGTAGGTCCCGGGCAGTGGAGGTCAGGGTCAAGTACGTCCTGTCGACCGCTCCTGCCCGGGGGTCTCCGACGTAGTCGAAGAGGGCAGTGAGGGGTTGAAAGGGACGGTGGTTGTGTGGGTGGTGTCGAGAAGTAGAGGTCGGTGTGGTCCGAACCCGAGTTAGAGGTGGGTGGACCCCGTGACAAAGGAGGAGTCCGAGGAAGGGGTCTGGATGGAGGAGGACAAGTACTCCGGAGTCGACTCGGGTGACTCCAGGGGTTGAACGGTGGTCGGGACCGGTCGAGGTCGATTGCACCGTGGGGGTGGGGGCCTCGTAGGGTCAGGGAGGAGGTACTTTCCTCTGTCCCTCCCTGGCACGGCGGTCCACGACCCCCTCTTCGTTACTCTTCTTACAGTGGTAGGGTCCGAAGTCCGCGCGGGAACTGTTATGTCTTTTGGTTGCACGGCGACCTTGTAGAACAACCGTCGTCCATGGTGTTGATTACACGTTGGCCGGTGTACCTGGGACGTTGTCGGTTGCTTCCTCCACGACCTCACGGGTAGAGTGTCGACGTCCTCGAACCCGAATCCCCTCCTTGGGCGAGTTCCAGTGGGTCTGACCCCTTCTCCGTCGCGGGCCGGGGAGGCGGGGGTGTGTACCTTGATTCTGAGGGACCCACCGCCCAAGGAGATCAACACACCGACGAGTACTGGGAGGTGCATACGCTACTTCAAGACTGATACTCCTACCGAAACTCCGCCCCGGCTCCGTCCTCCTTCCTCTCTTTTGACTTTCGACCGGTAACTGTCTAGGGCACCCGAACCGTCCAGAAGAAAGTCGACTTCCTTTAAGAATCTTGGCTCACACGACGAGTCCACTTTACTGGGAAGGTACTTTTGACACGTCCACCACCCCCGGACTTCCTCGCACCGGTCTCCAGCGACGACTACATGTGTTTCCTTTAGTACCTACGACGATCCTGTAACAGTCCCTTCAATCCTACTAAATCGGTGAATGTCACTGAGAACCCCCTCTTCAATTGTCCTCACATACATCTCAGACGTCCGTCCCTAGAGACAGACAAGGGACAACGTGGAAATGGTAGATCTTGTGACAAGTATCCTTCACGAGTCGTCTGTGGTACTTACTCTCTTACTTTCACCTAGAAATCCTAAACTCCCGTCATTTGTCTCCAATTTTCGTAGGTCCCAATCCCAATCCCATGGGTCGTTCCTCTAGTTTGGTCAGGTAGGATTTCCTTCAGTTGGGACTTATAAGTAACCTCCCTGACTACGACTTCGACTGTGAGGTTATGAAACCGGTGGACTACACTTCTCGGCTGAGTGACCTTTTCTGGGCTACGACCCTTTCTAACTTCCGTCCTCCTTTCCCCCTACTATCTCCTACTCTACCAACCCATCGTAGTGACTGAGTTACCTGTACTCAAACTTGTTTGAGACCCTCCACCACCTTCTATCCCTTCGGACCGTACGACGTCAGACACCCCAACGTTTCTTAGTCTACACTGACTAGTTGACTTGTTGTTGGATTGCTCCCTCTGTCTTCTGTTTCCCCGTCCAGAACCTCGGTCCCTGGAGAAAGTCCGTGGACACACACACACACGTACATACAGACTTTTCCACCCACTGGGCATGACGGGTCTGGTGTATAAAGAGTCCTAGGATCTACACCCGGAATCACGAATGGAAGTCCACTCTAATTTGTGACAATGTCCTAAGTGTATAAAGTATTTCCAGTGTACCGTCGGACGGGGGTCTCCCACCAAACCTTCCAGTCTAGACCTGAAGACGAGGTTACGGGTCGGACTGGACTCGTCGTCATAGTTCCCACACACACCTGTACTGTCAGTAATGTAGTCACTACCTTTGCTGTGACCCGGACACCCGTCCCCGCACAACCCTGACGACCAGACGTGAGACGACTGACGAGGGAGAAGTCGTCCGTCGCCCGAGGCGGACCAGGAACGTACATTACTACCCCTCCACCCACCATGACCTGAGGGAGGGGTACAGTCCTGTACCCACTATCGGGGGTGCGACTAAGAGAGTCCGTGTTTGGGACGGAGGGAGACGTGGGACGAGAGGACCGAATCTTAGCGTCCACGTCGGTAATGGAGGAAAATCTCTGAACGACCGGTGGATTCCGGTGTCGGGTCCAGACGCTGGGGGGGTCAGAAGAAGGAAAGGGTGGTCGTCGGCGAGGCCTAAAGGAGCTCACAGGTACACGACACCCCTGTCCCGCCCCACGACGTCACGTCCCTCGTCGTTCTCGTGTCCCCATATCGAGGGTGATGGGACCCTGGGGTGCCGTGTGGTCTGTCTGTCTGTCTGTCTACCGTCCCCGACCGGAGTCGGGTCGACCGAATCCTGTGTCTTTCCGGGTTCCTCAGCGGAGCAGGACTTACGACTACTCCGGGTGGGTCAAGGGACGTGGGAGCCGGTGTGACTACCCTCCTTCTCTATCTTTTTCCCCTCGACCCTACCCGTTAGTCTGTGGTCCCACCACCCTTGTTTCTCTTTCGGACCCGTCCCTCACTTCTCGTGTCGGTCCCGAGGACGAAGAACCACACCTCCGACCTACCCGTACCCGGTCCAGGATGTCACGTCTGTGTCCTCCCGTCTGTTCCCGTGGTCCCGTGGAGCCCGTCTCCGACTGGGGTTGAGTGACCAGTGGGGAAGGGTGACAAATGGGGTAGAGGTCCTGTCTCTCGTGTGGGTAGAGTGAAAGGGCGCTCCCTTGTTCCTGGTCTCTTCCAGGGATAGTGTCACTCACTGGTCCCTACTGAGACCAGAAATCGAAGGGTCGTCGGAGAGTCCGGTGTCAGTTCTCGAGTCGATGTGTTTCCGACGGGTCCCCTTGTATATAGTCATTTATCTTTATTTAGTACAAATAAGGTGAATTGTTTCTGTGTACTCGGGCTACAAAGACACACACTCTTCCTCCACCCGAGGTGTGCGTCGTTTCGACTCTCTCGTACACGCGCACGGGCTTCCACGGGGGTACTGTCCGTACAACCGCCCTGGGGTCAACACCATGTCCCCACTGGAAGCACTTCCGACCGGTGACCCAGGGGTCCTGGAGGGAAGGGAAGCACAGGTCTACCCCGGCCCGTAGACGTCTGGGACTGGACCCGGACTCGGGTGGGTGAAGTGTTCTCAAGGTGGTAGGGGACTCGTTTGGGTGAAAGGTCGTGGTGGCGGGGCGACTGGGGCGTCGTGCTCGAGTCTGTCTACAGACGAAAAAGTTTGACGTCAAACGAAAGATTGTGTTTACGATAAGAACAGCCGGTAGAACACCGTTACAAAAAAGGACAAAATTCAGTACGTCAAAGTCCGAGTCAAGATTTCTTTTACGTCAGTAACCATCCCACTTCATGGGTCTACTCTAGGTGAGACCTTTGTGTGACGGACCGTAGTACCCGTGGAAGTGGGCCACCGTAGTGGCTGAGTCAGAGACCGGTGACCTTTCTGTCGATAGATCCTGGACTTGAGATTTACCAAGTCCCCATCAGTTCTTTTATGAGTGAGGGACCCCTTGGCTTCCGTGTTTCCACGGTGGTGGATCGGATACGCAGTGTCTTGAATTCTTTGGTCTCGTGGACAATTAAGGTGTGACAGAGATTCGAACTCCACAGACCACGTCCCTCCCCTGTGATTAGAACTAAATCCCGACCGCTACACGGACCTCACCGAGTCCCTGAGTGTGCGGTGGTGGGGTAAAGATTCCCTCAAAGTACCCATTCCTTCCTCTTCGTCTCACTTCGCTTCAACGAGTCAGAACAGGCTGATAAACGCTGAGGTACCTGACATCGGATGGTCCGAGGAGCCAGGTACCCTAAAAGGTCCGTTCTCATGACCTCACCCCACGGTAAGTAAAGGAAGAGGTCCCCTAGAAGGGCTGCGTCCTTAGTTTGGGTCCAGAGGGCGTAACATCCGTCTGCGAAATAGTAGACTCGATGGCCTCCTCATATCTAGGTCCTGGTTAACAAGTCAGTATCGGGTCCTTACTCGGGTTCACCGGAGGACTGCGGTACCACGACGGGACAGTGCTTCCGTACGACGACGGCCCGGGGTGCACGGATAGTTCCGACCCGTGGTCGAGGACCCCGGACTCCTACTCCTACGACTACCGCCCCACCCTCCGTCATTTTCCAGGGTGACGTCCCGTCGGTGGGGTCGGTTCCACCACTGGAGGTAGTGGAGTCGTAGAGGATTGTTCACTCGTCCCGAAGGTCCGTCTTCCCGAGTCCCACGTGTCGTCGACGTGGAGATTACTCCTCGGGTCTTCTCGAGAGTCGAGTCGTGTAGACAGTACAGTGTGGGAGAGGGTGGTCGGGGCCACTCTGTTACGGGACTGGTACACGTGTGTCGTCAAAACCTCGGTGACTCAAGAAATCTAAAGAAAGGACCATTTCCCACGACGGTTGGGTACTCGTTACGAACGACACCCAGGTCCACCGGTGTACGTCCTGGTGGTAATATTCACTAGAGGTAAAAATTATGAAAAGACTTACACTAAAGATCTCGACCACCCATATTAATTTATATACCGGAAATTTTAATCTTTTTCTTGTCGTTTACTATAAAATTTCTTATCCATGAACTCCAGGACTACAGGAAGGTTGAAAAGAAAGTTCCGTTGCCCAACCAAAGTAAACATCTTGGTCTCACACTAATCCCCCAAAGGATCTTAGGAAAGATGTCACTATAAGACACGTAGCGTCCGATAGACGGATCCTCACTCCGACTCCGGGTTCGGGGGAAAGACCTCGGACGTCGAGGGTACGGTACCGATCGACGGAATGTTATGGGGGTGTCCTGTCACTCCCGTCTCCCGTGACCCCATTCTCGGAAAGTCCAAAGGTTTCCGAAGGTCGGGGAAAGAGAAACCCTAAAGTGAAGGGGACTAGATTCAAAGATTCTTTCTTACTCTCGTCTATTCGGGTTTGTGGGTTGAATACCTTTGACTTACGTCAGGTCTGGAACCCCCACCCCCCAATTTAAAAATTACTCCGGCCTTTTTTATATTCTTGGGGGGGGGTTGACGATTGTACCATCAACTTATAAACGAGTACAAAAGGAAACCAATATTTATAAGGAGGAATATTGGTTCCCACAACAAACAGTTCTAACCCCTTCTTTTCCGTCGGACTCGTCTACGACCGTTTTACGTTCTCGGGGTCGTCTTCCCCCAATAAGGTTACTTCCTTCTCCACGCCCTCGAGAGGGTGGGGTATGAGAGTAGAAGGTTAGTCGACACTCGACGAGGGTTTGAGTCCGAACTGTAAATTCGTTCCAACTGTAGAGATGGGACCCACGATGTCTACGTGGTTCCTCTTTTGAGAGGTAGGAGGGTTGGTGAATGTACACTCTCGTCGAAACTCAAAAGTAGACTCGAAAGGGTAGGACAAACAGACAAAACTTTTTTATATCTGTTTCGGGTGTCACTTTACCGCTTTATAGGTCCTCCTACCCCCCTCTGCATTCTCGTAGAGAGAAGGGGAAGGGTTTGTGCGAGGTCACAGTCTTCGATGACACCCACGAAGATGTGCTCTACAAAGAGTAGGGGGTACTGGTGGTCCCGACTGCCACGGGAAGACCGTCGTCGTCGCACCCACACGTAGACTGGGAACAATCGACACGCTGGTACTTACTCTCCGGAGGAGGCACGCGGATTCCGATGGATGGAGTGACTCCTAATTTCGTCAGTGCTGAATGGGCCTACGTGAGTCCTTGGTTCCCAGTAAGGGTGAGAACGACGACAACAATAAAAGTAACGGTTCTGTACCGGAGAAGCACACTACTCCTTAATTACCCTCGTCTCACTCCCGCCTCGCGGTACTTTACAGGTTCCGCCTTACACGTCTGGGGAAGGATTCCTCCACGTCAAGGGTCCTTGTGAAATGTCTCCTCCCCGAAATACATCGAAGTACTCCTGGTAAGCTATCTCTCTCGAAAGGTACGGTGGTCCCTCCGGCCGTCGAGGGACGGGGTGGTTCGGGACCTCAGCGGGACTTGTAGATACTCTCCGGCGTGGAAGGACGTGACTCGAGGCAGGTGGGTTGTGCTGAGAGTGTCACACTCCAAGACCCACTGAGTCTTTTATGTCGGTGGTGGGTTTGGTCGTCGAGACAGATGTTCGCCTGTCTGACTCCCGCGCCCGGGGCCCGGGGCGACGCCGTAGGGGACCCGAGACGTCGACGGGGTCGCGACAGTGACAGTAGTAGGTCACTAGACAAGTGCGAGGACAATGAGTCTTAAGAATAAGATTGGGGTTCCTAGTGAAAGTCGTGTGTGACGTCCCGTCCCGGACGACCGACGCCACCCGTGGCCCCACCCCCCTAGAGACTGTGGTCCCCCGTCTCGTCTTCCTCCCCCGACGTGGACCTCTACTTGCCGGAAACCGAGCGAAGTGATGGACTCTCGTTGACCTACGACCAGTTTATAAGTAGACGTCTTATTTCCCCGACCTGAAGCTGGTAGATTCCAAGACAGACAGAGAAACTCTTTGTCGACAACAGGCGTCAGTCCTTCGTGTGGGATGCTCTGGATGTCGTACAACTAGCGACCGAGGAACCCCTCACCCCCACTCCTCGTACGTCCGCATCCCCCCACTGTCGATTGTCTATTCCACAAAGAAGGACTCTACTACTTTTATAAGATTTTAACTGACACTACTATCAACATGGATAGATACTTATAGGATTTTTGGTAACTTAACATGTGAACTTTACCAAGTTAGTATACCATTCATTTAATGTAGAGTTATTTCGACAATAGGGGGTCCTTTTTTTTCTTCGTCGGGGACTAAAGTAACAATGACGAGGGTGAAATTGTTCCCTTGTAGGAGAGAGTGAGTGTCCCGACAGTCTGTCATAGACTTGTCAAGACTCGTGTCACGGCCCACGTTAGGTGTATGAGTTGTTTGTCGTCGGTCATTCCTTCCGGCAAGAGGGTCACCTTTGGAGCCTTCACCCGTCCTCGACGGGACGGAGGTCGTACTCCCGTCAGGGGGGTCGGTCCGGCGGGAAAGGATTGGCGTCCCCGTGTGTCCGCGGACGTCACCCTCCTCTCAGATTCACGTGCCTACGTTCCCCAACCGAACCAAGGGGTACTTCGTTTGAAGAACTCTGTTTGTCCCACTTCAGACGGAGGTTGTCGTCTCTCCCTGTTTTCAGGACGTCTCCTGAGTCAGAACTAAGATTTCGATGCACGACGACCCCGAACACCTTAGTCTCTCCGTTCGCCACTGACGTCTTCATCTCTGTCCTTCTTCGTTGCCGTTAAGCACACTTTACGATGGTAACCACTACGGTCCGAGTACTGCTCGTCGTCGACACTACGACCACTACGGTTACTGTGTTCCTCCTATCGGACCAAGGCTCTCTACATTTCGGGAGTGCCCTCGTCGAGATGGACCCTCACCTAGAGATGGTATCTAGGACCGGTTCGTGACTCAACTGGTCAAGACGAGGACCGGGACGTTTCACAGGTTCTTACGTGACATCCTTGTCTTGTGTCCCCGACGTCAGTCCGTCTGGACTGGTAGTTTGTCTCGGAACCCGTCCCATGTATTGGGAAGTGTCGGAATCAGAGGGGTAGACATTTTACCCCTACTAATCTTATAGACGGAGGTTCTCATCGGTACTCCTATTTTAATTTGTGACGACTTTCGTGTCGTGTCGTCGACCATGTGTGATTTAAACCTTTGTCGTAGTCGATGACGACAGTTACGACGAACGGTTTACGACGGGATCCCGTGCACGGAGGACTGTGTCTACACCACTACTCTGAGATCCGAGAAAGGATTTCTGGTCACTCCGGTTTACTCCTACGTAGTGGTGAGCTGGTCTCAGACTCCTCCTCCTTTCGATGTAGGTCTCTGATTTTTATTTTTACATCTGAGGAATAGTCCCGGAGTAAGACCGACAAGTAGGGTTCAGGTTCCGGTCCTTACGTAGTCCTCTCGTGTAGTGTCCTAATGTTTGGAAAGTGAAACCCCTAGTTCTCGTTGTCTTCGATAAAACCCCTGTGTAACAAACCGTGTAGCTAAGGACTAATACTCTAAAATTTCGTGGTGTACCCTTTACCATAGACTGACGAAGGGTGGAGGGTGACGGAGAGACATCCCTGTCCCAGATTATATCGTGATTCCTTAGTAGAGTGGAGGACACGGTCCTGACATTCTTTTGCCAGTAGTCCACCAAGAGAGTGACTGGTGTCTGTTCTAAATGACAGTCCAACTACGACGCACGTTTCTTCTCATTTTGTGACGGTGGGGGCAAGGGGTGCCAGCGTGGATAGTAGGGGAAAGAGAACCGTAAGTTCTGGGAGGGCGGTGGTCCTCGGTGCACCGGTCAAGTAGAGACGAGTGGGCGCAGAGACTTTGTACGAAGCACCCTCAGACCCTTCTTTACCGAGGCCCCGGGGTGGACCTCAGTCCCTTCGACCTCATACAGGACTACCACACACCAAGAGACATCTTTCCACGAAGAGAGAATGGGAGAGAAACTTGTGGGGGACGAGGAGTGGACGAGATATGCTTGTGGCCCCCTGTTTACAGGGGTATTCCGATGTGGACTCGACACCGGACGGGACTCGTGTTCCGAAAGGACGTCGGCGGTTTAGAGTCGTACCGGTGACAGACCTTGCCCAAGTTCCGGTACCGCAGGTACCGTACTCCGGGTGTGTGGAGAGAAACCAGTAGAACTCGATCGGTTAAAATAGGAGAAAATACCGACTCTCAGTTGGGTTCCTCTGCGGGTTCAAGGAGACACTGTCGGGGGGTTTCTATCCTTTCGGGACGGACGGTCCAACGGGCTCCTGGTCGACCCCCGTCCTTGAGTCACCCGTCGGGTCCGGGGTGTCGGAGGTTGTGAGTCAGGTCGAGGGGCGGGGACGAGCCCCGACTGTGGAGGTGCCACGGAGTCTGGGTCGGACGAACTGGGGCTGAGGACGGGTGCCGGAGATGGACACACGTCGTGGGGGTGGGGCCCCAGTGAGGCCGGTGGGCTCGGGAGGTAGGTCGGGGCGGAGAGGGGTCCGTTCGAGAATCGAGAGGGGTCGAGGTGTGGTACTTACGGACGAGGGGACCCGGGACACGTCGGGGGTCCGGCTCCGGTACCGGTGAGTAGTCGGACGGTCGAGGAGGAGAGACGTCAGTGGGGTGTGGTGTCGGGCTGTGGTTGATGGATGTCTCCCGTCCAGTGTTTAGGGGGTGCGTTGAAAAGGATAACAGAGGTGGAGATTTTTGTAGTGACAGAGGAGACTTAAGAGTCCGTGAAACATAGACAGAGTGTGCGTCGAGACGCGACACCGGAGGACGACGCCTACTCGGTCGCAGTCGGAGCCGGGACGCACCACACAGGGCTCGGGGTCCGGGTAGTGGTCCTTGCGAGGAGTCGGGACCCACAAAGTCACGTCTCAGTGGAGACGACCAGTTCTTCCACGGTCTTCAGGGGACAAGTACCGGGGGGAGCCCTTGAGACTTAGATTTGGTATGGTTAAGGAATGATTCATTGACTTAGTTCCAGTTCTCTCCTTCCATGAGAGTCATTCTACTCAAATAATAACCGAGTCTTTATTACTTAGGACCTTTACTCCAATATTCACTCCAGTAAAGTTTTATACTGAGAAAAAAACAGGTACGGAGATGAAAGGTAAATTTTTAAAATTTTATAATATATTTCCTGTGAGATATATGTGTGTTTATATATGCGATGGGCAGACGATCCGATGTTCAAAATGAATTTTTAATTTTCAAGAAGGTCAAGGTACAAGATTTTTTTGGGTCGTAGTCTTTTATCTTCTTTTGTCATGTACAAAGGTTTCAAACCACTCCGAGAAGACCCGGGGTTTTCATCGTCCCTGTGTATCAGAACCGGACCTCAACCAGTCGGTATTGAAACGTGAAGCAGGTTTCGTTACTAAAAATACGCTCAAATTCCTGTTTTCCGAGATCTCAACACGATTTGTAAGAGGGTTGAGTCCTAAGGAGAGACTTCTAAGGAAGGACGTAAACGTTGTATTAGGTTATTACTGTGTTTTGTGGTATAGCCTTTAGCCTTGAGGTAAACATTGTATAAAGTCTCTCTATTGTATATTTCTCGAGAATACTTTGGTCCTTCTTTTTACTGTTGGAGTTTCCTTCTGGGTGTTTCTTGGCTTGTTAAATGTATTAGTTTTATTTTATTAGTAAATGAATAATGTTTTTATTCATTTACTTAAGTACAAATTTATATGTTCATTAGTTTAACTGGTGATCACTACTCCATGGCAAATAAAAAGAGTTTTTTTATTTTTTAAAAATAAAGATAATAAATTAATATAAAAAATAAAAATGGTGAATAAAATATAAAAATAGTTTGATCGTTTCCAAAAAAATATTTCCTATTGACAGGTTAAGACGTACCCTTTTACCCGGACGTATGGAGACTGCCCTCACTTTAAACCGTTGAAAGTAGTTTCTAAAATTCCGTCCGGAAGAGGAGGTGATTACACAGGGTCCATAGTCTGTCCCTCTGTTTCTGTAAAGCATATGTCCACGACCAATATTTTTACCTTTAGACATGTTTGGGATATGTAAGTCTATTACTCTCTGATCTATACATTTAATATCGTGTAAGTACTTTACCTTATAATCCGTGGTAAATTGTCATCCATCAATTCATATAGAAATTGAGATTTCATGTACAATTTTTTTAGTCACTCCTAGAACACTTTTACGACGAAGACCACTCTTAGACGTAAAGGTTGCTCGAGGGTCCGACGAGGTCCCTGGTGTCAAAATCCTCCCTCCTATATCTGTGTATTAATGACTTTTTGCGAACAAATGGTAGGTACAATTTACCACCCTTTAGTCCGATAATTTTTTTTCTCATATTCGAGTAGAAATTTAATTTTTACGTGTGTGTGTAGGTCCCCAAACCTTTCTATGAATGGTTTTACACCCTTCCGACCCATAAACAGGAAAGTGAAAAAATATCCAAAATTGAAAGGGATGTTGTTGACTCGGGGTGAACACATAAGATTTTCCCCACCCAGTCTTTAACCGAGACTGAACCGTGTGCCACGGGTGACCTCTACGGGACCTGTTAGAGGTTGGAAAGAGTAGGACGGTAGTGAAGTTACCTTCAGTTCGAAGGAAAAGGTTTTAGATAAAACGTAGTCCTTCCCTCCATCTTCATAAAATTCCTAAGTAAAGTAAAAAGACGGTACATTTTCGACTCCCAGACCGAGAAATTTTATGACGAATTATAAGAGGGAATTTTTTGTTCCACTAATGAACTGTTAGAGGACGACATCCTTCTTTTGGAACATTAATGGGTCGTAGACAGAGAGTTTAGTTTCAGTTCCGAGGTATCGGTCTTCTGTGATACTAAGTCGTTTCTCCTCCCTCCCTCTACACCCTCGTAGATGTAGACTTAGGTCTTTATGGTGCACGATTTCTGATTTGGAAGCTTGGACTCCGACCCGGATTGTCCACTCTTCCTTACTTTCTTTCGTCCAGAGAAAGTGAACCGTGTGATCCGACTACCCGTTTTATTTTCCGTGTTAAAATTGACGGTTGAAACGTTTCTCGTTTCGACTCAAGTCACCGATTTTAGTACAAAGGAGTTGTTGTCAGGAAATTGGTTTTATCCCTTCTCACTCAGTCGGGACTACGGATCTCTCAGTCGGTCCGAGACCTGGTCGTGACGATAAAGACGTTTGCCGAGAAGTCTCGTTGCTGATTCGTGATTTTCTTCCTTCCTTCTATCCCTTCGCGAAGACCATGTCTCCGTCCACAATCCTGCACTTTGTGATGGAGGATATCGGTGTTCTTCCGGGTAAAGAACAGTACTCCTTTGTCTCCACTTGGTCGAGGTACCGTGTTACACTCTCAGGTCTCCTGGACTCTAGGACGCGATTCCAGGATCCATTGGGACGTACTCAGTGAAAGGTGAAGAAATAAACATTCTACACCTATTATTTTGACGGAGGGTAAAAACACTTCGACTTAACTCCCGTGTATACCGTTAAAAGATCGTCTCACGGGTCCTGTGCCACCCACGAGTCGTCTACCTTTCGCGATCGTCCTCCCAAATGTGAACCGGGTCCTGAGGTCGGGATGTACGGTCTCCCGCCTATACTTGGGTCAGGAAGAGAGGAGTCTTAGGGATGTGTGTCAGAGTGACGTGACTCGGATCAAAGGTTTTATATGTAGGGAGTTTGGTTTATTAAGTCAGTTCTATAGTTTTCATGATTGTCTACAAGGGAGAAACTAATGAAACAAAAGAACAAAGTAATTACTATAAGTTATTATTAGAGTTTGACTTATATTTACCAACTTACTAAGTTGCAAAGAGGTTGACAGTAAACGTAAAGGGTCTAGGAGAAAGCTCTTTCATAATGGGGGGTTTTAGTTCTTGTAAGAACAGGTGTGTCGTTTGACCAAAGAAGATTCAGCTCTTCAAAAAGTTGTCGAACTGACCTGTACGTTCGTAAAAACGGAGCTACCTGTTCCTACGGTCGTAAAGGGTCCGATGGAGTGGTGACAACGAACAAGGATTTTAATGTCCCTGACTCGGAGTGGACGGTAGTATTGGAACGACAGGAGTGGGGACCCAAAGACGAGGGTGGTGACGAGTGGGTCCGTCGGGTGCACCGGAAACTAGGGGTTCCGTCCTCGTGCGGGTCACGGAGGGTGTCTTTACACAAAGTAGACCCTTCGGTTTTTGCCTCCTTTTTCGGTCCATTTCGGTCGATTACCGGTCCTCGCACGTGCGACGGTCCGAGACTCGTTACTCGAACGTTTGGAAGTTCGGGGAAGTTTCCGTCTGGTCAGGACCTATTACCGAGACACAACGGGAGTTTGAGTGGGTACACCCAGAGAGTTCTCTACCAGTCTACTGTGTCCTGTTGACCGGGTTTTCGATGGGGGGTGGGGTCTAAGGTCAGTCTCCTTCAAATTTATGTTCCCGGTCGTAGGAACGTCACTTCGTCACAGTCGTGGACCGTGGATTTCTCGCGAATGGTGGGACGTACACGAAAGTTTTGTCCGAGTAGAGGAGACTACTGGTTGGTAGGTCAAAGGGGTCTTAATAGGATCACAATCACAATTTTTCAGGACCCAGGGTCCTTTAGGGAGTCAGAGTACGTTGGAACCTACCGAACAGTGGGACACTAGGAGTTCTGTCGTTTACTTACTTGGTTGGAGCACTCCAACCCTACGATCTAGGGTCGTCGGTGTCGAGGTGGCCGGTAGCGGTCGTGTCGGACAAGTCACGTCTTATGCGTGAGTGTCACCCATTAGACACCCGGACCGTGAGTGTCGAGAAGAGAAATGAAATAATGTTACTTTTTAGAGAGTGAACATCTTTTAGAACTCTAAGGTAGTGAGTCTGAAGTGACGAAACCGACTTCTGTGTGGAAACACAGAACTATTTTTCATTTTACAAATTATGAAGTTTTACGAGTTCTTCCCTTTCTTCAGTAATCGTAATTGTAATCTGTATTTCTAGGATGGTCTAGAAAGAATTTACAGAAAATTGTCCGTCTTTCCTCCTCCCCTTTCGTTACGAATATTCTCCGACTCCAGTGTACCCTGGACCGGGGATTTAAATAGGGCCCGTAGAGTCTCGCAATGTCAAAGGGAGTGGTCGTCGGACTTCACCTCGTCTGCTCTCTACGAGAAGTAAATGAAATATAGACGAGAGACTAGAACTTCGTCACGGTCCTCTGTAAGGTCTGTCGTCACGGATAAAGGGGTTCAAGGAGACGAGGAGTCTACCCGAATGAAGTGACTCATGTCTTTACACAAATCTTGTCGGTGATTCGCACTTGGACGATCTGTGGAGTCCGTGTACGGTGAGACGCCTAGTCCCCAGACCTGGGCGTAAAGTTGGTCGAGGGCCCACCACGGGTCGGACCCTCCGCGGTCCGGTACCCAATCCCTCGTCTGTCCTTTGTCCCGAGAAGACGGGGTACTTAGTGGAGATGGACTTCGGATTTTACTACCGTTTACTGGTTTGTAAAAGGGTGAAGATAAGTTTCCTCCTGACTAAGTCCAAACCCCCAAATCCACTGAATTCGACGTCACTGGTCCAAGTCCCTTGGTTACACGTGCGACCCGCGTCGCAAAAGACCCCGACTGTCTACGGGGGATTCCTTAGACGCTCCGCCCGGACTGCCTGGTGTCCGTCTTTCCTTCGGGATCCCTTAGACGCTCCGCCCGGACTGCCTGGTGTCCGTCTTTCCTTCGGGATCCCTTAGACGCTCCGCCCGGACTGCCTGGTGTCCGTCTTTACTTCTGTCTGTTATACAGGGGTGTACGGTGGTCCGGTTGGGGAGTCGTCCGCGGAGTCCTCGTTCTGTGTGCCACCTCTTGTCCAGGAACTTTTCTCTTGCCGTTTCAGTAAATATTGTTGTGCCTCTAGACGACTGAAAGGAAGCTTTCGTCAGGGCCCCGGTGGATACACGTCCCACCGTCGGATGAGGTGGGTCCCCTGCCGCCCCTCCTCGACGTCGAAGGGGGTCCACGGTCCCTCAGTCCAAGGGTTCGCCCTTGTTCTCCTCAGGGTCGACCTCTGCCCTTGTCTGCTCGTCCCCCGGAGCCCGGTCCGGAGGACACGTGGGGTGGCGGATCCCTCTGGTCCTCCTGTGCCGGGGCTCCACACCCGTGTCGACGTCCCTCGCGCTGGCACACCCGGACCAGGAGGTCGACCCTAGGAGGGGTGTGTAGGCGTGACTTTCGCGGTGTCGAGGTCCCGAAGTCGGTCCCAAAGACGACGTCACGCTTAGGTAGCGTCTGAGATGTTCTCACCACTTCTAAGAGGAGTATTTCTGTGTGTACGTGTGAATATGGATTTTACGAGGTGCTTCACACGTCCCAAGTTCCCGAGGGGTATGGGGTAGATACCTGGACGCCCGAGTCACAGGGTGTAGAGACGTCCGTCTGTTCGCCCGGCGAAGGAAGGAACCCGGGACGTCTGTGCCGTGGAAGTCTTCCCGACGCCTTTACGAGTTCGGGACTTTTTCCCAAAGGACTGAGACATTGTGTCTTCCTCCTGACTTTTTGGGTTGATTACTACCCATCAATTCTGGGTGTCTCACACCAGAACACAGTTAAGCAATAGTGGTTGAGTTGAATATTAGTGAATCTTAAGGGTCCACTACACTACACCTCTTATGATGACACAGGGTCTCACTCGAATGGACCCGTCCTTCGATAGTGGTTGGAGAAAATATTTGTTCCTATCACCCAAGGTCCCCTCCGCAACGACGTTTTTTAGTTCGTGTCGGGACCTCAAGTGTTACTGCCGGTCCGACCCTATCAAAGTTGACTTGTGTTTGTTCCGGGGTCGTGTCTGTTCGCCCTGTACGTCTCCGTGGCAGACGTGGTATTTGTTGACTTACAGGGACCGAGGCAGGCAGTACCGCCGGTGACAACGAAGTACGACGGTTGGGTCGGATGTTTTTCCACTGGTTCTACGAGATAGTGACTACGCAAGCCTGTAGGGGATCAAGTCTTGACCGGTGCCCGACCACAGGATTTAGGCGGAATCTCAGTGGGTCGCCTTCGGGTCTGGGGTACGACTCGGAAGGGTCACGGAGTAGGAAGAGAGTGAGAGAAATCGAGAGGGAGACGTCGTTTACTATAGTTGGATGTAAACAATCGCTTACCGTGAGGACCGACAGAGACGGTCACCAGAGACACGATCTACCTCCGGGTTAGATCGGACTCCGACCCACAGGGTGGGTCTCTCCGAGTCGCAGTCTTGACACCCGTACAAGGATACGACAGGTGGGAGGGACGCAAGTCCTTCAACCCGAACGAGTGCCGAGTCAGTGGTCCCTGGACAAGCAGGCACGGACCATCGTCCCGAGTCCTGGGCCGAGAGGTGAGGGTAAAGTATGACTACCCAGCCACTGACCCGAGTAGGTAGTCCTTTCGGACCCCGTGTAGTAGCGACTCCTACCTCAGACGGGCTCTCACATTGACCCCCGCTCCCACCCCCACGACGGTTGGACGGTTTCGGTGACTGTCCTCTGTAGGCCTTGTTCCGTCTTTCGCCAAGTAATGGTGTCGAGTTTCACTCCCAGGTTCTGTCCTAGGTCTGAGTGCATGAATCAGTAGCTTTGTAAATTCTTCCTAAGTCTTTGACGTGTACCATGATGTCGAATCATTAAAAGGTTAAAACGGGGAAGTAAAGAAGGGGTCCTTTTTTATACAAACGAGAGAGGAAGGGGTTCGCTGTCTGTAAGATGTCTGTCTCTTGAAGGGTCTACCGGCGTAATATTTTACCACGTACGATACGTCATTGACTGTATACTACGACCATAGTCGTTTTTCCTATTGTACGGTGTGTTTGCATTGTGGTCGAGGAGGGGTAGTAGTTGTGGACTGTCCGATTTAGTGTTGTACGAAAAGCGGAACATGGTCCTGGTTTTACACACTACGAGTCTCCTGTTTCCTGTCACAAACCAGTAGGTATTTTGTGTCGAGGGCGTCATGACACCCCCGTTAATTCTCTGACACGATAAAGGTTCTGTTTGTTTGGAGTAGGAGTGGTAAAGATTGTCTGTTATTTATCTTGTCCGAAATGTTAATAATTCGTCGGGGTTTACGGACCGTCACTAGAGTAATGTGATAATCTGTTTTGTTTCAGTGCTTGCTGTCCGGAAAAAGAAGGTCCGAGGCGTCGTCGGAGTCCCTTCTCCAGCGTCCCTCGATCTGTGTCCACAGGACGACCCGTAAACGAGTAAATTACTATACCAATCTTTCTTCGTCTTCTACTTTACTTGAAAAGTGTCCTTTTACGTCCTAACTACGAAGGACCCTGACACTTCGAAGTAAGGGTCTAGAGTTCGGGTTTGCTTTTAGACTGGACGAAACTTATAAGAGAAAATTGCACGGACCCACTCGAGGGTGTCACGACTCATGTATCCTCGTCGACCGGGAGGGGTCCGGAGTCACGTCTTCACCCCCGTCCTCCGTTCGTGACCGACGACCCTCGTCCACCCGCTAGACCAGGTCTACGATCCTGTCGACGGGTGTCCGAAAAGTTAAAGTATGTGTAGTCGTTGTTAAACTTTTTGTCCTGCCATGAATATCTCAGACTTTCAAATAAAACGGTATTCGAGGGAGAAGGGAGTTTTTTCTTTTTTTTTTTAAGATGATAAAATTGTAATTTCTTTTTCCTGTTTCTTATTTGAGAGTTAGTTCCTGTGTAATCGAAGTTCTTTAATAATGGGATATCTAAGAAGGAGATATGTGACCTGGTTACCATTGAAGGGGTAACTGGTCGTCATCAAACGCTCGACCATGAACCCTCAGGGGTCACAGTCGTTGTCTGGGACGAAGGACCGTGGAGCTCACCGGAAGGGCCGCCAATCCCGTGTGGGTGTGTGACGGGACTTCCCTCGACGTACCGGTTTGGGTCGAGAAGTGGGTTTCGAATTGGAGGGACTCGGAGACACGAGAATAGACATTTTACTCCCTAAAGGTGAATAAAGATTATGTTGTTTACGAGTTGTGGATTGAGACCCGGGTCGTGTCCGTTGTCGAGGAGACGGGAACCGACATAGGTTCAGTCGACGTAAAGTGTCCTTGGGCCCTTGTACACCACCCCGGGGTCGACCGGGGCCTCTCAGCTAGTTGTCTCCTGTTAAAACTCGTTTCTCTTAGGATAGACGTCGTCGTAGTTGCGACAAAGACGCTACCGTAGGACGGAGGGGAGTGGGCGGGACCCAGGACTTTCGTCCCTCTTCCGTTCACGGTGAATGTTGACGGTCCCAGAGGGTGGTTTCCCGAGTTCCTTAGTGATCTTTATTGATGTAGTCATCTTTTTGATAAGGACGCCACGGACGACTGACGCCGTTCTACGTCTTTCCTCTCCTGAGTCTTTCCTTGCATTTGGGACCTGAACCAGCATCCGGGGACTAGTTTGGGGGTAAGGCGACCGAGACGGTACTCCGTCCGACCCCCCGTCCCGTCCGCAGGTGCCCCTAGTCGGGGCTTCTCGTTCGGGACGGCCGAGGGTGGAGGAGGGTGTGGGACTGGAGTCCCACCCTCGCCGGGTCGGTTTCTCCGTCCTCCGAGACTACTGTCACGGTAGACTTGGATAGAGTTGAATTTCGAAGGTCACAACAGATTACGGTCCGCCGAGGAAGGGGGAGGTTTCAGTCAATCTTTCGTGTCTCGAGACAGTGAGCGTGAGTGTCCTCGGGACTTCCCGTCGCAGTGTCTCCTCCCCCTACGAGTGCCCCGAGAATCCCCTGTGTCCTCCCAGACCAGTATCCGTGTGACAGACGAGGGTCGTAGGCGGTGTCTGACCCTTGTCTCAAGTCTTTTCTCCTCGATGGGAGATCCCCGGGTGGGTCGGACGAGACGAATCTCTGGGTCCACACGACGGGGGTCGGCACCCGAGGGTGGGACTGGCCGTGGGTCTCGGGGTCCGAAGATCGGAGGAAAGAGAGAGTGAGTAAGTCAGAGGGGTCGACCCGACACCTAGGAGGTATTAGGGACTGAAGAGAATAAGTCTAGGATGTATACTGAGGGTTTTCTTGGTCCGGTGTAGGAAGTGGGTCCAAAAGTTGTTTTGTACGATAATACAAAATAGAGGGACCTTTGGTGAGTGGGAAACTAGTCCTGATAAGGATTTCGCGTTTCCATTCCACGGGAAGGACAGACATTTGGTCCCGTCCAGTTAGTGGGAGTGGTCAAGGAGACACCAACAGGAATTTTGAAGGTGTCCGGGTTCGGGTTGGGACGGGCGGGGACGTAAGTCGTCGTCACAAAGAATCGTTCCCCCGCCCTCCCTCTGCGAGGAAAAGCGGTAAGGAAGACGGGAGGGGGCGGAAGACGGGTCCCGGAGACGGAGACTCCGGAGGGAGGGTAAGTGACGGGGAGGGGTTCGTGGAGACGAGAGGGGTGGGAGTGGAGTGAAGAGGGTCGAGGGACTCGAGGGTGGGGGCCACCCAGGAGAGAGGAGTGCCGTCCGAGAGATAGGATCACTGAACGTCCGGACACAGACGGAATCCCACGAGGACACTGAAGTGTCGTCCCCGTCCAAACCCCGTGGGGGTCCTTTTGTTTGTCTGGGGTGTGAACGGGGTAAGGAGAACCTGACCATTGAAGGTGTGCCTGAGGTCCTTCGGGGTACCTACGACTCCAGTCGTGTCGACTCCCCGTAGTGTCCTTCCGGGACCCACGTGGACCAGGAGGTGGAAAATTTGGTCCTCTCTCGGGTGGACACACCAATACCCTGTTGGTCTCCCAATCACATTCGTAATTATTCCATGATGCATATTTTGGTAGTAAGTTCAAAATTTTAGTCTTCCGACGGCACTTTGCAGTGCGTGGACACCCGGTACCTCCAAACCTCAGTGTGGAGCCCCAGGAAGGATTCTACTGTGGACTCTCCGTGTGACAGCGGTGTTTCTCCCTCGAGGTAAACCAAATCCGGTTTAGCAGTCGAGAGACACCGGGTTGAGGTCCTCGACCCTTATCTATGAGAGGACTCTAGATGTCGATGGGTATGTGCGGTCACGTGAGTGGGTTTTGGAAGTCGGGGCGACGGTAGGGTCGAGACCTTTGACATCTCTTCCTCCCCTTCGAGTCGAAAGTTCAACGATTGGAGTGTCCGATTGAAGAGGTTAAATTCCAGTCCTGTAACAAAAGGATTGACACCTTAGATTCGTTTTTGAACGGTTGACGTAAATGTATCTTTTTCAATTTTTAAACGTTGTACTTCAAGATTTCGTTTTGTTTTGGTTGGCAAATGTTACTTCAAGAGGAGACTGAGGGAGTTTAATTAGGTCCGAATCAAAAAATGTAACCTCCACTGTAAAAATGTTTTCTTCTACTCAGGAGTTTACCGTTTGATTCGTTGTCCCCTAATTTCTTATAAATGGTCTAAGTAAGGATTCTTATTACTAAATTTTTATTAAAATTAATGGGTCTCTACAGTGACGGTATTTTTATCGAGATTCTCTTATAAGAAAGTTTTGGAGGAGGTCTTGTGCACCCATAGACGTGTGTCTCTTGACCCACCTCGGCACCGAGAAGGCAATACACGATGTCTCATTCACTGTTGATTCCGTACGTCTCTTCGAGTCCCAGGAGTTCCTTCTCGGTGTCCGAGGATCGAAGTCTCGACCCACTATGAAAGGAATGCACTGGACAGGAGACGTCTCGATTTCGTGTTCTGTGACAGTCCTTCCCAGGTCGAGATTCCGACACTCGTGCACTTTTGTGTCTCGACCAGAACCCCAGTCGGGCCCCTGATCCGAGGAGAAGTCTTTGGTCACGGACGGGGCTTCGGGAGGGCTCCGGTCCCGACGAGACCTCTCCCTCAGAGACAAAGGGTGTCAGTGGAAGTGCGACCTTTCCCGTGTAGACCAGGGTCCTTGGGGGTGTCCGGGGTTCGTGTCAGGGTCGACCGTCTCTCGACCCACCTGTGTCACTCTGTGGCGTAGAGTCGGGACCCTCGCGTCGGAGGGGCGGAACGAAAGAGTAGACGGAAAGTGCGGAGGAACGACTACTAGACCAGTTTGTTTGTTTTGTTTCATGGTGTAGGTCCGCGGAAGGTGTTGTCCTTAAATGGCAGAGAATCAACATCCTCGAATTTCAGGTTCCAGTTCCACAGACGTCCCCATCAAAGAGGACTCCGGAGAGAGGAACCGGGGGCCGTCGGAACGGGGACACAGGGGTACCTCGGAGGGAGACACAGGACTAGAGAAGGGTCTTCGCGGTCAGTGTGACCTACTCCCGGGTCAGATTACTAGAGTGAAATTACTTTAGTGAAAAATTTTCTGAGACAGAGGCTTATGTCAGTGTAAGACTCCGTGATCCTGAAGTTGATCTTCAAAACCCTCCTTTGTATTAGTCGGGTATTCTCTCCCTCCACCCTGGATCGGCTCGTCCTCGAGTCTTGTCCTGACCTTAGTCTACAGAGGGTCCTCTTGTCTGGTGTTCGGGAGTCTCCCGTTTCGGTCGGACGGCGGAAACGCGGGGTCGTGGGTTGGGGTGAGGGTCCTGAGGGTCAGGACCTGAAGGACCCCGACTTCTGGAATACGGAGTCCGGACTCGTGTCGGAGTAGGTCCTCCTAAATTGGGGGTCGTCGACCCGTGGTCCCTCAAGGGGTCGTCGTCAGACAACGTCTTCGTCTTCTGCTTTCCGTCCGACGTGTCCCGAGACTACTTTCGAACTCTACTCCGGACTAAGAGACGATCTGCTACCCCTTTCTGGATGGGTCCTTATGTCTTGGAAGAGGGGTGTTTTAATTTACTGAGAAGGTTTCAGTTAAGACAATGAACCGTTGGGACTGTCCAATGTCTCCACGTAAAGTGATTAATCGCTCCTGTGTGGTTCTGTCCCATCTGTCTAAATCGTTTAAATTTATGTCCTACGGATCGAGTGAAACTTAAAGTCTATTTTGTGTCATTAAAAAAGTATGTTCATACCGGATACGTTATCAACCTCGTTTAACGGTGATTTTTTACTTGTTGCTAAATAGACTTTAAGTTCAACTTAACCGGAGGACACAAGACAGACCGTTAGGAGGAGGTTCTCCTGTCAGGAGGGTCGAAACGACTACGGGTGAGTCGTACAAGAGTCCGCGGTTGATGAATCTCTCGTCCTCCAGGACGCCCCCTACGGACCCCCGGACCAGAAGGGTCCTCCCCGGGGTCGTCCCTCTTAGGGAGTGAGACCGGGGAGAGGGTGCCGGGGAGGGTACCCGGGTCGCTACGACTTGTATACCGAGTAGATTGTCTCCTTTGCCAATTCGGGTGGTGGAACTGTGGATCTTTGAGTAGGTATTGTCGGTTGCATGTGGTCCGGAACATAAGACTAGGAGTCTACCGACGATACTTGCGGTAGCGGTCATTGTTGCTGCAATTACTACTGGGTGTCCTCCGTCTCCCCTGCGCCGACCTCCCGCGGTCCTCTGGGACGAGTACCGTCGACGTGGTCGTGGTTCCGTTCAAACCCCCTTACTAGAAAGAAGACAGTTGTGACGGCCGCTGAGGAGGTTGTGAGTCGGGGGTTCCAGTCTAGTAAGTTAGGTGGTCCCGTGTTTCGGCCAAGGTTGAAGGTCTGAGTAGGTCTTAGACTTTCGCGCACCGGAGGTGAGGAGATGGTGAAGAACAGTACAAGGGTGCACCGGTCTATGATGTGGATGCGGTTTCGTAGAGAAACTTTCATTACGGCCCGGTCCGATGAGACGATTTTTGTGGGGTTTCCGAGGACCAGAGTGAGTGTCAATGTCGGTACAGGGATACTTCCGGTCACTCAGGGGGACACTAGGTGGAGGTGAGGGAGGGAGACCTTGACAGGGGGTTGAACGAGAGTCGGGGACCCGAAGGAGGGGACGTCCGTGTGAAGTTGGAACCCGGAATGTGACCGGTGAGGGGAGGAGGTACCCTTCCCTTAGGGAGAGAGAGTGGAGACGAGTCTCGAGTTGAAGAGTCACCCCGGAAAGAAAAGGTGGGACACGTCGTCTGGGGTCGGGGAGAGGTCGTGGGGGTTCATTGGATTAGGACAGGTGAGATAGAAAGGGTTACGGAAGTAAGATCGTACCATATATAAACAGGGTTAATAACGATTAATAGACATAGGGGGAGTTCTTACACATAGAGTGTGTCTGTCCTTTGACAGAACAAGTGACTACTTCTTAAGGATTCTCGGATGTTGTCACTGACTCCGTCTTTGCACGAGTTATTTGTGAAGTAGCAGGTGGCGTACCGGTGTCCTCTGGTCCTCGTCTCTTTCCCGGTTGTGAAGGGCCATGGGACATGTATGTTTCGTGGTACCTTCCCCGGAAGGTTTGCGACATGTGCGGTCCGTCCGATCCCCGGAGGTGACGTATGTACCCCCCAGTGAACCAATGGTTCACTATTCCAACCCCAAGACGTCTGTACCTTCGGTCCGCTGAGGTAGTAGCGGACTCTGCACACAACCGACGTCCGTGGACCCTTCGTGTGACAGGGGAAGTCGTGAGTGGGACCGGGAGGGTGGACTATGATTGTAAATGGTCGTGCCTGCCGGGGTAAGTCTGACGACCCGTCCCTACTCGGTAGGTGGAAGTCCCTCCAACACACCACACTCCTTCCCTACGACCGGATCCGGGGACCCAGTGTCCGGTGGGAGTCGAGATCGGGAGGGGGTGACGCCCCACGTCCGTTCGGGTACTCTGTACCGGGACGAGTGTCGGACGTCTCGTACTCTCGTGTGTCCAGTAGTCTTGCGTCATCCTCGACTCACTACCGAACGGCCGTGACTCCACCGAGAACGGTGTCCCCTGAGGGCTGACCAGTGCACGTCCTGGAGTCACGGGGGCTGGACCCCTCTCTTCCGTCTCGTCGTCCGGAAGGTGTCCGACTCTAGTTTCCGTCTCTCTCCGGTACCCGCACCCTCTCCGAGGAGCCTCGACCCCCGACGGTGTCGGTACGGTCCCTCGACGGGCCTAAGCCGTGACCCATAAAGGGAAGATTTACACCTCTGTTGTCGGTCTGGGTCTTCCTTTGCAAATACTTCAAAAGTGAGAGGGGACTGAAGGACTCCCAATTTCTTTGTGATCTTTGTCCGGTCGCATCATTGGTCCAAGGCACGAAGGCGTAGGAGACTAGTCCCAAAGACGACCGGGCCACAGAGGGCGGGACCTCCACGGACCGAAGCGAGGGACGGAGGTCGGCGGCGGACGCGGGGTCGACGGACCCGAGGACCCACCGTGGGTCTCTCGACACGAACGCAGTGAGGGCGACGTGTGCGTCGTCACAGGTCCGTCGTTTACCGGATTGTGGAACTCCGTCCTCTCCGTTGGACCTGTCGTCGTACTATGCCTCCCACGACCCTTTCTTGCCTGGTTCTTGACCTCGACATTCTCTCGTCCTGGGGACGGTGGTCTCGTGCACAATCCTCGTTACCTGCATCCCCACAGACGGAGACCCAAGTCGGTTTTGGAGACTTAGAAGTCTGTATGGGTCAGAAACGACTTTTTTCTTTACCAACACGGTTTAAGAGGATTTATATAAGATGTTAGTGTCAAAAACACTCGTTATGTCAGGTCCACTTGACTAAGATTCACTTTGACTGTAGGTGCACGTGTGTACTCATCAACGCGGTTTCCTTCACTCGGACCCCCCGGGTGTCTTCGACGGGTACACCGGGTCACAGAGAGGAGAAACAGGAATTCTTTCCGGGTCCTTCCCAAGTCCCCTGTCTCCGACTCCCATCCTCCCTGATTGTGACAGTCTCCTGAACGATTCCCACTCTGTGTCTGAGAGATGTTTGGACAATAGGGAAGGGTCCTCCTAGATTCCTGGATGAGACAGAGGTACAGTACCTAATCTTTTGGCTGCGAGTCTAATTAAATCCAACGGTTCACTTAATGACCTCCACCCTTCGGACTCTTAAGTTTTTAAACCGACCTGATTTTCGTTTGAACCCTTAAAACTGAGTTTTTAAGAAATGTGAAAGTTTGAAGTTGGTTGTAATTTGGTCTTTGACGAATCCGTAGACTAATCGGTGCACTGCCTACCACTGAGTGTCCGACCGGCTTGCAGTGACTTGGGTTGGTTCGGTCCTGGTCTTTTGGCACCGATGGAGGAGAACTGAGACTCCTCGACTAGAAAATTGGAAGTGCATCTTTCATACCTTTTATCCAGTTTTATTAAAATTCGATAGGGTTTTCAGGTTTTGATTTTCGGAAAATACGGTCGTTCTTGTTGTGAATACTCCAAGAAGTCCCTCTGAGGAGGGGTATTACCAAAGAATCGAAGTAGGTCCGCTGATGGTCTGGTTCGTGGACAATCTCAAACTCCTTACCTTCGAGACTTGTACGTAGAGTAGCCTTTCGGTGGGTGGAGAGGTGCCCAAATATTGACACTCCTACGTCTCGTCACGTCCTGTCCTTCTCGGTCACAAGGTCACCCACGAGTGGCTCCCGGTCCGGACACGAGCTCCTTTCTCTGGGTCACCGGCTCACCTTGGGACGAAGGTCGTGACGACGAATGCCCCATTCATTGGATTTGAGGGTTTCGGTCGACGTAGACACATCGCCCCTATTGTCATGAATAGGTTCGCACATTCTTTTGTTAAATGTACGATGGGTCCCTTGCAAGTAAGAAAAGGACCTCTATCAGAAGGTACGAAGAGAAACTTTCCTCTACCACATTGAGGTTGAGACGGGATGGACACGGGTGCGACGGAGAGGGAGTTGCCTCTTGGTGTCCGAGGACCACCTCCGCTCGGACGGAGGAGGAAAAAGAAAGAATTCGACCTTTCTGGTGGGGTCTCAGGGTCCGTGTCCTCCGGACTCTTGTAGACACCTGGGTCCTCCTTCCAGTCGGAACGGACACACGAGTGGATCTGAGAGTCGGGGGTCTCCGTCTCTTCGGCGACCTTTCGTCCACTGCGACGGACGCGGACTCGGACTCTCTTGTTCCTCCTCCATGATGCCGATAGTCGACACCTGTACCACCCTGACGGAAGAGAGGTGGTAGGTCCGGACGGTCGTGGAGTCCCTTAGGTGTGTGGGTCCGGGTGTTCGGGTGTCTCTTTCTGTTGGGCGAAGGTTCCCAGAGTCGCGTCCCTCATGTCACCAAGTCTTATTTGTCTTATGAGTGGGTCCCTCTGTCCCGACGACCTTCTACGTCTGCGGTTGAACTTAAAATTAATTTTACCATTATTGTCGGGAGTTACTCTACGTTGTCGTTGTGTGTGTCCCCTCTTTTTTCTAAAGGATATTTTGATCTAAAGGGTTGATTTGTTGAGTAGTTTCTCTTCTTCCACTAGTGTCTATTAAGAACTTAGTAAGAGTTCAGTGACTAAGTCTTCTAGTCCGGGTTCTTTATTTCGTCTCTGGTATTCATCCTTCTTTACTTCTCGTATCCCCTGTTCGACATTCTGACGGTTCGATGTAGGATTCTGTCTGTCTCTCTCTCTCTTTCTTTTCCTGTCTGCTTCCTGTCCGGCATATCTCGTGGGTCGAGACCTGTATACAGTATTCTGTTCTCGGTATACGATGGTTTCAAAGACTTAGATTCCTATTTCTTTTTCTTTTTTCTGATAAGAGACCCGTCTTGTTTGAGCATGGATTTTTCTTTTGTCTTATGCCTCTACCTGTGTCTGACCGACACCTGCAGCCTCGTCGGACCTGCCACCCTAGTGCAGACCCGTGGCGTCCCGAACTTCTGTCAGAGGGTCCGTAGTTCTATCTCCGAGGAGTCGATGACTCTACTTTACTTTCCGGAGACTTTTGTTCTTAAGTCTCGTATGTGACGGTCCACGGTGTATGGTGTCTTCTCTTCATGTTCCTTCCCTTTCAAGATTGTTGTTGACCTTGGTTCTAAGGTACTTCACTTTTTCTCTCCTTTGACTACTGATTACTCGATTTGCCAGAACCGGAACCGTTCCGACTTCCGACTACGGACGAAGTCACAGGAAAGACTGCGGAGACTTCGTTACTCACCAGTTACGGTAAATCAACACATCTCAGAGTGGAACGGATTCGTCACATTAGTAGAGTCAGTGTACGTGTCCTGTGCGTTAAGTCTAAATAATAAGTACGGACTCAGTGAAAATGATGTTAATTCGTAAGATCTACATTGAGTCTAACTTTTATATTTGAATACACGAAAGATATCACTTTAAGATATTCAATTTCATATTTACATTTAATAATCATGCTCTCATTTCACGACATTAATAATCATGTTCTCATTTCCCGAAGGGACCACCGAGTCTGCCATTTCGCAGACGGGCGTTATACCCTCAGGACCCAAGCTAGGGACCCAGCCCTTCTAGGGGACCTCTTCCTTTACCGTTGGGTGAGGTCATGAGAACGGACCTCTTAAGGTACCTGCCTCCTTGGAACATTTGACGTCAGGTGCCCCAGCGTTTCTCAGTCCGTGCTAATTCTCCGCAGTGAAGTTTCACGACATTATTAATTTCTAGCCTTGCCGACTGTTAAAATATTAATTTTACATCACTCTAATTCTCGAAAGTTTATGAATTTAGTTCCTTGTCTTATTGTCAATTGTGTTTATAATGTTCATCCATCAGAACCATTGAATCTTTTTTAAAAAATAGGAAATCTTGATTATGAGTATTTCAACTTCATTACTACCTTCCGTCTTTTTCAAACCTAATATAATATTGAAAACATCTTAATAAAGTACGTAATCGAAAGTATTCTGATTTCGTTTGTCGGGAATTCTTAAATTGCATTTAAATCTTAGTAAGTTAAAGTGAGTCCGATACTTATAAGGTTCTTTTGAGAATAAGCCCTTAAAGAGTGGATTCTTTCTACATAATTTTAGTGTTTCACTTGAGACGGTCGAATTTTTAAGTCCTTGTTAGGAATTAATTTTTAAGGTGTTAGAAAGTCCTGTTGTAGGTTTTATTTAGTGAAAGTTAGATGATTTTTATTATATCATAATTCTTTCACTACATCTTTTTAAAACAAAGATAGTCGGTTCAAAATTTTAATGGAATATTGTTACGGTAGATTCTCATGTTAAAGAACGTCAAAATTCAGATGCCTTTGATTACGATGTGAGTTTCACCGACACTTTACTACTGATATCCCATTTATAGTAAAACCCATCAATAATTGTCTTCTATATCTTGACAACTTAGGGCTTGATACTTAGTATCAACACTTCAAGGAGGACTTTTTATACTTTGAACTCTAAAAAAGGGCGACATAAATACACACCGTTGACAAGGAAAGTACTATGTTTAGTAAAGAAGTCCTTCTACGGTTTTAGGTACGAGTGTGGGTAGGAGTGTGTGGTTTAGACTTCACGTCTGTCTTTAATCCTTTGCTAAAAGAATAGTACTTTTTTTGGAGTGACCAGGTGCCGGTGTAAGGATCAAAAGGAGTTCACTGGCGACCTTCATCACCGTTGATGTCAGTCTTTACTATCTTCACTTTTAATACTCTCCGTTGCAGACTTCAAATGAGGATTTTTTATGAGTTCTCTTGTGGACATTCGTCGTTTGGTTCCCAGATCGAGTACTCCAAAACAGTCACTGTAGCGTAGCAGAGTACCTGACCGGTTCAAGAATTCAGGTCCTCTACCTTTCCTTTCATCGTACAGAAAGGGAAGTTCTCGATGATAAATATGTTCCTTCCCTCCACGTGACAGTACTGCATTCAGGGGCACGACCTCTGTGTCGGTGAGACGGCGAAGGGGTCGAGTTGTCCTTCGTTTGTAGAGAAGTAAAGTGTTCACAAGTCCCGGTGTCGAAGTCCATGTCCTCTCGACGGGTCTTATATTTTAATGATAAGGACATGATGTGACGGTTGGAGGTCATAGAACTGTGGATTTTAAAAATTGTTTTATATTTACGTAACAAAATTTTTTGTTTTGAAGTCTGACTTAGAAATAGGATCTTCAAATAAGATGTTAACCGAAGTTGGGACGGAATCCGTTTACAAATCGGTAAACCTGTTTTACCCGTTTTTTACACTTGTTTGCAAAGAGGTTGTGTGTTTACGTATTTGTCGTCATTCGTGTACTTTTCTACGAGTCGTAGTCGTTAGTAGTCACTTTTCGTTTAGTTTTGGTGTCACTTTATGGTGGCGGGTAAGTAATCGTACCGATGATGGTTTTTGGTCTTTTTGTTTACGACTACTCTTACACCTCTTTAACTTTGAGTGTATGTAACAATTGTCCATGGGTGGAACATTTTGTAAAACAGTCAAGGAGTCTTTCGATTTGTCTCTCAATAGTACGCCTGGGTCGTTAAGGTGAGGATCTCTGTATGGGTTCTTTTTACTTTTGATACAGGTGTGATGTTGAACATGTACTTCCAAAACCGAAATGATGGTGTTGACTAGAGTGAAGTGTACGATCGTTCCATTACGAGTTTTAGGACGTTCGCTCCGAAGTTGTCATGTACTTGACTCTTTAAGGTCTACATGTTCGACCTAAATCTTTTCCGTCTCCTTGGTCTCTATTTTAACGGTTGTAGGCAACCTAGTGTCTTTTTCGTTCTCTCAAGGTTTTTTTGAAGATGAAGACGAAGTGACTGATGTGATTTCGGAAACTGACACACCTAGTTTTTTAGACACCTTTTAAGAAGTTCTCTACTCTTATGACCTGGTGGAATAGACGGAGGACTCTTTGGACATATGTTCAGTTCTTCGTTGTCTTGACCTATACCTTGTTACTTGACCAAGTTTTAACCCTTTCCTCACGCAGTTCGGATATATAACAGTGAGACGAATAAATTGAATATAGTCTCATGTAATACACTTTACGGCCCGATCTACTTCGTGTTCGACCCTAGTTCTAACGGCCCTATACGTCTACTGTGGTGGGATTACCGTCTTTCGGTTCTCCTTGATTTCTCGGAGAACTATTTACACTTTCTCTCACTTTTTCAACCGAATTTTGAGTTGTAAGTTTTTGTTCCCAGTACCGTAGACCAGGGTAGTGAAGTACCGTTTATCTACCCCTTTGTTACCTTTGTCACTGTCTGAAATAAAAGAACCCGAGGTTTTAGTGACACCTACCACTGACGTCGGTACTTTAATTTTCCACGAACGAGGAACCTTCCTTTCGATACTGTTTGGATCTGTCGTATAATTTTTCGTCTGTAGTGAAACGACTGTTTCCAGGTATTTCAGTTTCGATACCAAAAAGGTCATCAGTACATACATACGCCCGACACTCTCGACCTGATATTTCTTTCGACTCGTGACTTCTTGACTCCGAAAGTTTGACACCACAAACTCTTCTGAACTCTTAAGGAACCTGTCGTCCCGAAGGGACCACCGAGTCTGCCATTTTTTAGGTGGACGTTGCACCCTCTGAACCCAAGCTCGGGACCCAACTCTGCTATAGGACCTCTTCCCTTACCGATGGGTGGAAGTCATGAAAACGGACTTCTTAAGGTACCTGTCTCTGCGTACCGTGAAAGTAAGCCTGTCGTTCCTTTAGTTTAGTCAGTTAGGATTTTCTTTCGTTGGGACTTGTAAGTAACTTTCCTGACTACGACTTCGACTTTGAGGTTATGAAACAGGTGGACTACGTTTGTCGTTTGAGTGACCTTTTTTAGGACTACGAACCTTTCTACCTCCCGTTCTCCTCTTCCACCGTTGTCTCCCACGCTACCAACCTCCTGTAGTAACTGAGTCACCTGTACTCAGACTCGCATGCCGTCCTCTGTCACTTTCCGTCCCCTCGGACCACGCGACGTCTGGTACCTCGGCGCCTCTCAGTCTGTGCTACCCGTCGACCCGTATTGTCGTGTCGTTGTACCGTCGCCTTCTCACCTCTGTCGGGGTACTGGCGATCGCCCGCTCGCTCGCGCCCCCGTGTCGTGGTTGGCTGTCTTGACCAGGGTTCGGTGTGTGCGGCACGCCACGGCGGGTGTGCGTACAGGTCTTACCCGTGCAGGGTCTCTGTCTCTCGTCCAAGGGTCGACGGATTCCGGTCCGAAGGAGACCCCTACTAAGTTTACAAGATTTTGACTGAGAAATATGTTTGACCCTTGTATACTTCGAGGTGACTCGACATGTGTATTTTTGTCCGCTTAACATACCGGACGCTTAAATGGAGGTTTACCTTTCTCGAAAATGGAGGTTTACCTTTCTTAAAGATATAGATTACGTATTTTTTTATTGAAGTAGTTTTGTAGTTTGTGTTCCTTCTCTCTTTCTTTTTTCACCTGACTTATTATGACTTTCTTACTTTCACTACGAACACACAGTACTAAATTCACACATGTGTGACTAAAGAGGTTGATTTCTCAGATAGTACAATACAGTTTTATATACAGGTGGATATACGACAAGCACTTTGTGTCCGTCTACCCCAACCCTTCTTGTGTGGTCCGCTCCTTCTGTCGGCCGTTACACGGTTCCTCCTCTTTCGTCTTTTCTGTTTTGATTGCCGTTTGCTAGACCTGAGTCTTAGTTTCGCTCTCTTCCCCCACAAAAATTTCCGTGTCGAATCGCCCCTCTATGCTTTCCACAGTTCACTTGTACGTGGTTTATTGTGCCGTCTACTTCTGAATTTTTACGTCCGAGGACCATTTTTAAATCGAGAAGTGTACCCTTATAGATCAACTGTCCTTTTTTTGTTTATGTGTGTGTCTACTATCCCTTTGTCTGTCTGTGGGAATAAAGGGAGTTTATTTTTCGTATGTAAAAAATAATGGAGACATACGGTGTAAACATTTCTAATTAAACTATAAACCGTTCTTTCTTTTGGAAGTGTTTGGAAAGTTTAATTTCTAAATTTCCTGTCAAGAAACTGGTGTTAGGTTATTTCTTAATTTACTAGTTCATTGTTTTTTTAGAACTAATGATTATTTAATTCTTTATATGTGAATCTAGTTTCTCTTTCATTTTCCTCTTGAACTTTTTTTGGAACTTTCGTTGTCTTTCTGTTATGAAGTATAGTTTGAATGTCTTATGTGGTCTTCCATGTGAGATTCCTCTAAAATCACTGTTTACGGAAGTTGTGATCTCTAAAAAAATTTACTCTTCTTTGGTACTCCAAATTTACTCTTCTTTGGTGGATTTGGTTAATATTTTTCTGCCAAGTTATTTACTTTTCTTTCTTCAATATTGTTTCCATTTAAAAATTTAATTTTTTTGTTGTCCCTGTTGAGTTTTCGATTAAATAAAAAAAGGGTGTGACACGCCGTGAACCCTAGAATCAAGGGGGTGGTTCCTATCTTGGACCCGGGAGTCGTCACCTTCGTGTTCTCGGGATTGGTGACCTGGTGGTCCCTTAAGGGAGTTTCGATTAAGAGACTTTTCTGGTTATTATATCTTTCTGTGGAGTGTACGGGTTAATTCCCATTCTCTCTCTTCTACCCACTGTCCCCCCTCTTTTCCACCTCTTTGACTTCTTTCCCGTCCTCCTCTCCTCCTCGACCCCCTCTCTCCGACACGTCTGGGTCTTCTCGTCTGACTCCTGTCTGTGTATTTTCGTTCGTGTCCAGTATTTCCGTTTAGTTTTTCTTGGTGAAACGTTTTGACGTACCTTAAAACGTAAATTCCGATCCTTGTTATCTACTAAAGGATCCTTTTGTATTTAGTAGTTTTACTAAGTTCTACACCGTTTAAGGCTTCATCCTCCTGGTCTGTCCAAGTGTCGACTCAGCACAGACTGTATATAAATGTGGTGACTTACCGTCGTTCGTTAATTTGTTATTTGGTTAAGTAAAATACTTCGACGTCTATCAAAATTATGGGTCTGGACTCTCTCTATTCTCCCCTTTGTTACTTATTTAGACCGAATACTAACCAATCAATGTCTTTGAGACTTGATTGTGGTCGTTTGTTGTCTTAAGTCGGTAGATAGTCTCTCTGGTTGGACCTACATAAGGTCCCTTCATTCCCTGAGAGTCATGGTCCTTTAGTTACTTTAGATGGAGCAGTTATTTAATTTATACTTTTTTTTTTTTGTCTTGGTGTGGTTATTTACGAAAAACTATTTTTATTTCCGTGACCTATTTTCAAATCGTCGAGAAGGAAAATTTTAATTCATTCGTGTTTTTTCTTCCTTCAATAATTTCATAAGAATTCACTCTTCTCGTAATTCTCTTTCGATATATCTTACTGGGACATAAACAATTCGTTGCTGGGGATTTCGAGGGTGTGTACTACATGTAAGTGTTTACACAAACACATACTCGTTGTTCCCGAAGGGTCTGCCGAGTCACTCCTTTCTTAGGGGGACGTTACGTCCTCTACACCCAGAGTAGGGAACCCAACGTGCCGTTGGGTGAGGTCTTAAGAACGGACCTTTTAGGGCACCTGTCCCCTCGGACCGTCTGATGTCAGGTATCCCACTGTTTCTCAGTGCTGACTTCGTTGGCTTGTGGGCGTGTATGTGTACTCGTTGTTCAACGGTTGCACCTGACGTGCCTCCGTCCGTCACTAAGATTTTTTGAAATCTGAAGATTTTGTAGGAAATTTTTCCCCCATTCGGTCCTAACGTCAATTTTGTGTTAATCTGTCAAGTGTACATGTTAAAAACTTTCTAACATGTCATGATTTTGATACACCTGAGACACCCTCTCCCTCTCCCACCCTACTAAACCCTCTTACCGTAACTTTGTACATATTATAGTATATTCTTTGCTTAACGGTCAGATCCAAGCTACGTCCTATGTCCTACGAACCCCGACCCCGTGACCCTACTGGGTCTCCCTACCATACCCCTCCCTCCACCCTCCCCCAAGTCCTAACCCTTGTGCACATGTGGGCACCGCCTAGGTACAACTGCATACCGTTTCGGTTATGTTATGACATTTCAATAATTTTTTTTTTTTTTTTGCTTTTTTTTTTTCTTCACAAGGAAAACAAAAATTGAGGTGTTCATAGTGACCGGAAAAAATAAGGGTCAATTGTTCAAATCTGTGAGAGAACAGTTATAGTGGAAGTTAACCTGAGAAATTACCTTTATACATAACCGACGTCCAGTCCTGCATCCGTGTCGGTACTGAGAAGATAGGTCTCACTGAGAAAGAACGGGTCGAGGACTAGGATAGAGACCCCCTCTGTGACACCTCGTCCCTAGACTTGTTTGGTGGGGAGCGAAGGGAACCACGGTAAGGGACCAGTGCAAATGATGTCGAGACGTCTTCACGACTAGGGCCGACGAGGGAGTCGTGGTCTGTGGGAAGAATTTTGTCGTGGATGATGAGTCCGGGGTTCATAGACTCGTGGAGGGTAAAAGTCGTAACCCGAGGTTCGAAGGATATAGGTGAAGAGTTCGGGGTCAACGATTGTGTGACGGACCGGGTAGTGTCCGGTCCACTTAATTGACATAAGTTTTCTTCTATACTTTAGACTTGAGTTCTTGAAAAGAAACCCTCCGACAAGACGAAATCTAAGGGTCGGGACGACGGTTATTGGACGACCTCACTTTCCTACAATCGTGTGGAGTCCCCGTGTACCGAAACCAACCAGGAAACCGTCGTCCCTGTTACCCTTGACGAGAGTCCTCGGGTTGTTCTATTGTCCCTCTCATGAAACGACTCACGTTTCTGGTCTGTCCTAGAGTAATAACCTACGAACCTCGACGGGACACCCTCCATGGCGAAACTTACGGCTCAACCCTGTCCAGGGGTGAGGGAGGGTTGTTTTGTTTCGTAGGGTGTGTGGTGGGAGTCCTCAGACCCGCCATGGGACCGTCGGTGAGGTCGAAAGGAGGACATTAGACGGTAGAGGGACTTGCATGAATGTAGAAAAGTTTTAGATAAAGAAGAGACGGTTTCAAGGACTTCTATTTTCACAGACATTTACATTCTATGCGTCACACCTAAATGTCAACCACTATAAATGGATTTTAAGTGGAGAAAGTTAGAATTTTCTGAAGAGTGACAACAATAGAGGTTAAAGGTTAATTCGTATGAAAAGGTCCCGAAGGGACCACCGAGTCTGTCATTTCTTGGACGGAGTACATGTGGGCACCGCCTAAGTACAGTTACATACCGTTTTGGTTATGTCATAACATTTCATTTTTATTTATCTATTTATTTTTTACTTCTCGTGTGTGTGTGTGTGTGTGTGTTTATTTTATTTTATTTTATTTAATTTTTTTTTTTTCTTCTTGGACGGATGTTACGTCCTCTGGGTCCAAGCTACGGCCCAACCCCTCTTGGGGACCTCTCCCTTTGCCGTTGGGTGAGGTCATAAGAACGGACCTCTTAAGGTACCTGTCTTCTCGGACCGTCCGATGTCATGTACCGCAACGTCTCAGTCTGTACTGACTCGTTGATTGTGAAAGTGAAAGTATGAAAAGGTCTCAGGTGACCCTTAAGTCTTACGTACAGGGGAGCCTACGGTATTAATACCAGGTCAAGGAGTCGATCGGTTCCTTTAGTCTAACCTCCAAAACAACTTTATGTACTCATAATTCTTCTTTGGTTTCTTGGTAAAAATAAATGGAGTTTACGACCCCCGGTCCCTTCATCCGTAGTAAGAGCTGTCTACTTCTTCCACATCTAAAAAAATTACACTTAAGACTTCACTTCCACACGAGTGGTGTCTTGGGGTCTTGGTAATGAGTCGTATGGAGTGGTTGAGTCGTCCCCAGGGTCCCTACGACTAAATTCTACACCTAAGAGGTCAAGGGGTTTACATCCTCGAGTTTATTCGTTCGGGAAGTGATTGGTAAGAACTTTACTAAGGTGAATAAATATAAAAAAAGAAGGTCCTTTAGTAGGAAATAGGGCTAGGGAATATAAGAGAAATATTCAGATAAAAGATTTGAACTCTTTTGTCCAGAGGAGGACAAGACCAAGAAGATTTCAGTAATTTAAAAATTAACGGAAACGGTGTCTTCGGAAAACCTCAAAAACTTTGTAGTTATAACGTAGGTGGATGACCGAAGGATCGGTGGTAGAGTCTCTCCTACCTCGGGTCATCTATGCTCTCGTCATTGACGAAGAGGGGACTACAGACAGTGGGTGGATACCCTCAGAGGGAGGTAAGTGGGACCCAGGGTCGACTTTCGGGAACTATCTCCCCAGGACCCCGTGAGTGTCCCACGACGTGTGTGTCCCGAAGGTCCCTCCCGGTCGACCTGTCCAAGACTCCCGGAGAGTGAGGTCGAAGTTTCCTTCGGGGGGACCCAAACATGACTCCAAGGACCAACGATTTTTCAAAACTTTTAGATTCGTCATATTATAGGTAGTACAGGTAAAACCGGTGTATCCCTTTTTTCCTCAACCTTCCTTACTTTTAGCCGATGGACCTTACTTCGTGGTCGAAACACGAGTTGGCACACAGAAATGACTAAGAGTCCCGACCCGAAGTGACCCGGGGGACGGGTTCTAGCGTCCCACTCGTGAGTTGTCTCTGACCCGGAAAATGGGATCCGTACGAGCGAGAGGTGGTCTTCGACTGGTGGTTCGGAGAAAGGTTAGGGGATGACGAAGTTTTGTGGTTGCACGTTCATTATTGACTCAGATCTTACAGGTCACGTCCGTCTAATGGACGTAGTAAAGTAGACAAGGTTTCAATGTTACCCTTGAAGGGACTCTCTTACGTTTCTTGAGTAAAAAGAAGGGAGATCCAAAAAAAGAGTATTAAAGAGGAATACTTAGGAACATGTTAGTTATTCTCGGGATGACTAAACTTAAACGAAAAGGGGTAGATAGAGCAAGGAAATCGTAGACACGTTTATCTTAAGACGACCGACGACATTGGTGGGTGAGGGGGTCGGGGACGGTTTACGTACTACCTCGTTTGTTCTGTCTTCGAGTAAAGAAGTGTTTACGTCAGGTACCGTCTGTACTGACTAAGTACCCACCGAAACGCGGTTTACCACTAAGTCTGTGTTCCAAGAAAGTGGACCATCGGGGTCATAGAGACTGTGTAGTGTCCAGTGGGAGGTCGAAGGGAAAGGTTGGGTGAGGGGCCAGGTCTCAGGATCAGAAGTTAAAGATCGAGGGACGTGTTTCAACCCCTTGTCAGCGAGTAACAAGATAGGACGTCCCGTTTTCTTTAGTAGTCAAAAGACGCCCATGTCACTACTACCACCACTACTTCTTCTGTTACTGCTACTATTCTTACTTCTACTACTGCTACTACCACTACCATCTCCCTCCGGGTCTCCTCGGAGGGAGGACTGGTCCGGACTCTCACCCCAGGTGTGAAACGGAGTAGATGGTAACGGGTCTTGGGTCCGTCGGCGGGGAGAGTGACGTCCCCCGACCCTTTAATTCACGTCGGTTACGGACCCTATTTTCAGTTGTCCACTTTGTCTAAACCTCTTACTGTCACGGGAAGTTGAGTCTCGGGGGATGTTCCTGAAAAATCAATCAACTAGACTGACCGTATTTAGTACCACATGTACTACGAACGAATATGGGATTAGTTTTCCTGGTCAGGTGAGACAGTGAATTGGAGAGACACTGAGTCAAAGGTATTCAATTTCTATCCTTTTTATTATCACGATTGGAGTGTAACAACACAACTCCTAATGTGTCCGATCTTTCGTGAGTCCTGTGATAGACTGTCTATCCTTCACTACGTGTTTACAAACAATTTTTTAATTACCTCGTGCTCGTCGACCGAGGGGATGTTTAAGGATTGTCTCAGGACCGAACTCCCAATTAATCCTTCACCCGACCCCCATCTTCGGGTTCCCAACCTCTCAAGGGGTCAGAAGGTAGGACCTACCTTTAGGGATATTTTGTGTGGACTCTGAACGAAACCACGGAAAGACCCTTCTTTGGGTGAGGGACACTCAGTTGGATCGGTGTGAAGGTGTTAAACCTACAATTTTTTACGTGTCCAGGAACACTTGTAAATAAGTGACTATAGTTAAAGGTGCGGTAAATTTTTTTAGATGAAGACGTAGGTAGATAAGAAGACGAGTAGGTTGTTTTGAACTCCTTGATGGCACTGGTTTTGTAGGTTGTAGAGTCTGGACCCTCTTTTTAATCGAATTTTTCCGTGGAATCCCTTCTTCCATCAAAATCTAAAAACCTCCGTCACTGTAAACTTGGTTCTGGTCTGGTCGTTCGTTCCCAACGATAAGTTCATAACTCCCCTTCTTGTAAGATCCACTCTCCGTCCGTCCGTGTTTCCGAGATTCTACCCGTCTAACTCACCGACCTCTCACAACGTCCTGTTCGTAGGTTTCCGTACACCCTTTCCTTCCGCCGATCCTCCGGGACACGTCCTGAACCCTTAATGGAAACTGAACTTCAACTTCGGTGACTTTTCAAAATTCGTCTCTTCTCTCTCCTATTCGAGTCCAAACATTTCTAGTGAGAAGGTGTCTGTTACCCTTCTCTCTCTCTCTCTCCGTCTCCCGTCCCGTAGTTGTTCTGACCTGAGACCCTTGGGGTCGACTGTCTCCTAGGTTGTAGGTCTGGCTACTCCCTATAGAGTCAAGATTCGACCTTCGTTACCGTTTCTATCCTCTTCACTTTCCTAAAAAAAAGGATTAACAAAATTATTTAATTAATTTATATGTGCTTATGAATGATCCGTAAATTATTTGACTTTTTTCATACCGGTCAGTACCAAGACATTATTAAGAAGAACCTTAAGTGTTTGTTCATCTTCTGTCGAGAAATATGGTACACGGTTAGATCCGTCGTACACGGAAATACACTGTACTTTAAAGTCCAAGAGATGACAAGAACACCGCACTGTAGAGGGGGCGAGACCTTCGATTACGATGCGAAGGGAATGGTCGTCTCCAAAATGGTGGCTTTGAAACCAACAGTATAAGGGAGAAGGACAGAATTTTTCTGGGGTCACGAAGAGGTGCCTAAGACGGGAGAGACTCGTGAATAAAGAACGGTTTGGACGATTTAAGGTGAGGGATGTCCTAGGTCGTAGATACGGACTTGAATCATACGTCTAAGATCGATGTCGATCAACGTCACCATTGTTAATGTTTGTAATTTAAAGTTCTGTAACAGTGGTTCCGACGAGTCGACTTCCCTCTTACCCCGACGGGAATCCGTTTCTACCGGGTGGGGTGGGTCGGACACGGGTTCAACGAGGGAACAAGTTCTACGGAAAAAGGAAGGAAAAGTGGCCTAAGTAAAAATAAGAAATCCTACGTCGAGTCCCCAGTGGAGACGGTCTCCGTGGAGGAGAAGGGGTCGGGTCGACCTAATCCACTCCGTGGAGATCTTAGGGTAGATTTAGGCACAAATGGAACTAGTGTCTGAGAATAGAGTAAAAGAAGTGAAACAGAGAGAATGGTCTGGGGTCCTCTGTACGGAATGAATGGGAAAATAGGGTCGTCCCAAGCTATACGGACGACTTAATTATGTACCGTGTGAAGTATGTGACGACCACCCACACATTTGACCTTTTGGTAGACCGTCATAGATGATGTCGTCACCAAGAGTTGACGTCTTCTGACACAAGGGTGGCCTGTGGACTGTCACGTGCCACTATACAAATAGACAGTACTGATCTGCTTCCACACGACAACGGGAAGCTACCCGTCTCCGGTCCTCATGACGACTGTATGAAGTTACGTGTTCTGTCGGAGACGTTGTTTCCCTGGGGGTCGGGTGTCACAGGTGTCACGACTCCGACTTTGTACGTAGATGAGATACTGAGTCGTTAGGATGAGGATCCATACATGTGGAGTCCCTTTGTACATGTACAGGTAGTTTCTGTTCGTGTTCTTGGGACCACCGTCGACATAAGTATTTTCAGGGTTTGACCATTGTCAGGTTTTCAGGTGTCTATCCTATTATCTATTGTTCAAGTCAAGTCAGTGAGTCAACACAGGTTGAGAAACACTTGGGTACTTAACGTCGTGTGGTCCGGAGGGACAGGTAGTGGTTGAGGGTCTCAAGTGAGTCTGTGTGCAGGTAGTTCAGTCACTACGGTAGTCGGTAGAGTAGGAGACAACAGGGGAAAAGGAGGACGGGGGTTAGAGAGGGTCGTAGTCTCAGAAAAGGTTACTCAATTGAGAAACGTACTCCACCGGTTTCATGACCTCAAAGTCGAAATCGTAGTAAGGAAGGTTTCTTTAGAGTCCCGACTAGAGGAAGTCTTACCTGACCAACCTAGAGGAACGTCAGGTTCCTTGAGAGTTCTCAAAAGAGGTTGTAGTGTCAAGTTTTCGTAGTTAAGAAGTCACGAGTCTAAAGAAGTGTCAGGTTGAGAGTGTAGGTATGTACTGGTGACCTTTTTGGTATCGGAACTGATCTGTCTGGAAACTACCGTTTCATTACAGAGACGAAAAGTTATACGATAAATCCAACCAGTAATGAAAAAAGGGTTCTTCATTCGCAGAAAATTAAAGTACCGACGTCAGTGGAAGACCTCCCTAAAACCTCGGGGGGTTTTATTTCAGACTGTGACAAAGGGGTAGATAAACGGTACTTCACTACCCTGGTCTACGGTACTAGAAGCATAAGACTAACAACTCGAAATTCGGTTAAAGAAGTGAGAGATGAAAGTGAAAGTAGTTCTCCGAAAAATCAAGGAAAAGTGAAAGACGGTATTCCCACCACAGTAGACATATAGACTCCAATAACTATAAAGAGGGCCATTAGAACTAAGGTCGAACACGAAGAAGGTCGGGTCGCAAAGAGTACTACATGAGACGTATCTTCAATTTATTCGTTCCACTGTTATATGTCGGAACTGCATGAGGAAAAGGATAAACCTTGGTCAGACAACAAGGTACAGGTCAAGATTGACAACGAAGGACTGGACGTATGTTTAAAGAGTTCTCCGTCCAATCCACCAGACCATAAGGGTTGAGAACTTCTTAAAAGGTGTCAAATAACACTAGGTGTGTCAGTTTTCCGAAACCGTATCAGTTATTTCGTCTTTATCTACAAAAAGACCTTGAGAGAACGAAAAAGGTACCAGGTCGCCTATAACCGTTAAACTAGAGACCAAGGAGACGGAAAAGATTTTGGTCGAACTTGTAGATCTTCAAGTACCAAGTACATAACGACTTCGGACCGAACCTCTTAAAACTCGTAATGAAATGATCACACACTCTACTCACGTTAACACTCCATCAAACTCGTAAGAAACAGTAACGGAAAGAAACCCTAACCTTACTTTTGACTGGAAAAGGTCAGGACACCGGTGACGACTCAAAAGGTTTAAACGACCGTATCACTCACGTCATGAAAGAGTCGTAGTAGAAAGTCCTGACCTTTATCGAGTTATCCTTAAGGTAGTAGAGGTGATCGAAACAAGTATCACTACGAAAGATTCCGGGTGAACTGAAGTGTAAGGTCCTACAGATCGAGATCCACTCACTGGTGTGGTAGCACTATTAGACCCAGCAGTTCGAGAAAAAACATGTCAAGCAGACACATAAGAAAGGTGGAGAAGAATTATAGAAGACGAAGACAATCGAGGTATGTTAAAGACAGGAAACAACTCGGGTAGAAACGTACTTTACAAGGGAACAATAGAGATTAAAAGAACTTCTCTAGAGATCAGAAAGGGTAAGACAACAAAAGGAGATAAAGAAACGTGACTAGTGCCTCCTTCCGAAAGAAGAGAGAGGAACGATAAGAGACCTTGAGACGCAAGTCTGCGGATATAGAAAGGAAAAGAGGAAACGAAAAGTGAAGAGAAGAAAAGTGTCGATAAACATTCCGGAGGGGTCTGTCGGTAAAACGAAAAAACGTAAAGAAAAGGTACCCCTACCAGAACTAGGGACAGAGGACATGTCACAGTGCTTAGAGTCAGGTATCAGGTAGTCCGTGAGATAGAGAGTCTAGATCCGGGAATTTAGATAAAGAGTGAAGGTGACATATTAGTATTCCCTAAACTGAATCCAGTATGGACTCAACAGATCACCAAAAGGGATGAAAGAAGTTAAAGTCAGACTTAAACCGTTATTCCTCAAGTACTAGACTCGGCGTCAGTCGAGGACCAGAACAAAAACAACTGACATATCTCGAAGAGGTAGAAACCGACGTTTCTTATATTAGTTAGACTAAAGCCACAACTGGTAGACCACTACAGGTACAATCTCAGAAGAGAACACAACAACCTTCTCCCACAAACGATACTGGTCACGTAAAAGAACCGTTTTGAGATAATCAGAGACGGGACGAAGTAAGGCGCAAGGTTCCGATTTAAACGGACAATGATGTCCACAAAGAACTGAAGGATGAAAACGTAAGGTCAGGGGATATTACTTTTGCTGTAGAAAAAACCCACAATCAAGATTTTCCAGAACATCCAGAAGTATCTTGGCAAGTCGAAGTCGAAGAAGTCACAATGAAAAACCCCGTATCTGAACCTAATGATGTTATGACTTACCAAACGGAACCTTTGTTTCTCTCTAGTAAGACAGTAAAAACTCTGACGTAGGTTCATGACGTAAAACCTGAGAAGACAACTGGTACTGCTGATGAGGTAAAGAAGACTCCCTAAGGACGGGCGTCATCATCTATATTACCAGTAGACTCAATTTAAGTGGGTAAGGTCGGGTAAAATCAAGTGACTAAGGATCTTACAGCTGTAAGTGAGAACGGTACAGAACAAACTGGTGAAGGTTAAACGGAACTACGTACTTGGACTGTAAGGTCCAAGGATACGTTATAACGAGAAATGTGGCTTTTTACCTATTGATTGACATCATAAATATGTTACCTTACGATATGTCGTTTTATTTTTATCTAACAATGTATGTAGAGTCTACATTACTACTTGATTCTGGCTCTGGTTTTATTGTCCGTTTTCATTAACTACCACTGTCTTTAGTCTCGTACCGATGGGGACCCCGTCTCTCCACGACGGACCTTTCCGTGCCTCCCTAAGAGGAGTGGACCCGGACCCCCCGAATGCCAGTACGAGACGTACTGAGCTCGTGACACACATAGTGTGGAGACTCGAAAAAGTGTCCCTTGTGAGTGAGTCCTGGCGTGACGATCGTCCTTAATGTGTGACTAAACGACGGAATCTTCGGTCTGAAAGATTGTCTGAAAGACCATGTGACGACTGGTCTCAGATATATCCACGTAAAGGTCTTCCGACAAAGTGTCTATAATTCTTTTTCACTTTTACATGTTTTAGGAGTAAGTTAAGTCAAAACTAGTAAAATACGACTCCTTATATGATTTTTACACGTGTGTTTGAATTTGAAGTTCTTATAAATATTGTCGTATTTTTTATGTTTATTCATAAACATTCGTGTTCCCTCCCCCCGTTACTCGGGTTATGGGTGGGTTTCCCTTGTCTAAGAAATTTTTTCTGTAAAGTATTAAATTTACCTTTTACAAATGTTATATAATGAATCTTAATTTTTCATCCAGTGGGTTATTGTGTATTGAATTCTATATACTTCCTATGTAAGTTTCACTATTGACACTAATAGAGACTCATTGTCCTCTAATACCCTAAAAATTCAAAATAGAAAAAAAAAGGTAAAGAAGGATTTTACTTGTATATAATGTATATTATTCTTTTTTTATGTGTTAGTGTCGAGAAATTTTTATTCCCACTCAAAATCTGAAATTCTGATCATCTAGTGTGACATGAGGGTCCCCGACCACACAGGTTTCAGGACGAGGGACGTCTCCTCGAGACTGGAGGAACACGAGTCGCCGCGTCCCCAATTTGATCTTTACTGTATTTTAGGATCGAGAAGACAAAGTAAGGAGTTACCACCCTGACCAATGTGTTTAGGTATGGACGTAATTCGGAGTATCTTGCTACATACGAAGGTTTTTTCATTTATCATGTAGGTACGTATTGTACTTTTATTTATATTTATAAAAAATGACCTTTTTTCAGATCTAATTTTTGTTTTGTTGAGTGATGGAAAGGACTTAATAGTTCAGACTCATGAATCTACCACGACTAGTGAATCGGTTCCATTAGAGTAATGGGGGTTCTGAGACCGTCTTTTTTGGTTGGAGAAAGAGACATTTCACGTCTTCTCTTAAAGAGGGTGTGTTTCATGGACACTTCTAAGTCACGTTATTACGTACTATTTCGTTCAACGTCTACGTGTGACACACAATAATAGGAGTAGCACTCGAGCAAAGGGGTAGTGTCCTTTTCTGAGGACCTTTTTCTCGTTTTGTAGAGGGGGTGTTTCGAGGGGAGAGACTTAAGACACTGACCCTTGTGTGAAGTCATAGTCCATCCTGACGTACGCTAAGTAGAGTGTCGAATGGTACTAGACTCGAGGAGGACCTCGATGTCTCGATTTCCACCCTCGTCGACGAATGGACTGTAACCTCTCTCCCCAGGTCCTAGAATCGAGTGTTTAAGGTAATGTCATCTTCCATAACCAAATTAAGACCAAAATTCTTTTTCTACAAAGAGAAGGAACAATCAGTTTTTCTAAGATTTGGTTTATTTGGTTGTTGTTTGAGTTCTCTACTCTGTAAAGTGTCACAACTAAAAGTTCCGTCATACAAGGAGGGATCGAAGAGTTCCAGTATTCGAGGGATGACTTACTACTGACTACTACTGTACCATGTGCCCTTCTTCTGAGGACGCTTCAGGTTGGAGAATGCCTTTCTCGTTCGAGTATGAGGTCGGACGGTGTTGTGTCCTGAGTGTTTCACTTGTTTTCCCAGGACTCACAGACGCCTAGACGGGCAAGGAGACGGAGCAGTCTCTCTTACTTAGTGGTCTGACGAGTCTTTCCCGTCCTCGGGGTTTCGTCGACTTAAAGTGCGACGAAGGTTTCTCACTCAAACGTACGATACAACCAACAAAGGTGTCGTCCGTCTACTCCGACTCTCGAGCTGTCCCTGACAGAACCACCCCCCGACCCCCCCCACGGACGTTCCTATCTCAAGACCCGGGACTCGGGGGTCATTGGTGAAAGACAAGGGTCCGACTGGAAGGTAGGTGTATCCCCAATTTTCGGACAGTCGGTCGGTCGCGTCGTTTACCTATAGGAACATAAATTTAGTAGGGTCCCCTAGGTCCTTCTCCCCTTTCTTCTCTTCCCCTACACTCCCTCTCCTGGAGGGGAGGATATTCACGGTCGACGTGAAGATCCCTCGGACTAGGTCCTTTGATTTATGTGACCCATTTTTTGTCTTCCTCCTCCGACTCCTTGGTCTTGTCGAACTTCCCGTCAGTCTCAGAGTTGGGAGGAGTGAGACGGTGGAGTCAGAGGGATGACACACGAGAGGAGGGTGCCCCGGTTTCCGTCGAGACTTACGTCTACTTTTCGTTTTACCACGGGTCACAGAGAGAGGATGTGTCCCTGACAGACTTTTCCCAAGGTCCAATAGTTCTCCCAGGGCTCTGTAGCCAGTATTCAAGGAAGACTGTCTTCTTTGGTGGGTGTGAGTCGTGTTCGCTATATGTAAATGTTAATTCTGTTAGTGTACGCATATACGATCAAGGTATGTACATAACAAAAAAAAACAAACAAAAATATCGTCCTCCGTTCGTCCTTTGGACAAGGTACTCAGATCTTAGGAAACGAAAGGAGTAGACTCAGATCGTTGTTGTCGTTAAAGACAATCCCCAAAAGAGACTACTCGCGACTAATGTTTAGTTTTACAGTGGAAGAACGAACCAGGAGAAGGGTGGTCTAGTCGGGTCACTCTGGGTAGTTATTTGACCCTTTGTTTCTACGTCCCTTTACGTCGAACGTAAGGACCTTGACCCCTTGGGTGAGACCGACCTCTCAGAACCCTTTGAAGTGTCCAACTGGGAGAAACGAGAGTCCCACTGGACCCACGTCGAGAGTTCGGAGATTCGTGTGTAGACAGAGGTATGGTGATTCTATGTCCCTAAAAAAAAGATTGGTCGTCGTATAAAGACGTAGATAAAAGTCTGGGGTATTTAGTAAAGGTAACAAAATCCCTTGGACTTAAGAACGTATTATTTGGTAGTTGGAGTAGGGAGGTGGTGGTGGGTTTGAAGGGAGTCCCTCGTCACGACGTTTCTCTTTCTTTTAAGAATTCGTCTCGACGCGAGGATGTGTTTTATCCTTTTGTTTTGATCCACATTTATCGTAGTTTATTGGTGACGACGACGACGACGATTCAGTGAAGTCAGCACAGGCTGAGACACGCTGGGGTACCTGACGTCGGATGGTCCGAGGGGGCAGGGACCCTAAGAGATCCGTTCTTGTGACCTCACCCAACGGTAAAGGAAGAGGTTACGTACTTTCACTTTTCACTTTCGCTTCAGTGAGTCAGTACAGGCTGAGAATCGCTGGGGTACCTGACGTCGGATGGTCCGAGGAGGCAGGTACCCTAGAAGGTCCGTTCTCATGACCTCACCCCACGGTAGCGGAAGAGGTGTTTATTGGTGATTACAGACCAATTTCACGAACTGACACTAAGAGTCTAGATCCACACTTGAGTCATCTGTAGACTTCCTTCGTCTTAAATTTGGATTGTGGTTGACGAGAAGTACTGGTAAATTGACGACGTCACCATTTAACGAGACGACGTCTTAAAGAGGGTAAATATCCAATGATTCTTTGTATTATAACGAAATTTTTACAATTGGAAGAGTTTGGTCGGGAGTGTTTAGACTAAGTATTGGTCCGAATTGGATTGTGTTGAAGGGATAAAAGGGGTTATGTCTTACGACATTAGACGGGTTCGTCTGTATGTAGAGTCCACAAGACTCTAGTTTTTGACCTAGTGTCTGTAATGTCGGATTCCGGACGGTTTGGTCCCGAGACCCGTCCATGTTAAGAATTCTCGGTTGTCCTTTAGTTAACAGACCCCGACCTTCTGGCATACTGTAAAACCTTTTATATCCCCACCTTTTCCTAATATGTCTCACTACACTGACTTTTGAGGGTTTGAGAATTAGTTTCGGGTTTATTCTTCTACGAAAATTTGACTAGGTGGGGTTTGTGACATATCGATTGAACCTGAGACCTTCCGGTCGACATCGAATCATTTCAGTGTGACGTCGGTCGGACGAATTCCAAACGTCTGGTGAGGGACGACTCTTCGGTCGGTCGGGATGGTCGTCCGACGTCGTACTACAGGACTAGGGTCAGGTCCTGGCCGGTCCTCAGGGAGCTCGGACAGGAGGATACACGATGCAAGGGGTAACCAACTTGTTAGTAGTCCCTTTCGCCATCCTTTTCAACGTATTGCAGGTCGTAGTTCGGGTGACGTCGGTGAGGGACCACCAGTTGTGATGTTCGACGTGCGTTCAGGTAGGTACTTTTATCACGCGTCTTTGTTCCCTGACGGTGTTTTCTGGTTCTTCCGGCGTCTCGTTCCTTGTTTTCGTAGTCTCCTGTTCACCCTTGCCACCCGGAGGTGGAGGGTCTCTCCTGTCTCCGACGACTCGAAGACTTCCCTTTCACCTCTATAAATTTTTGGTTGAGGGGTTTTCCTCCGTCGTTTCTCCTAGAGTCTGTCGTCTCGACGGTCGGAAAGAGGCTGGAAGAGGTCGACCAGATACTGGTATCGTTATTCGTCCTTTGTGCACTTTCGAGGAAGACAACTTCGTTCGTGGAATTGCGACGATTTGACTAGGAAAGTGAGAAGGGACAAAAAGTGTTCTCTAGGACTTACCGTTCTGTGCCTTTCAAAGAGACTAATTGACCTCTTTTGATTTCAGGTCACTTCTGCGGTGACCATTGGAAAGTCGGAGGGAGGTAGCCGATGGACGGGGTGTGGATCGTAGACCCATTCGAACGAGACCTCGGTCGTTATGTTTTACTGAGGGGGTCAGGGTTCTGTGCAGTTCAAAGGTCATAAGGAAGTTGATCATTTCAGATTGAGTGGGGATTCCTCTCTGGGATGTCCACACTAACCGAAGGCAACGTCCTGCGCTCCTGTGAAGATCGTTCACTCCCTTCGTGGGGGGACGGGGCAGGAGCGGTCGGCGTTTCACGACGGCGCCGGAGCGGAGAAGGACAGGTGGGTGCTTCTCAGCCGGCTCTGGGCGTGCGTCGGAGCGAACGTGAAATCTCGGGACGAGGACGTCGGAGCACACAAAGGACTTTGCGTGTCGACGGTGGGCGTTCGTCCGCCCGCCTCGTAGACCTTAAGAGCGCGGCCCCGTCGGACCGGAGGGGGGCCGGCGCGGAATGGCGGTCACAGAAGCTTCGCGCCCCCGCCCGCCAGGGCGTCACACCTCGAGGTCGGTCGCGGTCGGAGCAGGAGGAGGCTGAGGACGCGCCACCCCCGCGGTCCGCGGCCCCTCGGCCCCGGGGCGCGCCCCGGCTCCGCGAGCCCAAGCAGCAGGCTCCTCCGCCGGCTCCTCCTCGCGCTCCGCCGGCTGCACGACATCTTCCCTAAGGGCGGCGACAGGCCCGGGCTAAGCGGTTTGTGCAGCAGGCTCTACACGTCCGAGAGCATCGCGCGCGCTCGGCGGAGCTCGTCGCGGCCGCGGGAGGAGGCGCGCCGGGGCGGCGGGAGCCGGTACCGGGGCCGGCGGCGGGCGCGCGGTCGGGGGGTGTCGCGGAGGGTCGGCGTGCGCGGCCCGGGGCCCGGGCGCGGCGCCGGGCGGCAGGGGGTGGTGGCGTCGGGCGTCGTGTCACGGGCGGCGGGGCACGGGCCGGCCGGGCGGCAGAACCGGCGGCGCCCGGGTCGCGGGCCCTTTTGCGGAGCCTCGAGCCCGCGGCGCCTGACGCCCGGCGCCGCCCTCCGTCTCCAACGCTGGGCTCGGTTCGCGGCGGCGAGGTTGGCGGCGACGCAGAGGATCCGCGGGCGGCGCATGGGCGCGCGGGAGGGCCGCCGTGGGGCGCGAGGGGCCGGCTGGAAAGGCCCGCGCTCGGCCGTCTCCGCCCGAGGCGGAGGAGCGTGAAGGTCGGACGGCCGGTTAGCCCACGGGCCGAGACCGCCCCGCCCTCCCCGACCCGCCCAGAACGCGGTCCCTGCGGGTGGGCAGGCGGGCGGCCCCGACCCGCTCCGCAACGCTAGACCGTGACGATCGCCCGTCTCCGCCACTCGCCCCCCTCCTGCCGACGCCGAGGCCGGCCAGGGGAGCGAACATCCGTGAGCGGAGGGCCCTGTCGGTGGCGTCCGGAGAGCGACGGGAGACTCCCCTTCCCTCCTTGGTTTATCCACCGTCTCTCTGCGTCACACGAGAAGGCGGCGGGTTAGGGCGACTGCCACGCGCCTGGGAGGCGCGAGAACAAGGGAAGGCGTCAGGCGCGGGACTCGGCCCGCGGTCCCTCGACAGGTAGGGTAACCAAGACTTAGTCCGCGATGCCTTTGCGAGGTCCATCCGCCTCCCAGTGTCAAGGGACCGACGACGGGTACCCAGTGCCACCCCACGCGGCGAACGAGGATATTTATGTCCCGAAAGACCGAAGTCCCTTGGAACAAGGTTAATCCTCGGTCGGAGTGGCCAGGTAAAGACTCCAGTCTACGAGTGAGACAGAGGGAAATTGCGGGGACATTAAGCTGTCACCGTCGTAGACCTCAATCCATCTGTCAGTAAGCAGTAGCAAGAAGTGTAAACTGTAGAAAATTTAGTTTTATTGGTTGTGTAACTAATAAGATTGTTGTGATAGAGTCATAGAGGAAGTGAGTGTGTAAACTTTGTGACAGTAGACAATTTTATATCGTGTTAGTGGACCTGAATTCACGAAACTATTCATCTTGTCTTTCCAAGGTTGACGGGGAAAAGGAAACCGTCCTCACACACCGACAGTAGGACAACTACCACCATGTATACTAGTAAGACAGAATAGAAGAACGAGGGGAGAGGGAGGGTGTTTATCGCGTTATTCAGTGTAACTACCATTAACCCGGTATTTCAGTGATAACGAGACTTTATTTTATTTGGGTACCGTTACACTCCCCAATGTTTAGGTTGACCCATAATTGATTTATTAATGTGTTTTTACCTTTCCGTACAACGATAAATATTCGTACGTATTTCTTACTTTTACACCCCTGGTAAGACGGTGGTTGTCCGTCCATTCAGGTAAGAACTGGAGAGTAGGGTCAGGGGTTCTAAGGATAAGGGTTCGGTCTCGGTGACATATCCGTCTTTAAGTACTATTAGTGGTTTTCTGTTATATAATTTTTCCTTCCCTAAGTGTAGTGTAACAAACGATGTACTAACCGACTAAGAAAGTTGAAACAATCTTCTTAATACGGTGTCTTTTCTTCATTAAAGGTCGTATAGATGTATGACACGGTTGGTCGGTTTTTCAAACTTCTATACATGTCCAAGAGTACGAATGGTGTTTCCCAGTACATTTTGTATCTAACTTCCGTGTCCCTCATTTTATTCTGAGGTATGGAATTCGCGTTTAAGACTTTAATCTTTAACAGATTCTGAGGACATTCTAAAGTACAATAGACAATTTTTATTATCTTACTCTAGGTCTCTCAACCTACGATATCCTTTCTCAAAGAAGAGAAGAAGTCCCGAAGAGACTACCGAGTCTGTCAATTCTTAGACGGACGTCACGCCCTCTGGACCCAAGCTAGGGACCCAACTCTTCTAGGGGAATTCCTCCCGTACTGTTGGGTGAGGTCCCAAGAACGGACCTCTTAGGGATACCTATCACCTTGGACCACCCGATGTCAGGTACCCCGGTGTTTCTCAGTCTGTACTGACTCACTGATTCGTGTCGTGTCAAATTTTATTAACTTACCCTAGGTCTCTCCGAATAAGATATCCTTTCTCAAAGAAGAGAAGAAGTCCACTCGGTTACTTTTTCAGTCGTCGATTCCATTGAACACACAAAAATTTTGTTATCTAACGAAACGACGGGTATCCTTCGTGTTTTGACTCGTTACTGTCGATGTTCATACCTGTGTCCGAAGATGACAGGAATCAGACGTAAACATACCGTGATTAGGGTTTCACGGACATCGAGTGTGTCGTGTATTGTTACCTTCTCCTAATATACCAGCGTTTTCTGAACCTTTAGTTTAACGATGGGGTTTCGAGCAGTTTATTTTTAATTTCCTGATAAGGTCAAATCTTAGTGACGATTCGTATAATGTAACAAATTGGGTCAATTCCTTTTTGGTTCTTTTCATTTTTATGAGGTTTGAAAATTCTGTCCACCGACGAAGAGTAACACCTCCCTTCTCTCCTTTGCCTCCTTTTGTTGACCTTTTATTTTCCGTTTTTTCGAAGGGGTAGATGGACCGTTGAAGGATGAACTACGATGGTACTACTAAGGTGTAGTAATTGAAAATATTAATTACATAAACACTCCTATTAATGTTTTGGTTATAATGTGATTCTAGAAAATTAAAACTCAGTAAACTTTTGTAGAAGGTTCATTACATCGAAGTATTATATTCATTAAAATCCAATTATGACTCGAAAACCAAATATCAGAAGAGTTACTCGAGGTTTAACGTTTTCGTTAAGTAAACACAGTATCTAAGGAATCCTAAACTAAACAATTTGGTCCTCACATATGAAAATCCATGGACCCCGATTATCAACATAAAGAGGAAAGTACCGTATCATGTGAAAACAACATACATAGAGATGTTTTTTTTTTTTTTTTATGATGGTGAAATTTGATACTATGTTACAAAGGAAAAGAGATTATTAAATTTAAATTTGTATAACCTTTTTTTATCAACTGTTGACAAATCTAATAGTTTAGATTTGTGTTTATGTCTAAAGATAGTACATAGTGAGATTACTTGTGTACTTTTATACCATTTTATTAACTGATCGTAAAAGGATTTTGAAGTAGAAAGATCCCTGAAGGGAACATCGAGTCGACCATTTCTCAGACGGACGTTACGTCCTATGGACCCAAGTCAGGGACCCAACCCTTCTAGGGGACCTCTTCCCTTTCCGATGAGTGAGGTCATAAGACCGGACCTCTCAAGGTACCTGTCTCCTCGGACTACCCGATGTCAGGTACACCAATGTCTCAGTCTGTGTTGACTCGTTGATTGTGTGTATCAGGTCATAAGAACGGACCTTTTAAGGTACTTGTCTCTTCGGATCACCCGATGTCAGGTACCACAGAGTTTCTGAGTCTGTACTGACCCTCTGATTGGGTGTGTGTTGTGTGTGTGTAACCCGACCGGTTTTTCAAACATATAAGTTTGTCTTCCCCTCTTCTCTTTGTTTATTTGTACATTATATAGTGAAAAACATTTCCCATCATCTACCCGTCAGTAATACCACTAACACTACTACCGTCACCTTAACCCACACACACACACACACACACACACACACACACACACACCACCCCACACACACACATACGAGTCTCCTGTAACGAGACTATGCTGTAACCCGTCTAGGAATTCTCGTTCGGGTCACGTAAGTCCTTCTCCTATGCTCACGTTTGGGGGTTCCACCCACGTGTGATCGATATGAGTTAATTGTGATTCCTCCGACCACGTCGACTCCGTCTCACATCCTCTACTTTAACCTCTCCTTCAACCGATAATTTAGAATATTCTGACCTAAAATAAAACTCACTTCACCCCTCGGTGACCTCTCGACTTTCGTTTCTTTATTGTTCTAGACTGAACACAAAATCTATTAATGAGATCGACGACTCATCCTTTGTTTCCTCGTCTCGTTTCTACCTTAGGATTTCTGGTCATCTTTCCCCACAAACCGGGTCTTACCATCACTTACTCCATTACTCTTGACTAGTCCAACTCTTATATAAAATCTCCATCTTGGGTGTCGAAAATGTCTCTCAGTTTTCACCTGCCACTTTTTCTACCCAGTTCTTACTAAGGTATCAAAAAAAAACGAACTCGATGACGTTCTCGTGGTCCTAATCTCTCTCTCTTTTTTATTCTTAAACCAACACTTGTACAACCTAAATTATATAGATTCACCTAGACCTTTCGTCCCTCAACTTCTCTTCTTAGTGGACCTAACCTCCATTTACAACCGTAGTAGTCGCCCATCTACCGTCTACCTGTTCTAGTGGGTTCCTAATCTTTCAGACTCTCGTGCGAGTATGAATTTGTACTTCCTTTACTCTTCTTTGGTAGTTTCCTCTGACTCTTAAGTCTTTTGACTCTGTGTCGGTTCGAAATCTCCGATTTGTGCATAAGGTTTCTTCTTTATTACTGGTTTACGACGACTCTCAAGATCATTCCGCTTCCGACTCTTAATCGGTGACCCAAACTGTTACCCCACCTCCCCCCCTCCCACTTTGACACTAACCTCACCTAAAATCTTTTACCCTCTTCTTTAAACACATAACTCATTTCTGGTTACAACTCCTCCTTAAAATGACGTCTCTTTTCCCCTCACTGTCTCCACCGAAAACCCCTGACCTCTTCTCTAAAGAATTTTAGTTCTCTACAAACTTATCACCACCCGTACTAAGTCTTCTTTCTTATGTTCTCTCTACGACCACTCTCTCCCCCGTTACTGTTTGTTCCGGGATCAACCGAACTTACCACCGCCCGACCTTACTTCTTCGTCTCCCCAACCAGAATCAAGTCTTACTTCACCTCCTTTCCGAGGTACGTCCATCTAAGCTACCCTTAGACACCGACAAGAAAGAAATGACTAAGCTAAAAGAGTCACGTCAGTAGCCTTCCCACTAATCGACACAGACTCCTTCGTCAACTAGGAGTTAGGACTGACATGCACTCTCAGTGGACCTCTAAAAATTTTCGTGCAAGCATAGGTCCAGGGGACAAGATGTGTCAATCTTAGAGACCTCCACCCCGTACCGATGACCACGTAAAATATCCGAGGGTCCACTAAGTTTCCACACCGGTCTCCATTCCTAGGGACCCACTCCCCAAACTCCTTTCTCCACACTTTGTCAAGAGATCTTCTCACCCCTGAGTCAGTTGATCTCTTTATGTGAACCTAAACACCACCTCTTAAATTGTACTTTGGACGGTCGTACCAACATAAAAAGAGGTTGACACAAGTCGACGGTTCCTCTCTGTACCCCAGTTTGTTGATAACCCAAAATGGGTTCACCCTAAAAAGTTCCACACATGTCACTTCCCACTGTCGTCTTCCCTTACTAAAATTACTATCTGGACCTTAGATAGTTCACTCTTAAACCTCTTTGTAATTTCCTGCAATTTTTCCTCAATCAATTTTCCGAAAAATTAATATCCTGAAAAAAGAGAAGATTCACCAAATCTATTAATTATAAAGGTGTTTTATTAAGTTCCGTCGATTTGGGGACGTTTCGTAGTGTTTATTGAGACTAATCATAAAGTTGGAGGGAAAATAAACTTTATTCAAAAAAGTAGTTTACTTGTGTACTCTGTAAATCTTATTTCTCTTTTTGTTCATGTGTGACGTTCAATTACTTTCCAACAACGACTTGGTGCTTTCTGTGCCCTAAGAACCGGAGGCCTCCTCTTCTTAAGTTAGGTCCCGGCCTCTGCTCCGAACTAGAGAGTCTCGAAAACACATTAGCTCAAAATAATTTCATATTTTCCCTATCTCTTTCGAAGACCGTATCTGTAGTCTTCTCTCGTATTTCTCATGGGGGGACGATCACAATCGTAACCTCAATATATGGAAAATTAATCAATAATGTTATTTAGTTTTTTTACAGACCTCCAACATTTCTAGAATGATCTGGGTGAGGGTATTAAATGTAAAATTCTATTGTCTTAATCGGTCTTCCAAAAGTCCTTCCTCTTTGACAGGAGTTCGTCCTAAGTGACAACAACATATTGGGGACTTCACTTCAACGAGTCAGGACAGGCTGACAAACGCTGGGGTACCCGACATCGGATAGTCCGAGGAGGTAGGTACCCTAAAAGGTCCGTTCTCACGACCTCACCTAACGACAAAGAAAGAGGTCCCCTAGAAGGACTGGGTCCTTAGCTTGGGTCCAGAGGGAGTAACGTCCGTCTGCGAAATGGTAGACTCGGTGGTCCCTCCGTTATATTAGGGATCATGTCTCAAATTTGACTCTACATATTAACTGATTCTGATTCCTTACATCTCTTTTTTTTTAACAGTAAAAGAGGAAGAACTCTTAAGGTCTGGGGATAGAGGTGAAGTTCTCGGGGTCTGGGGAAAAAGGAGGAACCCCTGGGACCTGAAGAATAGGTAGACGGATCCTTAACTGAGAGAGTAATTGAAAAGTACAAGAATCTTTTGTCACAGCGAATGCTTCAGTCCCGACTCAGACTTCGGGTAAGGTGTCAAAACACGATAACAGATCACAGGAAAGGGAAGAGGGAACCACTGTAAAAGGGAGAATCGTGTAGGTTGTGAGGTGGGGTGGAGCGGTTTGTGTGTGTGGACAAGATGGTTTCTTTCTCGAGACTATACTTCTGGTACGGATTTTAAGTAAACGAAAATCTCCTCTTTGACATCACTCTCCAGCCACAAATTGTGTTCTATTATCTAGTGAATCATCATCTTTGAGTCTATACGACTCTTTCTCCCTTTCTACTAGGAACGTTCTCTCGTCTGGAAGAGTTACAACGATTTAAGTGTTAGATATCGACCGTGACTGCGTTGAGTTTCACATTTAACCTTAAAACCCCAGTCTAAGACAGACCTAATAACTTCACTATGAAACAACATCTGAACCTAATGACACTATAACTTACTAAACGGAACCTTTACTTGTCTCTAGTAAGACAGCAAAAACTCTAACGTAGATTCATGACGTAAAACCTGAGAAACAAGTGATACTACCGATGAGGTAAAGAGGATTCCCTAAGAACGGGTGTCATCATCTATATTACCAGTAGACTCAATTTAAGTGGGTAAGGTCAGGTAAAATCAAACGACTAAGTATTTTACAGCTGTAAGTGAGAACGGTAGAGAACAAACTGGTGAAGGTTAAACGGAACTAAGTACCTGGATTGTAAGGTCCAAGGATACGGTATAACGAGAAATGCCGTAGCCTAGAACGAAGATAGTGGTCAGTGTAGGTGTCAACCCACAACAAAAACGAAACCGAGGTAGAGAAGTAAGAAAGACCTCAATAAAGAGGTGACTAGAGGTCATCGTATAACCCGTGGATGGCTGGACCCCTCAAGTAGAAAGTCACAGGGTAGAAAAACGGAAAAGTATGACAAGTACCCCAAGAGTTCCGTTCTTATGACTTCACCAAACGGTAAGGGAAGAGGTCACCTGGAGTAAAACAGTCTTGAGAGGTGGTACTGGGTAGGCAGAACCCACCGGGATGTGCCGTACCGAGTATCAAAGTAACTCAATCTGTTCCGACACCAGGTACACTAATCTAACTAATGAAAAGACACTAACACCAAAGTACGACAGACGGGATACTATGGGAGAGAGTCGTGGATGGAAGAATAACCCCAAAGAGACTGGAACCTACACCGTATAGAGGAGAAGTGGTGACCGGCGAGGTCACGGTCCGTCGGTGGTGAGACGACGAGGTCACGGACCTTAGTTCTAAAGACCCTCTTTATAGTTATTGGAGTCTACACGTTTACTGTGGTGGGAATGCCGTCTTTCACTTCTTCCTGATTTCTCGGAGAACTACTTTCACTTTCTCCTATCACTTTTTCAACTGAATTTCGAGTTGTAAGTCTTTTGATGTTAGTACCGTAGACCGGGGCAGTGAAGTTCCGTTTATCTACCCCTCCGTCATCTTCTGAAATAAAACCCCTCGAGGTTTTAGTGACTTCTACCACTGACGTCGGTACTTTAATTTTCTACGTGAACGAGGAATCTTCTTTTAGATACTGGTTGGATCTATCGTATAATTTTTCGTCTCTGTAATGAAACGGTTGTTTCCAGACAGATCAGTTCCGATACCAAAAAGGTCATCAGTACATACCTACACTCTCCACCTGATATTTCTTTTGACTCGTGACTTCTTAATTACGAAGACTTGACACCACAACCTCTTCTGAGAACTCTCAGGGAACATCACGTTCCTCTAGTTTGATCAGGTAGGATTTCCTCTAGTCAGGATTCACAAGTAACCTTCCTGGCTACAACTTCGACTTTGAGGTTATGAAGCCGGTGGACTACACTTCTTGACTGAGTAACCTTTTCTGGGACTACGACCCTTTCTAACTTCCGTCCCCAGCTTCCCCTGCTGTCTTCTACGCTACCAACCTACCGTAGTGACTGAGGTACCTCTACTCAAACTCATTTGAGGTCCTCAACTACTACCTGTTTCTCCGGACCGTACGACGTCAAGTACCGCAGCGTTTCTCAGCCTCTGCTGACTCACTGACTTGACTTGACTACAACAGCATCTGAACCACAATTTCGTGGAGACAGGGAGTCCGAAGAATGTCACTCTTCCTAGCCTCCTACCAAGAATGCTCCGACCGACATTTTCCGGTCCGTGGACCTTTGGGTGAGTCGTCTGGACTTGGATTCATTTTACAGTCTATGTAAGATTAACATCTTCTTTTTCTTCTCTTAATTTCCCCTTTGTGAGAACAGTCCCCGGGGAAACTTGAAAGACGTTGAAGGGTAATGAAGAGATAGACGCAAACGCCATTAGAAAACATTCGTAATTACAGCTTTAATTATTACGGGAACCAATGTCACTTACTAAGTTAATAGTTTTTACGAAATTGTAAAGAGGATTAACGATTTCGTCTTCTTGATTGTCTTAAATCTGAAAGTTGTTCAAAATGTGTTTTTCCTAAAAAGTGAAGTAAGATTAATCCAGTTGTGTCTATAGTGAAAGGGTATCGTAGGTTTCGGCAACTATAAAAAGTCTCTATTGAAAACCAAGAAAATCTTCCGATTTCGTTTACCGCCAGGTATTTTTACTATTAGTTGAGACTACACACGGAAGACATTCGGTCCCTGACACGATTCCCCAAACGGACTCCTAGAATACATTAGGAGTCCTGTTTGGGACACTCTAGTGATTAAAGTAAAACATAATTTTTTGTTATCAAATGGGAAATCAGATGTACATTACATGTAAATATACATGTAAGGTCAAATAATCGTGTTTTCTTCTGTAAGAAATCCATAAGTCTTTATAAATTTCATCGTATTATAAAGATAAAAAGAAGGTTTTATAGTCATGTCTCACAAAGAAACTTAGTGTTTTATTAAAAACGATATAGTCTTTTCTGTATAACTTATATATGTTACCTTATAATAAGTTCGTATTTTTCTTCCTCTAGAAGGGTAAACGTTGTTGTACTTACCTAGGGGTTCCGTGTCAGGATTGACTTTATTCAGTACGACTCTTTCTGTTTATGACATACTAGAGTGAATATACACCTTAGGATTTTCTGTTCGTTGTTTGTTTTTTTCGTTTTTTTATTTTTGTCATCGTGAACTTAAATATCTACGTCTCTTGTCTCCGTCCCTCAACCGTCACCCACTTTGTCCATTTCTACCTTCCGCCAGTTTTCTGCGTTTGAAGGTAAATATTTCATTTAGTCAAGACCTCTACACTGCATGTCGTACCACTGTTATCAATTATTATGATATAACATATAAACTTTCAAAGGTTCTATGATCAAGAATTTTAAAGATCATTTTTATAATATTGATACCTTCTGTGTCGACTACGATTCTCTACTAAAAGGTGTCGGTAGTCAAGTCAAGTCAGTGAGTCAACACAGGCTGAGAAACACTGGGGTACTTAACGTCGTACGGTCCGGAGGGACTGGTAGTGGTTGAGGACCTCAAGTGAGTCTGTGTGCAGGCAGCTCACTCACTACGGTAGGTCGGTAGAGTAGGAGACAGCAGGGGAAGAGGAGGACGGGGGTTAGGGTGCGTCGTAGTCTCAGAAAAGGTCACTCAGTTGAGAAGCGTACTCCACCGGTTTCATGACCTCAAAGTCGAATCGTAGTAAGAAAGGTTTCTTTACGGTCCCGACTCGAGGAAGTCTTACCTGACCAACCTAGAGGAACGTCAGGTTCCCTGAGAGTTCTCAGAAGAGGTTGTGGTGTCAAGTTTTCGTAGTTAAGAAGTCACGAGTCGGAAGAAGTGTCAGGTTGAGAGTGTAGGTATATACTGATGACCTTTTTGGTATCGGAACTGATCTACCTGAAAACAACCGTTTCATTACAGAGACGAAAACTATATGATAGATCCAACCAGTGTTGAAAGGTAGGGTCCTCATTCGCTGAAAATCAAAGTACCGACGTCAGTGGTAGACGTCACTAAAACCTCGGGGGTTTTCTTATTTCAGACTGTGACAAAGGTGACAAAGGGGTAGATAAAAGGTACTTTACTGGAAGCAAAAGACTTACAACTCGAAATTCGGTTGAAAAAGTGAGAGGTGAAGGTGAAACTAGTTCTCCGAAAAAAATCAAGGAGAAGTGAAAGACGGAATTCCCACCACAGTAGACGTATAGACTCCAATAACTATAAAGAGGACCGCTAGAACTAAGGTCGAACACGAAGAAGGTCGAGGCGCCAGAAGTACTACATGAGACGTATATTCTATTTATTCGTCCCACTGTTATCTGTCGGAACTACATGAGGAAACGGATAAACCTTGGTCAGACAACAAGGTACAGGTCAAGATTGACAACGAAGGACTGGACGTATATCCAAAGAGTTCTCCGTCTAGTCCACTAGACCATAAGGGTAGAGAAAGTCTTAAAAGGTGTCAAATAACACTAGGTGTGTCAGTTTCCGAAACCGTATCAGTTATTTCGTCTTTATCTACAAAAAAGACCTTAAGAGAACGAAAAAATTACTAGGTCGCCTACAACCGTTAAACTAGAGACCAAGGAGACGGAAAAGATTTTGGTCGAACTTGTAGTCCTTCAAGTGCCAAGTGCATGACGACTTCAGACCGAACCTCTTAAAACTCGTAATGAAATGAAATGATCGCACACTCTACTCACGTTAACACTCCATCAAACTCGTAAGAAACCGTAACGAAAAGAAACCCTAACCTTACTTTTGACTGGAAATGGTCAGGACACCGGTGACGACTCAAAAGGTTTACACGACCGTATAACTCACGTCGTGAAAGTGTCGTAGTAGAAGGTCCTAACCTTTATCGAGTTGACCTTAAGGTAGTGCAGGTCATCGAAACAAGCATCACTACGAAAGATTCCGGGTGGACTGAAGTGTAAGGTCCTACAGACCGAGATCTACTCACTAGTGTGGTAGGACTAATAGACCCAGGACTTCTAGAAAAAACATGTCAAGAAGACACATAAGAACGGTGGAGAAGAATTATAGAAGACGAAGACAATCCAGGTATGGTAAAGACAGGAAGCACCTCGGGTAGAAACGTACTTTATAAGGGAACCATAGAGATTAAAAGAACCTCTCTAGAGATCAGAAAGGGTAAGACAACAAAAGGAGACAAAGAAACGTAACTAACGACTTCTTCCGAAAGAATAGAGAAGAACGAAAAGAAACCTTGAGACGTAGGTCTACGAATATAGAAAGGAAAAGAGGAAACAAAAAGCGGAGAGAAGAAAAGTGTCGATAAACATTCGGGAGGAGTCTGTCGGTAAAACGTAAATACACAAAGAAAAGGTACCCCTACCAGAACTAGGGACAGAGGACATGTTACAGTGCTTGCAGTAAGGTATCAAGTAGTCCGTGAGATATAGTCTAGATCTGGGAATTCAGATAAAGAGTGAAGGTGACATATTAGTATTCCTTAAACTAAATCCAGTATGGACTTACCAGATCGTCAAAAGGGATGAAAGAAGTTAAAGTCAGACTTAAACCGTTATTCCTCAAGTACTAGACTCGGTGTCAGTCGAGGACCAGAACAAAAAAAAAAACCGAGATATCTCGAAGAGTCAGAAACCGACGTTTCTTATATTAGTTAGACTAAAGCTACAACTGGTAGACCACTACAGGTACAATCTCAGAAGAGAACACAACAACCTTCTCCCACAAACGATACTGGTCACGTAAAAGAACCGTTTTGAGATAATCAGAAACGGGACGAAGAAAGGTGTAAGGTTCCGGTTCAAACGGACAATGGGGTCCACAAAGAATTGAAGGATGAAAACGTAAGGTCAGAGGATATTACTTTTCCTGTAGAAAACCCCCCACAATCAAGATTTTCCAGAACATCCAGAAGTATCTTGGTAAGTTGAAGTCGAACAAGTCGTAATGACCAACACCGTATCTGAACCTAACGACACTATAACTTATCAAACGGAACCTTTACTTGTCTTTAGTAAGACAACAAAAACTCTAACGTAGGTTCATGACATAAAGTCTGAGAAAACAACTCGTACTACCGATGAGGTAAAGAAGACTCCCTAAGGACGGGCGCCATCATCTATATTACCAGTAGACTCAATTTGAGTGGCTAAGGTCAGATAAAATCAAGTGACTAAGGATCTTACAGTTGCAAGTCAGAACGGTACAGAACAAACTGGTGAAGGTTAAACGGAAGTAAGTACCTGGACCGTAAGGTCCAAGGATACGTTATAACGAGAAATGTCTTAACCTAGAACGAAGACAGTGGTCAGCGTAGGTGTTGACCCATAACAAAAACGAAACCGAGGTAGGGAAGGAAGAAAAACCTCAATAAAGAGGTGACTAGAGGTCATCGCACAACCCGTGGATGACTGGACCCCTCAAGGAGAAAGTAATAGGAAAGTAAAACGGAAAAGTATGACAAGTACCCCAAGAGTTCCGTTTTTATGACTTAACCAAACGGTAAGGGAAGAGTTCATCTGGTGTAAGGTGTCGGTATGTTCATCAGATAGATACTACCTTAGTCTTAATCTTGAGTCTGGTAGGTTAAGGTCCGGTTTGATTCAAAAAACTGACAGGGGAAGAACTTGGGGTGAAGGTAAACCCCAATTCATAGATTTGATGTCACCGACACGTACTCGCCCACTGACGACCGAAGTTAATAAATATAGGTCCCGACGGAGTATACAAGACGAGTCGAGGAAAGAGACGGGTCCTTTCATAGGTAGGAGGTATGGCACGCATAGTAACAAGTCTTTACTTAATTCGAAATCCCAGTGTGTGTCACATGACACAGTAGGTATAAAGAAAGTCTTTTGAACTTATCACTAATGACAGTTGTTCTCCTCACCACGCTCCACCCCTTACAATCCTTCCTGATGATCTCCCCGATGGAATCACCAGGTCACTGATTCTGGGGTACTAGGGTTACGTCCCCCGGGACCAAGCTAGGGAGTAACCATTTGATCTAGGGTGTACGGAGTTGATTCTGGGATGTGTCGGTTTATTTATTTAATCCAAAATTATCTTCGTGAGGGTCTTCCTAAAGACCTGGTCATTTACTAGTGATCGGGAATACAATAAGAACCTCAGTAAAAGGACGAAGAAATTTATATAATTAAACGGGATTCTAGTGAACCGGTGAGTGTTATTTTCGAGAGTTCTACCTAGTTGTACCATCGGGTATACGACACAAAGACGTCGAACTTACATAAAGAGTCCGGGAAAGGACTTGTATGACAACATTCTCACTGTTCACCCGTTTGTACACTGTTCAATGTCTTAGTCCACCCTCCCGTTGATTCTGTGACCGTGCCTCCTTTTGGGTCACGAGGGCTGGTTGAACTCGAAAGGGGTCCTTACGGACGTGGGACGTACCGACTCTAGAGACGAGAATCTGAGGACTGGTCGGTCCTGGTTATCCTGAGAAAGATTCCTGGGATTCAAATCGGGTTCTTCTTTGTGGTCAGTTCTGAAGGGGAGGGAAGTAGAAGACCGAAACAGAGGGACCGGTCTCTGAGTGGGGGTCGTAGGTAGACGTGCAGATCTGACTCCGGTCTCCGGTATGTGACTCACATAGTACAATCCGTTCACTAACCTGAAGTGACTTGGAACTGACATTGTAGACTTTCCACCCCTACATATTCCTGATTAATTCTGTTACAGTTTAACAATAGTACCTCAACTCTTTCCAGAGACCTTACGTCACGTAAGGTAGAATAGTTTTGTCTCCCTTTTTAGTATAAAATTTACCTCGAGGGACTACTGAGTTCGCTATTTCCTAGACAGATGTTAAGTCCTCTGTGTTCTCCGTACCGAAGGTAGGGACCTAACCCTTCTAGGGGACCTCCTCCTTTACCGTTGGGTAAAGTCATAAGAACGGACCTCTTAGGGAAGTCTTCTCCTCGGAGCGTCCAGTGTCAGGTAACCCAGTGTCTCTCAGTCTGTACTGACTTGTGTGTATAAAATTTATCATAAATATAAAACATAAATATATACATTTACGATTTTATACTTATACCCCGAAGGGTCCACCGTATTCACCATTTCTTAGACAGACGGTTACGTCCTCTGTGTTCTCCGTACCGAAGGTAGGGACCTAACCCTTCTAGGGGACCTCCTCCTTTACCGTTGGGTAAAGTCATAAGAACGGACCTTTTAGGGTTCCTGTCCCCTCGGACCACTCAATGTCAGGTACCCCAGTGTTTCTCAGTCTGTGTTGACTCGCACGTGTGTGGTATCAAGACACACATATACATTTACTTGTACATTTATACAATATATATATATCAATACAAATAGAACTCTACGTCGTGATGGGAGAACTCGTTACCTTCTCCCCGTCCAAAAACGCCAGTAAGTGGTTTGTCAAGCTGAGTTATCTTTCGGTCTGAATGTGGTGTAATATCCTCTTTCGGACCCCCAACCCTCCCACGACTTTTGCGACTCACTTCTCTCAGTTCCACAACCTTTTTGTGGTGGTATCGTCATTTCGCAATCCTTTTGTAATCTTTTTATGGTTGGGTGGTTTCGTCATTTCGTCATTTTGTATAAAGAAATCAAGACTGAGATCAGAGGTTTCGGACTTCCAGGAACCCCTCCCCGTCGTCTCTCCTCCGTCGGATCTTAAGTGTCACCTGTTATGAACGTTGACGTGTACCGGGGTGGAGGGTTTCTGGGATAGGGGTCTTCCGGGGTGGGAACCTTCCGGGTGGGAACCTTCCCCGGGTGTGATCTGAGTCACGAGACGACAGGGAACTTCAAGAATCATTAAAATAAAAACTTGAACACAAAACACTCACTTCACCTACCCTGTCGTCTCGTGTACGCACTCGGTGACGGGAACAAGAACAGTCGCCAATGGAGTAATCGCGTCTCACCAGTGGGACGGGCACTTGTGTCGTAACTTCACCTGTACGCTACGAGTCACTTTAAGTTTCACTCAGTATAGATACTTGTGGGTACGAAAAGGATGGGAATGGACGTTTGGTCTTGAAATTTGTGTCTTTCCTCTGTCTCCGGAAGAAGCTTGTTGGTTCGTGTGAAGAGTGATCACTATAAGGAGACCACAAACACAATCGACGTGTCAGTACAATCTGAGACGTTGGGGTACCTGTTCGGACGATCCGAGGAGACAGGTACCTCAAGGGGTCGGTTCTCATGACTTTACCCATAGGCAAGGGAAGAGGTCCCCTAGAAAGACTGGGTCCCAAACTTGGACACTACGGGTACAACGTCCGTATAAGAAATGGCAAACTCGGTCGTCCCTTCGGGGTTTTTATGACCTCACCCATCGGTGATACCATTGGTTGGTGATTTCGACTTTTGTCCCTGTACCATCCTTTTCTTTTCTTTTCGTTGGGGGACAAAGACTGGTAAGTCGACAAGGAATAAGTAGTCGTTCGACTTCCATCCGCCCAACCATCGTCTACCGACATAGTCTACTTTTGTTGCCTCGATCAGAACAGGTCTTAAAGATGTCAAGACTCTTTTTCTATGAACACGTGGATGATCCATACTCTATCCTTGGTATTTAGGTGTACGTTTAATAAATTTTGACCATAATGGGTTATCTTTCTTTTTATCATTTTGAGTACGATTATTAATTTAAAAATAAATAAATCTTACTGTAATTTATCGTTCTTTGTGGTAAGTGTTGCTCAGTTCCTCTCAGGTACTTCCTGACCTCGAAATATAAAATCATGATCATGGAAATTGGTTTTAGTGAAGCCTACCCCTGACGTCGGTACTTTAATTTTCTACGAACGAGGAACCTTCTTTTCAATACTGGTTGGATCTCTCGTATAATTTTTCTTCTCTGTAATGAAACAGCTGTTTCCAGACAGATCAGTTTCGATACCAAAAAGGTCATCAGGACTACACTTACAACCTGGTATTTCTTTCGACTCGTGGTTTCTTAAATACGAAAACTTGACACCACACCTCTTCTGAGAACTCTCAGGGAACCTGACGTTCCTATACTTTGGTAATGTAGGATTTCCTTTAGTCAGGACTTATCAGTAACTTTCCTGACTACGACTTTGACTTCGAGGTTATGAAACAGGTGAACTACGTTTCTTGACTGAGTGACCTTTTCTGGGACTACGACCCTTTCTGACTTCCGTCCTCCTCTTCCCCTACTGTCTCCTACTCTACCGACCTACCGTAGTGGTTGAGCTACCTGTACACAAACTCGTCTGAGACCCTCAACCACTACCCGACCTTCCGGACCGTACGACGTCAGGTACCCCAGCGTTTCTCAACCTGTGCTGACTCACTGACTTGACTTGACTTGACTTGGAAATTGCTTCGAAACAAATACGAAAACTTACTTTCCCGGTTATAAAAGTACTACGCGCACAGACGTTTAATACATCAGGCGGAACCCTTGTTGACACATCACAGAAATTTCCGTGTCACCCCTTTACAGTACTTGGGGGACGAGACTGTGTTCGAGGGGTTTTGACTTCGGTTCGAAATCCCATCCTTCCCCCTTAGGAGTTTGACTTTCTTTGGTAAAGACTTTGTGTCGACATAAACAAACGAGACCGAGGGTATTGTTTCTGGTCTCTGACCCTCCGAATCTGTAAATAAAAGAGTATCAAGACCTCCGGTCTTAAGATTCTACTTCCACACTCATCCTAACTAAAGAAGACTCCAACGAGAGGAACCGATAAGGTACCGGTAGGAGAGCGACCCGATAGTCTACTCACAGAACACCTGATATAACAGACACAGGATTATAGAAGAATAGTATAACCTAATCTTGGGTAGGATTACTGAGGTAAAATATAATTAGTGGAGAAATTTCCGGGACAGAGGTTTACGTCTGTGTAAGACTCGAGGACCCCCAATCCCGAAGTTTGGACACTTTCACCCCACTGTGTCGACTCGGGTACTGTTGACCTTTTTAACCTAAATTTTGTCTTTAACTGTGAAAATTTTTCTTCGTTTTAATATAAAAAACACGGGGAGCTAACTACCTGACTCTACATAAACGTCGGAACGTCCCAAGTAGGAAACCTAACTTGTTATCTCGAAACTACATTAAGGTGTGTAAACGTCAACTTTGTCTGGGTCTCCGAAGGATTAAACCTTAAACCGGAGAAAGACAAGTCACCGTTGTCTCTGGACCCCGAAAAGAAAACAAGATCGTCTTTTAGTCGTCCTTCTCCTTAGTTTGTGACCACAAACAAAAATTATTTTTAGACAAGTCGGCGGGTTTGGATTAATTCAAGAACCGAAGTATCTCCTCCCTACTGTACAATAACCAGTGTTACACCAAAAAATGATAAAAACAAAAAAAATTTGTATTCTCTGTTCTAAATAGAATCGAGTCTAACCTATCCAATTTGTTGTGTGTATATAACGACCATCAAAACCTCTGGCCCTTCAGGTTCTAGTTCCATCGTCGTCTAAGGTGCAGACAGACTTCCGAGCACCGATAAAGTATCACCGGTAGAGGAACGACATTGGAGTCGACTACCTTATCCACTCCCTATAAAGATCTAAGAGAAAATACCTGCGTGATTAGGAAACACCCGTCCGATGTGGGAGTACTGTGTTCGTGGAGGGGTTTCAGGGGGGAGGATTGTGGTAGTGGAACCCACAATCCAAAGTTGAATCCTTAAGATCCCCTTATGTTCGTAAGTCAGATATCTTCCTAAGTATGATGGAGTATGAGAAAATTTCTCTCTCGTAAAGAGATGAAACAGAAGGAACTCTAGCAAAAAAGGTCCCTTTTAGGACTTTTTAAATCTTTCGTAAGTCTTTTTTGGGTGACTGTTGACCGACTTAAATAGGATTTTGTCTAAGTAGAACCCATAGACCCGTCATTCTGAAACAAAATTTCAGTAGAGTTTAATATAAAACAATAGTACTCATTAACAAAAACAAATCAACGAGTCAGTACAGGTTGAGAAAACGCTGAGGTAGCTGATAGCGGGAGGTCCGAGGAGACAGGTACCTTAAAAAGTCCGTTCTTATGACCTCACCCAACAGTAAAGGAAGAGGTCACCTAGTAGGGGTGGGTCCCTTGAGTACAGAAAACGTAACGTTCACCTAAGAAATGACGACTCGGTCGTCCCTTCGGGTTATTACTGATATCATCGTTATGCCATGTGGTCTCGGTGTGTCAGAGTCGTAGAAGTACCGTCGGGTCACTACCAGAGTCACAAGAGTAGAGGTCCGATTCCTGCTTGAGATTTAGGACCCTCTTCAGTGTACTAAGAGGGATTTAGTGTAGGGATGGTTCCCTGGACGTGAGTGAAATTAAGGTCTCGGACACATTTCCCGCCTGTCGTTTGGTCGTCCCGGTGGGAAAAGGGGTGTGGGACCGGCACTCACGGACTCAATCCCTACTCCAGACCTACACCGTAGTCCTCACAGAGTCCTTTGTTTACACCACTGTTTCCCCGAGTTTACTGAGGTCTCACTTGTGTCCCTCGGTCCTAAGATGACGACGTGATTTAATGATACACATAATATTTATTATGTATTTTCTATTTGTAAATTTTCCTATGGTACTTTTAATTCGTGTTTTAATTTTTTTTTTTTGAAGATTACAAAATAAGGACGAGACATGATCTGATGGAAAGTTTGGAGTGAAACCTCTTGTGAGAAATTTTCTCTCTATCCCGTGGAAGTAAAAATGGTATTTTAGGGTCCGAATTATAACTTTCAGACTTTTCTCGAACGAAAAATTTCTTTGTGGGACCGACTCACATCTCCCTTCGGTCAGTCAAGGACCGGACGGTAGACACTACGTCGTAGGTAGTCTCAGAGTCTCGACGTCAAGAGACTGGTCTGGAGAGGGGGACTGAGCGGTTGAGTTTCGAATTTGGATAAAGTGAATTTTAGTTATAGTAGTGTTTCAAGAAAATCGGCATTCATGAAGGTTATAGTTTCATTTACAAAAACCCGAGGACCGTTGTTTTATTTTGACTGTTTGGTTGGAAGTCATTAAAATGTAATGAAACATTGTAATTTTGTGACAATTATAATCTATGACCGATTTAAATTACAAAACTTCAACTAAACAACAAGTATCGAAGGTCTTAACCAAACGTTTTTTGTCTTACCATAAAACTCAAGGGTTAAATTTAGATATTCATAAAAACAACATTGTGTTTATTGAATTATCGATCATAAGTAATATTAATTATTCGGGGTTTATAACGAATTTTATTCTTTAATAATGGTTTACCAGGTGATTAACATAATATCGTCAATGACAGTTACCATACCTTTAAATTTAACGGATAAAAATGTACATAATAATGAATAAACTTCATTATTAATAATGAATAAACTTCATTATTATATACATTTTTTATCCGTTAAATATCTGGTTGTTTTAAAGGTATGGTAACTTTCATTGACGATATTATGTTAATCACCTGGTAGACCATTATTAAACCGGGTGATTAACATAACATCGTCAATGACACCGGTGTCCTGACCTTTTCCAGTCAAAAGTAAGGTCAGGGTTTCTTTCCGTTACGGTTTCTTACGAGTTTGATGGTGTGTTAACGTGAGTAGAGTGTGCGATCATTTCATTACGAGTTTTAAGAGGTTCGGTCCGAAGTCGCTATGTACTTGGCTCTTGAAGGTCTACAAGTTCGACCAAAATCTTTTCCGTCTCCTTGGTTTCTAGTTTAACGGTTGTTGACGACCTAGTACCTTTTTCGTTCTCTCAAGGTCTTTTTGTAGATAAAGACGAAATAACTGATACGGTTTCGGAAACTGACACACCTAGTGTTATTTGACACCTTTTAAGACTTTCTCTACCCTTATGGTCTGGTGGACT
>SJYO01035988.1:34367253-34477372 GCA_006410555.1 Capra ibex | reverse complement strand
TAACGAAACCCATCATATGAGTAAAAGTGATATAACTAAGAAGGTTAGGTACTTGTACCATATAAAGAGGTAGATAATCACAGGAGAAACTAAAGAAAGTAGTCACAAAAGATCAAAAGATATATATCCAGAAATCAAAGAAGTCCATCTATATAAGGATTCATAAAATAAGAAAAGCAACGTTACCACTTACCTTAACAAAGGAATTAAAGAAAAAGATGAAAGAGTAATAATCACATATCCTTACGTTCCCTAAAGACACACAACTAAAATATAGGACGTTGAAATGATATAAGTAACTAATCGAGATCATTAAAAGACCACCTCAGAAATCCCAAAAGGTACATCTCCTAGTACAGTAGACGTTTGTCACTCTCAAAATGAAGAAGAAAAGGTTAAACCTAAGGAAAATAAAGAAAAGACGAGACTAACGACACCGGTTTTGAAGGTTTTGATACAACTTATCATCGCCACTCTCACCCGTACGAATAGAACAAGGACTAAAATCCCCTTTACGAAAGTTAAAAAGTGGTAACTCCTATTACAAACGACACCCAAACAGTATATATCGAGAATAATACAACTCCATACAAGGAAGATAAGGACGAAAGACCTCTCAAAAATAGTATTTACCTACAACTTAAAACAGTTTTCCACAGAGACGTAGATAACTCTATTAGTATACCGAAAATAAAAAGTTAAACAATTACACCACTTAATGTAACTAACTAAACGTCTATAACTTCTTAGGAACGTAGGGACCCTATTTCGGGTGAACCAGTACCACATACTATAAAAGTTACACAACAACCTAAGACTAACGATCTTAAAACAATTCCTAAAAACGTAGATACAAGTAGTCACTATGACCGGACATCAAAAGAAAAAACACCGTAGAAACAGTCCAAAACCATAAATCCCACTACCACCGGAGTATCTTAAACTTTCAAGTGGAAAGAGACGTTAAAAGACCTTCTCAAACGCCTCCTATCCACAATCGAGAAGAGCTTTAAAAACCATCTTAAGTCGACACTTCGACAGACCTGGACTCGAAAACAAACGACCTTCTAAAGACTAGTGTCAAAGTTAAAGACACGAATACTACCCGGACAATTCTAAAAGATAAAGAAGGACCAAGTCAAAACCTTTCGACATGAAAAGATTCTTAAACAGGTAAAGAAGGTTCAACAGGTAAATAACCATATATCAACGACTATCATCAGAGAATAGTAAGAGACATAAAGACACAACAGACAACACTAGAGAGGTAAAAGTAAAGATTAAAATAACTAAACTAAAAAGAGGGAAACAAAGAACTACTCAGACCGATTACCAAACAGTTAAAATAAATAGGACAGTTTCTTGGTCGAAAACCGAAACAACTAAAAACGATTCCAGAGAAAACAAAGAAAACGTAAATAAAGACGGGATAAAAAATTCTAAATAAAGGAAGATGATTGAGATCCCAAGAGGTAAAGAAGGAAAAGATCAACGAAATCCCCATCTCCATCCAATAAATAAACTGAAAAAAGAACAAAGAACTCCATACGGACATAACGATACTTGAAAGGGGTATCGTGACAAAAATATCACAGGGTATCCAAAACCCAACAACACAAAAGTGAAAGTAAGCAAAGATACGTATAAAACTAAAGAAGACACTAAACAACCAATCAGTCTTCGCACAACAAGCCGGAGGTATACAACCCTAAAAATTTTAAAAAAGGACATTAACTGTAGATTAGAATGACGTAACACCAGTCTTCTACGAACCTTACTAAAATTAAAAAAACTTAAATAGTTCCGACCCAAATACCGGGTCCTACACTAGATAGGACCTTTTCCAAGGCACTCGTGAACTCTTTTTCCACTTTAAGTAACAAAATCCCACCTTACAGGATATCTATAGTTAATCCAGATTGACTAGATAACATAGTAAATTTCAAACACAAAGAAACAATTAAAAGATAAATCAACTAGATAGATATCCACACTCATCCCATAATTTCAGAGGGTGATAATAACACAATAACAATTAAAGGGGAAAGTATGAACAATCGTAAACAGAATGTATAACGCCACGAGGATACAAACCCATGTATATACAAATATTAACAATATAGAAGAAGAACCTAACTAGGAAACTAGTAATACATCACCGAAAGAAACAGAGAAAAGTGTCGGAAACAAAATTCAGATAAAAGAGACTATACTCATAACGATGAGGACGAAAGAAAACCAGAGATAAACGCACCTTATATAAAAAGGTCGGGAAGTGAAAGTCAGACATACACAGGGAACAAAGCTCCACCCAGAGAACATCTGTTGTATATATCCCCAGAAAAAAACATAGGTAAATCGGTCAGAAACGGAAAACCAACCTCGTAATCTGGGTAAATACAAATTCCATTAATAACTATTCATACTAGGGCAACGGTAAATGAAATAACAAAACCCAAGACCAATATGTGGGAAAAACACAACGGACAGATCTGTTATAGGAAATCGTAAACAACCTCTCGACCAAACAACCACGACTTAAGAGAGTCGAAAACGAAGAGACATTTCGAAAACTAAAGAGGAAGTATAAACTCACTCTAGGAAGACCCATATCATTAGACCCGACATCCAATAAAAGAAAGTAGTGAAATTCCTACAGAACGGTAAGGGAGGACCGGACTTCTCAAAGATAACTTTCTAGTCGACAATAGGAAGACCCTTAGGGGAACACACAATAAACAACCAAAAGGGAACGACGAAAATTATAAACAAGAAACACAAACTAGAAACAATTAAACTAACTATACACAGAACCCCACAAAACGGAACCCAAATAGGACACACCCTGAGAGACCCAAAGAACCTGAACCCATTAATAAAGGAAGGGGTAAAATCCCTTCAAAAGTTAATAATAGAGGAGTTCTTAAAAGAGTACCAGAAAGAAAAACAGAAGAAGAAGACCCTGAGGATATTAAGCTTACAGCCTCGTAAAGTATAACAGGATATCCAGAGACTCTAACAGGAGTAAAGAAAATTAAGCAAAAAGAGAAAAGGAGAGACTAAGTAAATAAAGATGGTAAGATAGAAGATGAAGTGATTAGGATAGAAGACGGAGACTATAAGATGATAAACAAGGGAGGTCTCACAAAAAAAAATAGAGTAAATAACGTAATAAGTAATATATAACCGAGAAAAAATAAAGAAGATCCAGGAACAATTTCGAAGGAACGTAGAAGAGTTAGGAACAGAGGTCTGATAAATAGACACTAGGTAAAACTAAAGTTCTAAAACCTAGTAAAAAGTGNTAGAAGATGAAGTGATTAGGATAGAAGACGGAGACTATAAGATGATAAACAAGGGAGGTCTCACAAAAAAAATAGAGTAAATAACGTAATAAGTAATATATAACCGAGAAAAAATAAAGAAGATCCAGGAACAATTTCGAAGGAACGTAGAAGAGTTAGGAACAGAGGTCTGATAAATAGACACTAGGTAAAACTAAAGTTCTAAAACCTAGTAAAAAGTGATAGTAATAAACCTTAAGAAATAGTCCATCTAAGAGATAGAGAAGGAGAAAGCAAACCACCCGTAAATAGGACAAAGAAATGGACGACCCATAAGGAGATAGAGAAGGAGAACCAATATAATGACGGAAACCCCACCGGAAAGACATAAGACCGTCAAACACCTCAAGAGAAATAACACCTCAAAGGAGCGACACCTACCCCAACATAGTCACCGAACAGTTCCAAAGGACCAATCCCTTCGAACACAGTCACAAGACCACCGACCTCGACCTAAAGAAGAGAGACCTCACGTTACTTCACAGGTCATTACTGAATACTCTACAGTCACCAAAACCTCATTGAAACTCGATGGAGATATAACTTCGACACAAGGAAACAACGACCTCTTAAACGTACCATACAGAACGACACCTTGAACAACCGGGAACCCACCACGAACCAAAGTCACGTCCATACCTCCACAAACTACTCGAGGATAACTAATTGCAAGGGACCTCAGTCCTCAAGAGACTACAAGAGTCCTGAACCTGAATTCGGAGGACGAAGAACAAAAGTCAGAATAAAAATGTCATCGGAGTTGTGAAGAGGAAGATATGGTGTGGTAACTATTTTATAGATCCAATTTTTACTTTTCAAAGAGGTGTAACTCCCTGTGGGTCTCTCCAAGTGTCAATGTGCCTCTTCTCTTCTCACCCCTCCCTCAATCTCCACTGGGCTTACTCTACTCCACCTTAGTTTTCTCCTCTCTCGTTCGATCGGTCATTAGTGAAAGAATACACGCGAGGTGTCAGACCTGACGAGTCTCTACAAGTGCCTCAATATGTCTCTTCTCTTCTCGCTCCTTCCTCTGTCTCCACCGGTCCTCCTATTTTCTCCCCTTACTTTTCCTCTCTCTGACTAGGTCGGTCATTAGTCAATGGATTCACAAGAGGTGGCAGACCTTGTGTGTCTCTAAGAGTCTCATCCCATCTCTTCTCTTCCTCCTCCCTCCTCTGTCTCCGCTGGACCACCTCTTTTCCCTCTCAGGTTTCCTCCTCTCTCGTCACTTCGGTCATTAGAGTGAGAGTTCATTTTTACCCATTACTTTTAACCCAAAAACTTCTATGCTTTAACTTATGTTTATGGTTTTTCGTTTCTAATTTTTAGATCTCATCTCCAACCTAAAAGTTCTTATGTTATAATTTCTTTTCTTCTTCTTCTTTTTTTTTTGTCTCAGTGTTCTTAATAATTTATATATATATATATATACTTCGAACGAAATTTGTATCCCAGAAAAAAACTTTTCATTATCATCCAATATTTTCACTTTTAATTTCCTCATTATCTCCTGAATTTTTAAAAAAAATTAAATATTTTTTTCTTCTTTTTCTTTTCTTCTTTTTTTTTACTAGCATTTTTATCATTTCTATATGGATCCTGAAAGAGACCACCACAACACCCATAACACCCCAATCAAGTAAAAACCTATCAAGGAACCAGGCCGAATACAAAGAGTTCTAGATATCCGGGGAAGGATACATCAGCTATGATTACTGTCCCAAAATTAGACAACGTGGACAGTGAAGGTTCCGTCAAGGGAGACAAAATCGAAGAAGACAAACGACCAGAGAAGTCACAGACTAAAGGTCGGACTGTGTTCTCGCCACCATCACCTGTGAAAAAAATCCGAGTGAACAAGTCAACACGACACCCCTCCCTCCCTGTGACGTTTGTTTATTGTGACCGCGCACGAGTGTCACAGAGTCGGTGTGACCCGGACGGGGGCGAGTACCGCGTGTGTCGAGTCCGAGATCCAACGAGACGACCCTTGGCAGACTCCGGTCGGGACCCGACGTACGTGGAGGGTCCAGATTCGGCGAGTCCGAGTCCGTGCGCCCATCAGGAGTCTCCGCGTCTGAACCAACGCGGACGTAAAACACAGGAAGGGTCCAGGCTCATCGAGTCCACAAAACACTCGCACCAACGACGCTGAATAGTGGAGAGGGCAGGGACAACGAGTCAAAAGACCCACATGTTGACCGCGTGGAAGAGTCCGCAAACTACTGACAGGTCTTGGGGTTCTTCAGAATCAATCGTTTCTTCAGACAAACGTCAAACCATCAATTACAGAGAGGACCCGACGCTAACGGGGGAAGGCCGGGAAGACCGAGACCGACGGTCAGTGTTCTTCCCCTACCAGACGTCGGCCGATTAAGACAAGGAAGGAAACAAGACACACGCCAGGACCACCATAGAATACAATGTCGAAAAGTGTACCATCGATAGGGTGTCAGACCAAAAGATCGGGTTCAATGAAGCGAGACCAATGGGAACCCCGTAAGCCCGGGCTAGGAATTTTTCGTTACGTCGGAGACGGAGGAACGAGTCGGGGGCGAACGATCACCGCCCACGTCTGCAGACGCGACGAAGAGGCGACCCCCTCAATGGCAACCCGACTATTAGACACCCAAAATCAATAAATAAATAAAAAGGAGGGACAATACAACGGGAGACACGAAGGTTCCGAGTGGTGTCTGAGCCGTCACTCTCACAAAGGACCACAAACCTTTGAAGAGAGAAAAATTCTGAGAGAAGGGCCCTGCCTCGAGGGAGGGATGAAGAAAACAGAGGAAAAAACAGAAAATATAAAAAAGGATGGAGAAAAGTTTCTGTCACCCTACGAAAAGACCCACGGGCTACAGGAGACGGCCGTTAGTCTTCAACAAAACACCTTAAATGAGTCGCAACTTTACGAGAAAACTACTTAAACACCCCTTCTTTCACCAGAGGGGTAGGATAAGGAGACGGTTGAATCCTGACGGAGGAGTTTGACGAAAATTTACATAAACAAATCCTGATTAAACTACACCATAGACTTATTTTTAATTACATTAATCGTATCTCAATATCCTTGATTTTAAGGTACATGTAATACTAGGACTTTCGTAACGTCCTTAAGTCTTTATAAACTTCTTTTTGTTTCTCCACCACAAATAAGTAAAAAACTTCATATCGACTAAATACTAAATGTTAAATCGTTCAAATAAGTATAAATACATACATACTTCGGACCACCCAACGACAGAGACCCCAGCGTGTCTCAGCCTGTGGTGACTTCCCTGAATCGTCGTCGGGGTCGTCGTACGTGTAAGTATCTACGTATATGAAAGGTAATGTATATGTACCTATATATATAGTATATATATAGTAAAGGTAAGGTATAAGAAAGGATAATACGAAATAATATTCTATAACTTATATCAAGGGACACGATACACCATTCTGGAATAACCAATAGAGAAAATATATATCACTTCACATAGACGATTAAGGTTTGAGGATTAAATAGAGAAGGGGTGGGGAAAGGGGAAACCATCAGTATATATATATATATATATATATACATAAATACAGACACTCAGACAAAGTATTTATAGTTATTGAATAGACAAATAGACAAAGTATTTATAGTTATTGCAGTAGACACAATATCCAATATAAGATGTATATTTATTACAGTGAAAATGAATTATTTTACTATAATAAATTGTAGTCAAAGTAAAAAGAGAATCATACCCTTAGAGAACCAGGTGGTCACAACAATATTTACCGAAAAACTACCGTCTCATCATAAGGTGACATATATACATGGTGTAGAAAAAATAAGTAAGTAGACAGTTACCCGTCTAACGGAGGTCCAAACCGATAACATTTATCACGACGACACTTGTATATAGAAAAACTTCACACCAAAACATCAAAACAAACCTATATACGGGTTCTCGTCTTAGATACCGAGTATACGTCGAGATAAAAATCGAAAGAACCCCTTGGAGGTATGACGAAAGGTTCCACTAAAGTGGTCAAATGTAAGGGCGGTTGTCACATCCTCCCAAGGAAAGAGAGGTGTGGGAGGGGTCGTAAATAATAAACATCTGAAAAACTACTACCGGTAAGACTGACTACACTCCATCATGGAGTAACATCAAAACTAAACGCAAAGAGATTAATAATCACTACAACTTGTAGAAAAGTACATGGACCACCGGTGGACATATAGAAGAAACCTCTTTACAGATGAATCCAAAAGACGGTTACAAAATTAAACCAACAAACCAAAAAGAAACAACAACAATAACTTAGTATACTCTACAAACATATAAAGTCTCTAATTCGGGAACGGACAGTGTAGTAAACCTTTATAAAAGAGGGTCAGACATCCAACAAAAAAGTAAAACAAATACCAAGGGAAACGACACGTCTCCAAATATTCAAACTGATCCAGGGTGAACAAATAAAAAAACGAAGATAAAGACAACGAAACCCTCTGACTGGATTCTTTTGAAACCATACTAAATACAACCTCTCACAAATCGGACACGCAAGGAGATTCTCAAAATACCACAGTACAAAAATTCGGTAAAAATCAAACAAAAACACGTACTACAATCCCACACAAGATTGAAGAAACTAAATGTACGTCGACAGGTCGAAAAGGTCGTGGTGCACGACTTCTCTGACAATAGACGTAACATATAAGTACGGAGGAAACAGTTTCTAATTAACAGACATCCACACATCCACATAAAGACTAGAGAAGACTAGGTAACTAGTTACGTATACAAAAACCCAGTCATGGTGTCACAAAACTAATGACATCGAAACATCGTAACAGACTTCAGACCTGCCCAATACGGAGGTTAAAACAAGTAAAGGGAGTCCTGACGAAACCTTCAAAACCCAGAAAGTATCGAGGAATATTTCAAATCCTAATAAACAAGAACAAGACACTTTCTACAGTACTCATTAAACCTTGTCTATCGTAATATAGACATCCAACGAAACCTATCATAACAGCAAAATTGTTATAATTAAAAAGGTTAGGTTATCGTACCCTATAGAAAAGTAAAGAAACTTAGTAAAAGTTAAAGGAAATGTCACAAAATACCAAGAGTCGTATTCCTCAAAAAGTGGAGGAACTATTTCAAATAAGGAGTCATAAAAAAGTATACTAAAATGCTCTTTAACAAAAAAGTGAAAGAGACTATAAAGTAACAATTCACATTTCTTTACGCTGACTAAAGACTTACAATTAGAATATATAACAATGGAACGACTTAAGTAAATAGTCAAGATCATTAAAAACATACCGCAGAAATCCCAAAAGATATATATTATACTATAGTAGACGTATATTACGTTAAAATGGAGTTTCTTCATCATAAATATTTTATATATAATAACCACGATTTGTTGAATGTCTAGGGGATGTGACTACTTTCTTTGTAATCTTTCCCATAGTACTTTTGAGTAAATTAGTGGTTTAGGACATTAGTAGGGTTCATAGTCAAGTCAAGTCAAGTCAACGAGTCAGCACAGACTAAGAAACACTGGGGTACCTGACGTCGTACGGTCTGGAGGGACAGGTAGTGGTCGAGGGCCTCAAGTGGGTTTGAGTACAGGTAATTCAGGTACTACGGTAGGTTGGTAGAGTAGGAGACAACAGGGGAAGAGGAGGACGGAAGTTAGAAAGGGTCGTTGTGCTAGAAAAGTTTGCTCAGTCAAGAAGAGTACTCCACCGGTTTCATAACCTCAAAGTCAAAGTTGTAGTCAGGAAGGTTACTTGTGAGTCCTGACTAGAGGAAATCCTACCTGACCAACCTAGAGGAACGTCAGGTTCCCTGAGAGTTCTCAGGGTCGATATTAGGTTTTAATTAAACTTTCACTTTAAGAAAAAGGATATAAATGATGTTGTCACGACAGAAAGTTTATGTCCAAATACTGTGAGTCATAGTACTGGAAGAGTCACTAAGTCTACGGTACATAAACTCTTACTATTACCGACACATCATGACATGATACATTAAATACTTTTTTATACAAGTTGTATATATTCGTTATACTATCACCACTTATAGTTGTTTTCTCGTCGATTTTCGGAGTCCAATGAAAGATTTTATGATATACCGTAGACAATCATATAAAATTATATAAACGTCGTTATCGAATAGTCTACGGAAAGACGTACGAAGACATCGAAAGCCCTATATAAATTGAGACGGTTATGTCAAAGAGTCTTAATTTCGAATAAAATTGTCTGAGTTTCGGATTTTACAGTGTTCTGTCCGTCCGTTTATATCGTTGTTAAAGGGGTCCATTGTTCCATAACCCTGTTCATTCGTAGTGGTACTTTCGTTCTATAACTGACATTAGTAAAATACCAGACCACTGGAACTCAAAGATCAGTTGATACTAATGTAAAAGGTATTAAAATATAAGTTATTCACTCAATTGTTTTTGGTATATCCAACTGTAATAAAGTTATTAATAATTATGACTCTTTGATTAAATCCATAATCTTCAAAGAAGGATACTTTCTTCGAGAAAAGACTAAATGACTTTCCACAGTACTCTCGGGTGTAGTCGGACCACCGGGGGTCGAGACCTATAACACTGGAGACGTCCTCTCTCCCTTGGAGGTGAAGTGAAGAATGATAGAAATCCAGTCTCCCTCTATATAAAACTGGGGACTCAAAGTCAAAAGGGAGTCGAATATCTTTAAAGGGAGTGGGTGGAATCGGATCTTTTAATGACGAATTGGACACCCAGTACCTAAGTACGCGAACGACGACGACGACGATTCAGCGAAGTCAGCACAGGTTGAGACACGCTGGGGTATCTACCGTCGGGTGGTCCGAGGGGGCAGGGACCCTAAGAGGTCCGTTCTTGTGACCTCACCCAACGGTAAAGGAAGAGGTTACGTACTTTCACTTTTCACTTTCACTTCAGTGAGTCAGCACAGGCTGAGGATCGCTGGGGTACCTGACGTCGGATGGTCCGAGGAGGCAGGTACCCTAAAAGGTCCGTTCTCATAACCTCACCCCACGGTAACTCGTTGATATTCTCTTGGAATGGATTTACACGAGGTCCAATCCCGACACCGGACTATGAAGACTCCCGACGAGTCAATGTAGACTTAAAGTCTTTGTCTTACATCAATATGATCGTGTGACAATTAACACATACACTTTAAGGTTAAATTGCTCCGAAGAAGAACAAAACAACGACTACAAAAATAAAAACAACAGACGATTTAGACCGCTGACCTGAGGGGTACCGTTTCTCATCACATACTCACCGTCCCTCCGAAACCTCTAAGAACCATTTGAACGATCTAAGACTCTCTTGGACGGACTTTCTACCCTTTTTTCTATACCTTTCTTATTCCACCAAAGGGGGATTGAGGAGCATTGTCTTTCGGATGACATTAAATCTACTTTGGTGAAAATTTAATCAAACCTCTCTGGGGTGGACAAAAGAAGTCGGAAATTAAAGAAGTACACATTTTAGTCCCCTAAACCCGTGACACCTGGAGAGAGGTGTGTATACGTGTATTGTTTTTGATCCATGTAAAAGTCACCGAGTGTTAGGGACGAACTTCCGGAAGGAACCGGGGACCAGTCCTGAGGGGTCTAGTAAACCTGATTTGAGGTACCCGGAAGGTCGGTACTCTAGTAGTAAGACACAGAGAGTAGGACGAATTCCTTATTCTTTGGTTACACGTTTTTGTCTTTAGGTACTTCGAGGAACGTCTACGGTAGGACCTTTTGAAAACAGTCTACTACAGTTTCCAGAGTGATTACAACTGGATAATCAAACATGGAGAGAGGGTGACTATCCAGTTTTCACCAAGAGACATACGACGAATGTCTACTTTGTCTCAGTAGTCTCCTCTCCTCCTGGACAGCCCTGAAGTTTTCTTAAGAGAATCGTAGTATAGGATGACCTGGGGACAAAGGTATAGAAAACTTCCCTATACTCTGGATTCTGTTCCGTTCTAAGGGACTTTGTCACCCCAGTCTTCACAGACCCGTTTTGAGGTAACCTCTGTTGAACCGACTCGGTAGGTTGTACTATAACTTTGACTCTCTTTTGTGACGGACCCCTGAGAGTCACCCTCTCTCGTTCCAACACACTTCAACTATACCCTCATTACTGTGTCTCGTTATCAACGACGAACAACTCGTGAACGAGACTTCCGTCACACGGTCCGTGATTGAAGTAAAAAAGTAAGTCACTTCTTCTGTTGGATATGAGTGGGGATAAACTACCTTCTCCTTCGATTCCGAATCTTTCTTTTTGGAAAAAGTTCCGGTTTCTCCGAAGTATTATAAGTGAATTTAGGTATTTTGTGAAATACACCGTGACTACCCTACCCCTCTTTAATCCCAGGATATAGAGATAAGGTGTCATTTGACACCTTTTAAGTCTTTCTCTACCCTTATGGTCTAGTGGATTGGACGGAGAACTCTTTAGACATACGTCCAGTCCTTCGTTGTCGATCTTGACCTGTACCTTGTTGTCTGACCAAGGTTTATCCTTTTCCTCATGCAGTTCCGACAGATAACAGTGGGACGACTAAATTGAATAGACGTCTCATGTAGTACTCTTTGCGACCTGACCTTCTTTGTGTTCGACCTTAGTTCAACGGTCCTCTTTATAGTTATTGGAGTCTATACGTCTACTGTGCTGGGAATACCGTCTTTCACTTCTCCTTGATTTTTCGGAGAACTACTTTCATTTTCTCCTCGCTTTTTCAACCGTATTTCGAGTTGTAAGTCTTTTGCTTCTAGTACCGTAGACCAGGGTAGTGAAGTACCTTTTATCTACCCCTTTGTCATCTTTGTCAAGTCAAGTCAAGTCAAGCCAAGTCAACGAGTCAGCACAGGCTGAGAAACGTTGGGGTTCTTAACGTCGTGCGGTCCGGAGGGACAAGTAGTGGCAGAGGACCTCAAGTGAGTCTGAGTGCAGGTAGCTCAGGCACTACGGTAGATCGGTAGAGTAGGAACCACCAGGGGAAGAGGAGGACGGGGGTTAGAGAGGGTCGTAGTCTCAGAAAAGGTTACTCAGTTGAGAAGAGTACTCGATCGGTTTCATGATCTCAAAGTCGAAATCGTACTAAGGAAGGTTTCTTTAGGGTCCCAACTAGAGGAAGTCTTACCCGACCAACCTAGAGGAACGTCAGGATCCCTGAGAGTTCTCAGAAGAGGTTGTGGTGTCAAGTTTTTGTAGTTAATAAGTAGTGAGTCGAAAGAAGTGTCAGGTTGAGAGTGTAGGTATGTACTGGTGTCCTTTTTGGTGTCGGAACTGATCTGCCTGGAATCAACTGTTTCATTACAGACCCGAAAACTTATATGATAGATCCATCCAGTATTGAAAAGAAGGTTCCTCATTCGCAGAAAATTAAAGTACCGACGTCAGTGGTAGACGTCACTAAAACCTCGGGGTTTTTTATTTCAGACGGTGACAAAGGTGACAAAGGGGTAGATAAAGGGTACTTTACTACACTGGTCTACGGTACTAGAAGTAAAAGACTTACAACTCGAAATTCGGTTGAAAAAGTGAGAGGATAAAGTGAAAGTAGTTCTCCGAAAAATCAAGGAGAAGTGAAAGACGGTATTCCCACTACAGTAGACGTATAGACTCCAATAACTATAAAGAGGGCCGTTAGAACTAAGGTCGAACACAAAGAAGGTCGGNTAAAGGGTACTTTACTACGCTGGTCTACGGTACTAGAAGTAAAAGACTTACAACTCGAAATTCGGTTGAAAAAGTGAGAGGATAAAGTGAAAGTAGTTCTCCGAAAAATCAAGGAGAAGTGAAAGACGGTATTCCCACTACAGTAGACGTATAGACTCCAATAACTATAAAGAGGGCCGTTAGAACTAAGGTCGAACACAAAGAAGGTCGGGTCACAAAGAGTACTACATGAGACGTCTATTCAATTTATTCGTCCCATTGTTAACTGTCGGAACTGTATGAGGAAAAGGATAATCCTTGGTCAGACAACAAGGTACAGGTCAAGATTGACGACGAAGGACTGGACGTATGTCTAAAGAGTTCTCCGTCCAGTCCACCAGACCATAAGGGTATAGAAAGTCTTAAAAGGTGTTAAATAACACTAGGTGTGTCAGTTTCCGAAACCGTATCAGTTATTTCGTCTTTATTTACAAAAAGACCTTGAGAGAACGAAACAGGTACTAGGTCGCCTACAACCGTTAAACTAGAGACCAAGGAGACGGAAAAGATTTTGGTGGAACTTGTAGTCCCTCAAGTGCCAAGTGCATAACGAATTCGGACCGAACCTCTTAAAACTCGTAATGAAATGATCGTACCCTCTACTCACGTTAACACACCATCAAACTCGTAAGAAACCGTAACGGAAAGAAACTCTAACCTTACTTTTGACTGGAAAAGGTCAGGACACCGGTGACGACTCACAAGTTTTAAACGACCGTATCACTCATGTCATGAAAGAGTCGTAGTAGAAAGTCCTAAACTTTGTCGAGTTGACCTTAAGGTAGTGGAGGTGATCGAAACAAGCATCACTACGAAAGATTCCGGGTGAACTGAAGTGTAAGGTTCTTCAGACCGAGATCTAATCACTAGTGTAGTAGTACTAATAGACCCAGCACTTCTAGAAAAAACATGTCAAGAAGACACATANAGAAGGCACATAAGAACGGTGGAGAAGAATTATAGAAGACGAAGACAATCCAGGTATGGTAAGGACAGGAAATAACTCGGGTAGAAACGTACTGTACAAGGAATCCATAGAGATTAAAAGAACTTCTCTAGAGATCAGAAAGGGTAAGACAAGAAAAGGAGATAAAGAAACGTAACTAACGACTTCTTCCGAAAGAATAGAGAAGAACGATAAGAAACCTTGAGACGTAAGTCTACGAATATAGAAAGGAAAAGAGGAAACGAAAAGTGGAGAGAAGAAAAGTGTCGATAAACATTCCGGAGGGGTCTGTCGGTAAAACGAAAAAACGTAAAGAAAAGGTACCCCTACCAGAACTAGGGACAGAGGACATGTTACAGTCCTTGGAGTAAGGTATCAAGTAGTCCCTGAGATAGATAGTCTAGATCCGGGAATTTAGATAAAGAGTGAAGGTGACATATTAGTATTCCCTAAACTAAATCCAGTATGGACTTACCAGATCGCCGAAAGGGATGAAAAAGGTAAATTCAGACTTAAACCGTTATTCTTCAAGTACTAGACTCGGCGTCAGTCGAGGACCAGAACAAAAACAACTGACATATCTCGAAGAGGTAGAAACCGACGTTTCTTATATTAGTTAGACTATAGCCACAAGTGGTAGACCACTACAGATACACATCTCAGAAGAGAACACAACAACCTTCTCCTACAAACGTCACTGGTCACATAAAAGAACCGTTTTGAGATAATCAGAGACGGGACGGAGTAAGGTGTAACGTTCCGGTTTAAACGGACAATGAGGTCCATAAAGAACTGAAGGATGAAAACGTAAGGTCAGGGGATATTACTTTTGCTGTAGAAAAAACCCACAATGAAGATTTTCCAGAACATCCAGAAGTATTTTGGTAAGTTGAAGTCGAAGAAGTCGTAATGACCAACCCCGTATCTGAACCTAACGACACTATAACTTACCAAACGGAACCTCTACTTGTCTCTAGTAAGACAACAAAAACTCTAACGTAGGTTCATGACGTAAAACCTGAGAAAACAACTCGTATTACCGATGAGGTAAAGAAGACTCCCTAAGGACGGACGTCATCATCTATATTACTAGTAGACTCAATTTAAGTGGGTAAGGTCAGGTAAAATCAAGTGACTAAGATCTTACAGTTGCAAGTGGGAGCGGTAGAGAACAAACTGGTGAAGGTTAAACGGAACTAAGTACCCGGACTGGAAGGTCCACGTTATAACGAGAAATGTCGTAGTCTAGAACGAAGATAGTGGTCAGTGTAGGTGTTGACCCATAATAAAAACGAAACCGAGGTAGGGAAGTAAGAAAGACCTCAATAAAGAGGTGACTAGAGGTCATCGTATAACCCGTGGATTACCGGACCCCTCAAGGAGAAAACCATAGGAGTAAAACGGAAAAGTATGACAAGTACCCCAAGAGTTCCGTTCTTATGACTTCACCGAACGGTAAGGGAAGAGGTGACCTGGTGTGAGACAGTCTGGAGAGGTGGTACTGGGTGGGTAGAACACAACGGGGGGTCCGTACCGAACCAAAGTAACTCAATCTGTTCCGACACCGGGATCACACTAATCTAACTGATCATCTTTGTCACAGTCTGAAATAAAATAAAACCCGAGGTTTTAATGACGTCTACCACTGACGTCGGTACTTTAATTTTCTGCGAATGAGGAACCTTCCTTTCAATACTGGTTGGATCTGTCATATAAGTTTTCGTCTCTGTAATGAAACGGCTGATTCCAGGCAGATCAGTTCCGATACCAAAAAGGAGACCAGTACATACCTACACTCTCAACCGGACACTTCTTCCGACTCGTGACTCCTTAACTACGAAAACTCGACACCACAACCTCTTCTGAGAACTCTCAGGGATCCTGACGTTCCTCCAGGTTGGTCAGGTAAGACTTCCTCTAGTTGGGACCCTAAAGAAACCTTCCTTACTACGATTTCGACTTCGAGGTCCTGAAACCGGTGGAGTACGCTTCAACTGAGTAACCTTTTCTGAGACTACGACCCTCCCTAACCCCCGTCCTCCTCTTCCCCTGCTGGCTCTTACTCTACCGACCTACCGTAGTGACTGAGCTACCTGTACTCAGACTCACTTGAGACCCTCTACCACTACCTGTCCCTCCGGACCGCACGACGTTAAGTACCCCAGCGTTTCTCAGCTTGTGCTGATTCATTGACTTGAGTTGACTAGAGATAAGAAATTAAGGTTATTCTAAGGCACTATGGTTTGGGGGTCCTTTCGAACTTCCGTCTTCCGTCTAGACTCCTGGACAGTCGAAGACGTCTTCCCCCCTGAGTAGAGTGTCGGACTCTGTCTCGACGGTAGAGTGATTGGACCGACACATGGTACGGAGAGTCCCTATACTCAATTCCCTCGGTGTAGTTTCTACAGAGTCGATGTCTCCTAGGGACCTCGTCAAGGACGAAGTCTCACTGTCTTTAGTAATGTTTCCTGTTATTACGTCTTAGTTGGCTTTTAATGAAAGTAAAAACTGTTATCATTTTACTGTCGTGGTTGTTTAAAGTTTGGAAATTGTCTGTAAATGAAACTTTTAGTTTTACTGTCAAAAATTTCTGAAAACAGTTACTCGTTGAAGATAGTAAGTGACGAAATTCTTTTTTAGTCTTCAAATCCCTTGTCCAAAGTCTTTAATGAAAATCGGAACGGTAATAGATTCAGCTAATTAAACTGGGTCAAAAGGAAACACAGTTCCAGTTTTCGTGAACACCAGAATATGTGACTTAAAAAGGTAGAGATAAAAAGAAAGACTTGTCTCCATACAAGTCTTTTAACGGTTGTCTGTATTTTCTGGCGGTTTTGGAACGTACTCAACCTGGTTTCGTTAACCCTATTTCTTAACAGAATAAAAAGTATCGTTCTGTCTCTTGATTCTACGACTGAATAATATATAAGATAGTATGAATTAGAACTGTCTTTACAACAGTCTGTTGGTGATACAAGAAATATAACACATACAAAAAAAATTAAAAAGAAAAATTTTTTGTTTGTAGAGGTTTAATAATATGGTAACCTATTTATAATTCCGAGTTAGTTGTTTATAAATAGTTCCTGATTATTTATCTTGTTTTTAGAGACGACAATCCCTGTTGATCAACCCCTTCTGTATTATTTGGTTAGTTATTCAATTTACGTTCAACAGTTTACCACTATTCTTGACATCTCTTTTTAATTCAAGGTTACTCCCAAAATTTTTTAAAAATAAATAAATAATTTTTTTAAAAATTATATTTAAATAGATAAAATTAACCTCCCATTAATAAAATGTTATAGCATAACCAAAACGGTATGCAGTTGTACTTAAGTGGTGTCCATATGTGCACAAGGGGTAGGACTTGGGGGGAGGGAGGAGGGAGGGACCTGGTAGGTCGGGGTTCGTAGGTCATAGTACATAGCTTGGACCTGACCGCTAAGTAAAGTATATATTATAATATGTACAAAGTTACGGTAAGAGGGTTTAGTAGGGTGGGAGAGGGAGAGGGTGTCTCAGGTTTTCCACCCAATTCTCGTAGACTGAACACGTGTTAATTATAATTGATGAGAGTAATTTTAATTTTTTTTCGTTGACCCAAGATGAAGAAAACACTGAGTCTTCCGTCGAGACACCTAAAACGTTGTCCCTCTACCAAATCACCGGACTTGTTATTTAGATCAAAGTTATAGTCACTGAGTATTCTGGAGAATCAACACTCAGTAAGACCGGTCACCTGTATCCTGTTCACGATAGTTGGTAGGGTCTATTCGAAACCTAAGACCTCAGTCTGTCAGACTCGAGTCTACGACCGAACAGGGAATAAACCATGGGAACCTTTTCAATAATGAAAGATCATAGTTAAAAGAATAAACGTTTATTTCTCTCACGATAGGAGTATCTTAATATTCCTGTTTCCTATGTTAAGAACAGTTAACGAACTATGTTCTGACTCTGTACCATTTGTAAGTTAATTGCAACCAACGGTAAGTAAAAATTTTTCCTCGTCTGAAATAAAAACCCCCCCCCGAGGTTTTAGTGACGTCTACCACTGACGTCGGTACTTTAATTTTCTGCGAATGAGGAACCTTCCTTTCAATACTGGTTGGATCTATCGTATAAGTTTTCGTCTCTGTAATGAAACGGTTGTTTCAAGGCAGATCAGTTCCGATACCAAAAAGGTCCTCAGTACATACCTACACTCTCTAGGTTGGTCAGGTAAGACTTCCTCTAGTTGGGACCCTAAAGAAACCTTCCTTACTACGATTTCGACTTTGAGGTCATGAAACCGGTGGAGTACGCTTCAACTGAGTAACCTTTTCTGAGACTACGACCCTCCCTAACCCCCGTCCTCCTCTTCCCCTGCTGTCTCCTACTCTACCGACCTACCGTAGTACCTGAGTTACCTACACTCAGACTCACTTGAGGCCCTCTACCACTACCTGTCCCTCCAGACCGTACGACGCTAAGTACCCCAGCATTTCTCAGTCTGTGCTGACTCGCTGACTTGACTTGACTACATGGATGAACTCTTAAACTAGTAATATAGGATATAAAGAGGTCTTACAGGTTTACAGGGGACTTTAAACATAAAGACACAAGTACTGACCGAAACTTAGTGACTGAGACATCATTAAACTCCAGTGAAGGCAAAGTGGAGAATACCATATAAAGAGAAGAGACACGACTGAGTCTAAACCTTACGTCGGGGGTAAAGACCTAAGGGGGGGGGGTTTTGGAACTAAAGTGTGTTTCGTTAATCCTTATCCTCTATATTGATAACCCTATCTTTTTACTTCCCTCAGTTAAATAAACGATCGTGGGTTTTCGGAACTTTACCGGGTCTGGGGCACCTTAATCTATAAACCGAGATCTCGTATCAAGGAGACTACGTACGGTAGACGAGACAGAAGACAAAACAAAAGGAAGGTGATGAGAGGAGGGGAAAGAGAATCGTAGGGAGGTGGGGTTTAGAGACAAGTAGAGAGGGGTCTCTTCAAACTAACAGAGTAAACAAAACACAAGAGACTTTGGGTCAGAGAAGGTAGTCGTCGAACAGTTGTATGAAAAGGGGGTTCGCTTTCATGATACCGTCAACGTGAACCATTTGTTGTAAACCGATCTCCATAAAGTAAGTACGTTCAATAGGAGTTCACACTCTACTCCACAGATTAAAAACTGTCCCTAACCGTAAAGGGGTCAGACTCTCGGGTACGAAAGAGTCTTCTCCACTGTAGAGTCTGGGAACTGAACCGAAAGACTGACCACTTCCTCTCTAAGTCCCAGCCACCCCGGCGTGTACACGGTAAAGAAGGGAGACAGAGGAGAGCAGACCGGTCCCCGGTAAGAGTCCCGTACCACGTCCCGTCTACCATTCCCGGACGACCGACACGTCAGACAATACGTCTTTCGACGAGGTCGGGACTTGACACAAGAACCCGAGAGGAACATTTAGAGTCGAAGAAAGGACGTACAAGGAAAGTTTCCTTTTGAAACCCTAAAAAAGTACGGAAAATCTTTTAACATAAGACAAGAAACCATAAAATATTAACCTTAATACGGAACGTCGGATTAACAAGAAGAGAATGAAATGATGAGACATTAACGGTATGAAAGATTAAAATAAAAGAAAATCTTTATGAAAATTTTTAAGAGAAAGGAAGTCAAGTCAAGTCAAGTCAGTGCGTCATCATAGACTGAGAAACACTGGGGTACTTAGTGTCATGTGGTCCGGAGGGACAGGTAGTGGTTGAGTGCCTCAAGTGAGTTTGAGTACAGGTAGCTCAGCCACTACGGTAGGTCGGTAGAGTAGGAGACAGTAGGGGAAGAGGAGGACGGGGGTTAGGGAGGGTCGTAGTCTCAGAAAAGGTCACTCAGTTGAGAAGCGTACTCCACCGGTTTCATGACCTGAAAGTCGAAATCGTAGTAAGGAAGGTTTCTTGTGAGTCCTGACCAGAGGAAATCTTACCTGATCAAACTAGAGAAACGTCAGGTTCCCTAAGAGTTCTCAGAAGAGGTTATGGTGTCACGTTTTCGTAGTTAAGAAGCCACGAGTCGAAAGAAGTGTCAGGTTGAGAGTGTAGGTATGTACTGAAGACCTTTTTGGTATCGGAACTGATCTGCCTGGAAACAACCGTTTCATTACAGAGACGAAAACTTATACGATAGATCCAACCAGTATTGAAAGGAAGGTTCTCATTCGCAGAAAATTAAAGTACCGACGTCAGTGGTAGACGTCACTAAAAATTCGTGGAGGGGGGGGGGCTTTTTTTTTTTGTTTTTTGGAATCAGTGTTTAGATTGTTTTATACATGTTCTAGATATACTCCCTTCGATGTTTCGAGACTATTTTCTTTAGTTTCTTATTGATTTATTTACCTCTCTGAGGTGTCTTCCATTGTTCCACAGTCAAGAAGGGTTCAACTAGATATCCGAGTTACGTTAAGGTCATTTTTAAGGTCGTTAAATGAAACACCTTTAGTTGTTTGACTATGATTTTGAATTTTAAATGGACCTTTCCGTTTGTGGGGGTTTGTCGGTTATGTCATAATTTCTCCTCCTTGTTTCGACCTCTTAACTGTAATAAACTGAAGTTTTGAGTGATATTCGATGTCATCAGTTCTGTCATATCATGACCGTTTTTTTATCTTTTTACCTAGTTATCTTGTCTTTTTTTATCGTGTCTTTATCTAGGTGTGTCCCTATCAGTAACTAGAAACTGTTTTCTTGTTTCGGTTAAGTTGTCTATTTCTTACTAGTAAAGTTGATTGTCACGACCTTATTGTCCTATATATGTACCTTTACTTAAGTTTGTGTCTAGAATGTGGAAAGTATTTTTAATTGAGTTTTACCTAGTGTCTAAATTTACATTTTACTTTTTGATACTTTCAGTGTCTTCTATTGTATCCTTTTTTACGTTAACCGAAACCCGAACCGTTACAAAAAAAAATTATATTTTTTCGGGACAATACTCAGTCACTCGATTTCACCTAACCTTACCCGTTTAAATTAAGTCTACTGTTAATATAGATGATGACACCCGTTCTTAGGGAATCTTCTTTACCTTATCGGGAGTATCAGTTGTTCAGACTTTACTTCATGAACCCACGTCGGAGTTTTTATTGTCTTACTAGAGATAAGTAAAGGTTCCGTTTAGAAAATTATAGTGTCATTAGGTTCACATACGGGGTTGGTGATTACGACTTCTTCGACTTCAACTTACCAAGATACTACTGCATATTCTGGAAACTCTTGATTGTGGGTTTTTTCCACAGGAAAAGTAGTATTCTTACGTTTTCATCCTTCAGCTCTCTATGAACCTCATTGTCCCTTCAAACCCGAATCCCATGTTTTACTTCGTCCCGTTTCCGATTGTCTCACAACGGTTCTATTACGTGACCAGTGTCGTTTGTGGGAGGGTTGTTGTGTTCTCTTCTGAGATGTGTACTTGTAATGGTCTACCAGTTATGACTTTAGTCTAACTAATATAAAAAACGTCGGCTTCTACCTCTTCGAGATATGTCAGTCGTTTTTTTTTTTTTTTCTGACTCTCGACTGACACCGAGTCTAGTACTTGAGGAATAACGGTGTCTGACTTTCACTTCTTTCATCCCTTTTGGTGATCTGGTAAGTCCGCACTGGATTTAGTTTAGGGAATGTAATATGTCATCTTCACTGTTTCTCTAACTTCCCTAATCTAGACTATCTCACGGACTTCTTGACAACTGTCTCCAAACTCTGTAACATGTCCTCCGTCTCTAGTTCTGGTAGGGGTTCTCTTTCTTTCCGTTTTTCCGTTTTACCAACAGGCTGCTGTGGAATTTTATCGACTCTTTTCTTTTCTTCGATTTCCGTTTCCTCTTCTCCTTTCTATATGGGCAAACTTACTGTTCAAGGTTTCTTATCGTTCCTCTCTCTTCTTTCGGAAGGATTCACTAGTTACGTTTCTTTATCTCCTTTTGTTATCTTTCTCTTTCTGGTCTTTAGAGAAGTTCTTTTAATCTCTACCGTTCCCTTCTCAAGTACGTTTCGACCCGTGTTATTTCCTGTCTTTGTCATACTGGATTGTCTTCACGTACTATAATTCTTTTCCATCGTTCTTATGTATCTTCTTGATATGTTTTTTCTAGAAGTACTGGGTCTATTTGTACTACCACAGTAGTAATTGGATCTCTGTCTGTAGAACCTCACGTTTCAGTTCACCCTGAATCCTTTATAGTGATGTTTGTTTCGATCGTCTCCACTACCTTAAGGTCACCTCGACAAAGTTTAGAATTTTCTATTACGACATTTTCACGACGTGAGTTATACGGTCTTTTAAACCTTTTGAGACGTCACCGGTGTCCTGACCTTTTACAGTCAAAAGTAAGGTTATGGTTTCTTTCCCTTACGGTTTCTTACGAGTTTGATAGTGTGTTAACGTGAGTAGAGTGTGTCATCGTTTCATAACGAGTTTTTAAAGGTTCATTCCGAAGTTGTCGTGTACTCGACTCTTGAAGGACTACAAGTTAGACCAAAATTTTATTCGTCTCCTTGGTCTCTAGTTTAACGGTCGTAGGCAACCTAGTATCTTTTTCGTTCTCTCAAGGTCTTTTTGTGGATGAAGACGAAATAACTTATGTGGATTTGGAAACTAACACACCTAGTGTTTTTTGACACCTTTTAAGAAACGGCCCTAGGTCGGGGTCACCTAGGTCCCTTAAGCTTCGCCCCTGCCACTTTAAATAAATAAATCTTTATATTTCTTTCTAATCCTTTCTTATCACATCACCTCTTTTATCTCCTCTTTGCTCCGACTTTAAGGAACCAAATGTGTCCTTCGGTTATTTCGGGGCTCTGTTCCCTGAACGTGGCAGATTCATCCACTTTCCGCGGGTGAACTTATCGCCTCCCACGGGACAGAACCCGAGGGAGAGGGGCACCCAGAATCTTCGGGTCCGTTTATTCATCTGTACCGCTCGGAGACACGAGGTCAGCCCTTAAATCGGGATTTATTCTTTTCTTGCTGTACCCCCTCGGTTCGTAACCACGCTCTGGGTATTGAAATAAAAGTTTCCGTCGAATATATGGGGTTCAACATGTATTTCTTTATTACCTTATACATCTCAATACGTCCCCGTCGTCAGGACTGGGAATAACTCTGGTCCGAAAGAAAAACGTATGGAAGGGTATATGTTTTCCAGAGTCCACTATAGAAGACCGGTTTTCCGGACAATTGTAAAAATACCGAGAAAAGGATCTATTTACAGATAGTTGGTCTTTTGAAAAAGGGAACTTCACAAAAAAGAAATTAGACGTAGTGGGAGTTTCATGATTTATTTCAATGTAAGGACATCTTGTTTCCACGTCACCCAATATTGTTTCTTTCATGAATTGAGTTTCTAGATTACAACGATTACGGTCCCGATGATGGACAAAAAAGATGTATGGTTGATATAGTTGTTTATTTTCTATACTTTTGAACCGTCGTTCATGACCGAGTTGTTACTTTGGGAATTAGTCAGGATAAGATTACTAAAACTGAGGAGTCTTCCGGGATGTAAGGATCTTACAAAATTCGAAGGACACGGAGAGCTCCAACCCTCCGACATTTGTTAGTGTACGTATCGACATTCTCAGGCCTATTTGGACAGTCCGTCCGATCTTTCGGTAGTCTCCCCAAAAACCTAACTTTGTGAGAATAATACGGGTCCTCTGAATAATGGATTTTTGAGATTTAATTGAAAAAGGTCTTTTTCCACCACCCCCCTATCGGGGGACAATTACAGTCTCCTCAACCACTTTCCGTATTATATCATTCCGTCTGTCTAAGACCAAAAACCCATCTACGAGTTCATCCAGGTCCCTCCAAGGGAGCTCTAGACTGAGCGGAAACGGACAACCCAGAGAAGGAGTACTGGAAACGGTACCCACCCTAAGGAGCACGATCGAGGCCGTTAAAAAAAAAAAAAATTCAAAATTCACCTCCGATTAATGAAATGTTATAACACCACCAAAAACGGTACGTCAGTATACTTAATCGGTACCCACATGTACACAAGGGGTAGGACTTGGGGGGAGGGTGGAGGGAGGGTAGGGAGACCCAGTAGGGTCACGTGGTCGGGACTCGTGGGTCAGAGTATGTAGTTTGGACCTGACCGCTAGATGAAGTGTATACTATTATATGTACAAAGTTACGATAAGAGAGTTTAGTAGGGTGGGAGTGGAAGAGGGTCTCAGGTTTTCAGACAAGAAATGTAGATACAGAGAAAACAACAAAGTGTATATCCCAGTAACAATGGTAGAAAGAGTTAAGGTATATATACGCAATTATATGACATAATCACAAAAAGAAAGACCGAATGAAGTGAGACATATTATCCGAGGTCAAAGTAGGTGGAGTAATCTTGACTAAGTTTACGTAAGAAAAATTATCGACTCATTATGAGGTAACACATATACATGGTGTCTAAAGAATAGGTAAGTAGACGGCTACCTGTAGATCCAACGAAGGTACAGGACCGATAAAATTTGTCACGACGCTACTTGTAAACCCATGTACACAGAGAAAGTTAAGACCAAAGGAGTCACACATATGGGTGGTCACCCTAACGACCCAGCAAACTGTCAAGATAAAGGTCAAAAAATTCCTTAGAGGTGTGACAAGAGGTATCACCGACATGATTAAGCGTAAGGGTGGTTGTCCCAAGGGAAAGGAGGTGCGGGAGAGGTCGTAAGTAACAAACATCTGAAAACCTATCATCGCTAAGACTGACCATTCTCTACCATGTAGTAACACCCAAAAAAAATTAATTTATTTAAATAAATAAAATTAACCTCCAATTAATGAAATGTTATAACATAACCAAAACGGTATGTAGTCGTACTTAGGCGGTGTCCATATGTGCACAAGAGGTAGGACTTGAAGGGGGAGGGAGGATAAAGGTAATGAGACCCTCCACCCAGTATCTCCTAGGACGATGTTAAATGTAGTCTCACACAAAACGGATACAAAAGGAGATCCTCAAAATATCAAAGACCAGAATGTAAATCTAGAAGTTAAAATAATTTAAAAATAAAAATGAAATAAAATGAAATGTTATGACATAACCAAAACGGTATGTAACTGTACCTAGGTGGTGCCCACATGTACGTAAGGGTTTATACTTGGGGGGAGGGTGGAGGGAGGGGTATTGTAGAGAGACCTAGTAGGGACACGTGGTCGGGGTTCGTAGGACATAGGACGTAGTCTGTATCTGACCGCTAAGCAAAGAATGTACTATCATATGTACAAAGTTACGGTACGAAGGTTCAGTAGGGTGGGAGAGGGAGAGGGAGTCTCAGGTTCAGGTGAGATGTGTAGACACAGAGAAAACGACAGAGCGTATGTCCCAGTAGTAACGGTAGAAAGATTTAAGGTATATATACACAATTATATGACATAACCACAATAAGAAAGACCGAATGAAGTGAGACATATTAGTCGAGGTCAAAGTAAGTGGAGTAATCTTGACTAAGTTTACAAAAGAAAAATTACCGACTCATTATGAGGTAACACATATACATGGTGTCGAAAGAATAGGTAAGTAGACGACTACCTGTAGATCCAACAAAGGTACAGGACCGATAATATTTGTCACGGTGCTACTTGTAACCCCATGTGCACAGAGAAAGTTAAGACCAAAGGAGCTACACATACGGGTCGTTACCCTAACGACCCAGTATTCCGTCAAGATAAACGTTAAAAAATTCCTTAGAGGTGTGACAAGAGGTATCACCGACATGATCAAACGTAAGGGTGGTTGTCACATCCTCCCAAGGGAAAAGAGGTGTAGGAGAGGTCGTAAATAACGAACGACTGAAAACCTAACGTCGGTAAGACTGACCACACTTCACCATGGAGTAACACCAAAACTAAACGTAAAGAGATTATTACTCACTACAACTCGTAGAAAAGTACACAAACAATCGGTAGGCATACAGAAGAAACCTCTTTACAGATAAATCAAGAAACCGGGTAAAAAACTAACCCAGTAAATAAAAAGACCTTAACTCGACGTATTCAACGAACATATAAAAACTCTAATCAACAAACAGTCAACTAAGTAAACGATAACAAAAGAGGGTAAGACTTCCGACAGAAAAGTGGAACGAATATCAAAGGAAACAACACGTCTTCGAAAATTAAAATTAATCTAGGGTAAACAAATAAAAACGAAAATAAAGGTCTTAAGCCCCCCCACCTAGTATGTCCTAGGACGACACTAAATACAGTCTCTCACAAAACGGATACAAGAGGAGATCCTCAAAATATCAAAGACCAGAATGTAAATATAGAAGTTAGGTAAAACTCAAATAAAAACACATACCACAATCTTCACAAAGATGAAAGTAAGAAAAGGTCCACCAACTGGTCAAAAGGGTCGTGGTGAACAATTTCTCTAACAGAAAAGAGGTAACATATAAGAACGGAGGAAATAGTTTCTATTTCTATCCACGTACCTAAATAGAGACCCGAAAAATAAAACAAGGTAACTAGATACGAAGAACAGAAACACGGTCATGGTATGACAGAACTACTGACACCGAAACAGTATATCGGACTTCAGTCCGTCCAACTAAGAAGGTCAAGGAAAGAAGAAAGAGTTCTAGTGAAACCGATAAGTCTCAAAAAAACATAAAGGTATGTTTAACACTTCAATAAACAAGATGAAGAGACTTTTTATGATAACCATCGAACTATCCCTAAAGTAACTTAGGTATCTAACGAAACCCATCATATGAGTAAAAGTGATATAACTAAGAAGACTAGGTACTTGTACCGTATAAAGAGGTAGATAAACACAGTAGAAACTAAAGAAAGTAGTCACAAAATATCAAAAGATATATATCCAGAAAACAAAGAAATACATGTAAATAAGGATTCATAAAATAACAAAAGTAACGTTACTACTTACCTTAACACAGGGATTAAAGAGAAAGACAAAAGAGTAACAATCACATATCCTTACGTTCCCTAAAGATACACAATTAAAATATAGGACATTGAAATGATATAATAACTAATCGAGATCATTAAAAGACCACCTCAGAAATCCCAAAAGATACATCTTCTAGTACAGTAGACGTTTGTCACTCTCAAAATGAAGAAAAGGTTGGACCTAAGGAAAATAAAGAAAAAGACGAGACTCACGATACCGGTTTTGAAGGTTTTGATACAACTTATCATCACCACTCTCACCCGTACGAATAGAACAAAGACTGAAATCTCCATTACGAAAGTCAAAAAGTGGTAACACCTGTTACTAACGACACCCAAACAGTATATATCGAAAATAATGCAACTCCATACAAGAAGATACTGACGAAAGACCTCTCAAAAATAGTATTTACCTACAACTTAAAACAGTTTCCGAAAGAGACGTAGATAACTCTATTAGTATACCGAAAATAGAAAGTCAAACAATTATATCAGATAGTGTAACTAACTAAACGCCTATAACTTCTTAGGAACGTAAGGACCCTATTTCGGGTGATCCAGTACTACATACTAGAAAAATTGCATAACAACCTAAGACTAACGATCTTAAAACAATTTCTATAAACGTAGATACAAGTAGTCACTATAACCGGACATCAAAAGAAAGAAAAGAAAGAAAGAAAGAAAAAAAAAAAAAACACACCGTAGAAACGGTCCAAAACCATAATCCCACTACCACCGGAGTATCTCACTTAAACCTTCAAATGGAAGGAGACGTTAAAAGACCTTCTCACACTCAGTCCATCTACAATCGAGAAGAGATTTAAAAACCATCTTAAGTCGACACTTCGGTCGACCAGGACCCGAAAACAAACAACCTTTTAAAGACTAATGTCAAAGCTAAAGACACGAACACTACCCAGACAATTCTAAAAGATAAAGAGGACCAAGTCAAAACCTTTCAATATGAAAAGATTCTTAAACAGGTGAAGAAGGTTCAACAGGTAAAGTAACCGTATATCAACGACTATCATCAGAGAATACTAGGAAACAAAAAGACACAACAAAAAACACTAAAGAGGTAACAGTAAAGATTAAAACAACTAAACTAAGAAGAGGGAAAAAAAGAACTACTCAGACCGATTACCAAACAGTTATAATATATAGAAAAGTTTCTTGGTCGAAAATCGAAACAACTAAACCCCATACCAGAGGAAACAAAGAAAACGTAAATAGAGACGGGATTAAAAATACTAAAGAAAGGAAGATGATTGGGACCCCACGAAGTAAAGAAGAAAAAGATCAACGAAATCCACATCTCAATCCAATAAATAAACTAAAGAGAGGACAAAGAACTCAATCCGAACATAACGATACTTGAAGGGGGAATCGTGACGAAAATGACTTAAGGTATCTAAAACCCAACAACACAAAAGTAAAAGTAAGCAAACATACGTATAAAACTAAAGAAAGAACTAAAGTAGACACTAAAAAACCAATAAGTGTTCACACAACGAATCGGAGGTATACAAACATAAAAATTATCAAAAAAAAAAGGACAACAACTGTAGATTAGAATCACGTAACATTAGTCTTTCCTAGGAAGTCTACTAAAGTTAAAACAACTTAAATGGTTCCGATCTAAATACCGGTTCCTACTCTAGATAGGACCTCTTCCAAGGCAAACGTGAACTCTTTTTCCACTTTCAGTAACAAAATCCCACTTTATAGAATATCTATATTTAATCCGGATTGAAAGGTAACATAGTAAATTTTAAACACAAAGGAAAGTTTAAAAAAGAAATCAACTAGATAGGTATCAACACTCACCGTATAAGTTCTGAAGGTGATAATAACACAATGACAATTAATGGAGACAGTATGAACGAACGTAAACGGAATATATAACGTTACGAGGATACAACCCACGTATATATAAATACTAACAATATAGAAAAAGAACCTAAGTAGGAAACTAGTAATACATTACAGGAAGAAACAGAGAAAAGTCTCGGAAACAAAGTTTCAGATAAAATAGATTATACTCATAACGATGAGGACGAAAGAAAACCAGAGGTAACCGCACTTTATAGAAAAAGGTCGGGAAGTGAAAGTCAGATACACAGGGAACTAAACTTTATCCAGAGAACATCTGTCGTATATATCCCCAGAACGAAAACATAGGTAAGTCGGTCAGAAACAGAAAACCAACCCTGTAAGTTGAGTAAATGTAAATTCCATTAATAACTACTCGTACTAGGGTAACAGTAAATGAAACAACAAAACCCAAACTCAAATATGTGGAAAAGACACAAAGGACAGATCTCTTCTAGGAAATCGTAAACAACTTCTCGACCAAACCACCACGACTTAAGAGAGTCGAAAACGAACAGACATTTGGAAAACTAAAGAGGAAGTATAAACTTACTCTAGGAATGACCCTTGTCATTAGACCCCAACATTCAAAAAGAGAAAGTAGTGAAATTCATGCAGGACGGTAAGGGAGGACCGAACCTCCCAAAGATAACTTTCTAGTCGACAATAGGAATACCCTTAGGGGAACACTCAATAAACAACAAAAAAAGGAACGACGAAAACTATAAACAGGAAACACGAACTAGAAACAATTAAACTAATTATACACAGAACCCCACAAAGAGGAACCCAAATAGGACAAACCCTGAGAGACTCTAAGAACCTGAAGTCACCGATAAAGGAAGGAATAAAATCCCCTCAAAAGTTGATAACAGAGGAGTTCATAAAAGAGTACCAGAAAGAAAAACAGAAGAAGAAGACCCTGAGGATATTAAGATTACAACCCCGTAAATTGTAACAGGGTCTCCAGAGACTCCAACAGGGGTAAAGAAAATTAAGAAAAAAGAAAAAAGGAGAGACGAAGTAAATAAAGGTGGTAAGATAGAAGGTGGAGTGAATAGGATAAAAGATTGGGTCAATAAGGTGACAACCAAGGGAGGTCTCACGGAAACTAGAGTAAATAACGTAATAAGTAATAACTAACTGAAAAAATAAAGAAGATCCAGGAACAATTTGAAAAGAACGTAGAAGAGTTTGGAACAGAGATCTGATAAACAGACATTAAGGTAAAACAAAAGTTCTAAAACCTAGTAAAAATGATAGTAATAAGACTCAAGAAAAAGTCCATCTGGGGGACGGAGGAGAAGAAAACAAACCAAACTACCCGAAAAATAGTACGAGGAAATGTACGGCTCATAAATAGACGGAAAAGTAGAACAAATCCAACGACAGAAACCTCACCGGAAAGACATACGACTTCCAAACACCAAGGAGAAATAACACCTCCAAGGAGGGACACCCACCCCAACCTACTCACCGAACAGTCCCAAAAGACCAATCCCTTCGAACGGAACCACAAGACCACCCACCTCGACCTAGAGAAGAGAGACCTCACGTTACTACAAAGGTCAGAACTCAAAACTCCACAGACACCCAAACCACACTGAAAACCGTCAAACATAAAAACACTAGACCCAATACAAGAACACAACAATCTCTTACTCGAACCATACAGAACGAGACTATGAACAACCGAGAACCCACCACGAACCAAAGTCACATCCATACCTTCGAAAACCTACTCGAGAACAACTAATTACAAGGGACCTCAGTCCTCAAAAAACCACAAGAGTTCAAAACCTAAATTCGGAGGACGGAGACCGAAAGTCAGAATAAGAATGTCATCGGAGTTCTGAAGAGGTAGGCATGTCGTGACTACTATTTTGTAGATCCAATTACCACTTTTCTAAGAGGTGTTACTCCCCGTGAGTCTCTCCAAGTGTCTCAATGTACCACTTCTCTTCTCTCTCCTCCCTCTATCTCCACTGGTCCTCCTCGTCTCTCCCTTAGTTTTCCCCTCTCTCGTTAGATCGGTCATTATTTAAGGGATAAACGAGAGGTGTCAGAACTTGTGAGTCTCTCCAAGTGCCTCAAGGTATCTCTTCTCTTCTCCCTCCTTCCTCTATCTCCACTGGTCCTCCTCTCCTCGCCTCAGTTTCCCTCTCTCTGGTTAGAACGGACACTAGTCAAGGTATTCACAACAGGTGTCGGGCCTTGTGGGTTTCTCTAAGTGTCTCAATTCATCTCTTCTCTTCTCCCTCCCTCCTCTATCTCCACTGGACCCCCTCTTTTTCCTCCCAGTTTTCTCCTCTCTCGTTAGTTCGGTCATTTAGTCAGTGTGAGGATTCATTTTTACCCACGACTTCTGACCTAAGAATTTCCACGTCCTAACTATTGTCTATGGTTTTTCGTTTCTAATTTTTAGATCACATCTCCAGTGTGAGAGTTTTACGTTTTAGTGTTTTCAATAAATTTTTATATACTTTAAACGAAATTTATATCCCAGGAAAAAAACCGTTCCATTATCCAAAATTTTCACTTTTAATTTCCTTATCATTTCTCGAATTTTTACTATTATCATTTTATATAGATCCTTAAAGAGACCTCGACAACTCCCGTCGCACTCTAGTCAAGTCAAAGACTATCAAGGAACAAGGTCGAATATTAAGAAGAGTTCCAGATATCCAGGTAAGGTTACATCGGTCACGATTGATGTCCCAAAATTAGACAACGTGGACAGTGATGGTTTCACCAAGGCAGAAGAAACAAATAAAACTGAAGGAGACAAACGTTCAGAGAAGTCATAGATTGAAGTCGGAAGTGTGTTCCACTTCCACCAGTAGACAAATCCGAGTGAACAAGTCAACACGAAGCCCCTCCCTCCTTGTGACGTTTGTTTATATTGACCACACACACCCCTCACGGGTGTCACAGACCCGGTGTGACCCAAACAGGAACGAGTGTCGCATACACGAAAGGGCTACATGTGACGAGTCCGAGGTCCAACGAGACGTCCCCTTGACAGATTCCACTCGGAACCCAACGCACGTAAAGGGTCCAGATTCGGTGAGTCCCAGTCCAAGAACCCATGAGGTGTTTCCGTGTCTAAGCCAATAAGGACGCAAAACACGGGAAGGGTCCAGGTTCGTCGAGTCCGGTGATCCACGAACCCTCGTGTGAGAGGGGTCCACCCCGTCACCAAAGGGCCCATGAATCGTCCTCTCGGTAGAGTCCCCACGGCACACAGAGGAGACCCCTCGACTAGAGACAGACTCTGGGAGAACGACCTACAGTTGGTAGGTCCTAGGGTCCTTCTGAACCGATCGTTAACCCTCGGAAGAGTGTCAAACCATCTGCTACGGTAGAGACCCCGGAAATCGGAGAACGGAAGGTCGAGACCGACAGCGGGTGGACGGAGGGCGGAGACCACCCCCTACCCGGTCAGGTGTCCGTCGATCTAGAGGAGACTATAAGCGAGTCAGGAAACAAGACACTCGACCGGGCCGTCACGGAGTCCAATCTCGAAAAGTGTCCTTTCAAGAGAGAGAGAGAGAGAGAAAAAGGAATTAAAAAAAAAAAAGGAGAGAGTTACCGATAGGGTACCAAACCAAACGATAGAGTGTAATCGAGGGAGTCTAACGGGAGTCCCTTAGAGGGAGGAATGGGATTCGTTACGTCGGGTGAGGAGGGACAAGTCGGGGGTGAACGACCACCACCTGTGCTGGTAGACTCGATGAAGAGACGACTCTCAACGTCAATCCGAATATTAGACACCCCAAATAAATAAATAAAAAAGGAGGACCAATACAACGGGAGACTCTAAGGTTTTGAGGAGTGTCTGGGCGGTCACTCTCCCAAAGGACCGCAAACCTTTGAAGAAGAGAAAATACTGAGGGAGGGGCCCAACCCAGAGGTAGGGATTGAGAAAACAGAGACAAAAATAGAAAATATAAAACAGGATGGAGGAAAACTTCTGTTACCCGATGGAAAGACCCACGGACCACAGGCGGTGGTCGCAAGTCTTCAACAAAACACCTTAAACGAGTCGTAAGTTTACTAGAAAGTAACTTAAACAGACCCTCTTTCACCAGAGGGACAGGATAAGGAGGTGGTAGAATCCTGGTGGGTGGGACATCTTTTAACAATTCCTGTACCCTTATGGTCTCGTGGAATGGACGGAGTACCCTTTAGACACAAGTCCAGTTCTTCGTTGTCAATCTTGACCTGTACCTTGTTGTCTGACCAAGGTTTAACCCTTTCCTCATGCAGTTCCTTCATATAACAGTGGGAAAATTAAATTGAATGTACGTCTCACGTAGTACTCTTTATGGTCTGACCAACTTCGTGTTCGACCTTAGTTCTAACGTCCTCTTTATAGTCTATGGAGTCTACGTGTCCACTGTCGTGAGAATGCCGTCTTTTGCTCCTCCTTGATTTCTCGGAGAACTCCCTTCACTTTCTCTCCTCCTTGATTTCTCGGAGAACTCCCTTCACTTTCTCCTCTTACTTTTTCGACGGAATTTTGACTCGTAAGTCCTTTGATTCTAGTACGGTAGACCAGAGTAGTTAAGTACTGTTTGTCTACCTCTTTGTTACCTTTGTCACTCTCTGAAATAGAAGAACCCAAGGTTTTAATGACGTATACCACTGATGTTGGTACTTTAATTTACTACGAACGAGGAACCTTCTTTTCGATACTGTTTGGACCTGTCGTATAACTTTTCGTCTCTGCAATGAAACGGTTGTTTGTAGGTAGATCAGTTTCGATAATAAAAAGGTGATCAGTACATACTTACACTCTCAACTTGGTATTTCTTTCGACTCTCGGTTTCTTAACTACGAAAACTTGACACACAACCTCTTCTGAGGACTCTCAGGAAACCTGACGTTCCTCTAGTTTGGTCAGTTAAGATTCCCTTTAGTCAGGACTTATAAACAACCTTCCTGACTACGACTTCGACTTTGAGGTTATGAAACCGGTGGACTACACTTCTTGGCTGAGTAACCTTTTCTGGGACTACGACCCTTTCTAACTTCCGTCCTCCTCTTCCCCTACTGTCTCCTACTTTACGAAACTCAAACTCGTTCGATGTCCTCAACCAACACCTGTCCCTCCGGATCGCACGACGTCAGATACCCCAGTGTTTATCAGTCTGTACTGATTCGATGACTTGACTGAACTTGAGTAATTTTAATTTTTGGTGACTAAAAACCTTCTGGGACAATTCGTTTACTTTCTGATGACTGATCCTCTTTTATAAACGTTCTATACATAGACTTTACCTTACCACAGGTGTTATGTGTTTGACTTGTCGCTCTTTGTTAGATTGAATTTATATTCGTTTTCTAGAATCTGAAAACCTCATCTGAAGACTGTTTTCTTATGTATGAATACCGGCATACGTATACCTTTCTACGAGGTGTAGAATATAGTATGGGGTTGTTACTCTATGACGAGTCAAGTCAGCGAGTCTGTACAGGTGGAGAAACGTTGGGGTACCTCACGTCGTACGGTCCGGATGGACAGGTAGTGGTTGAGGTTATCAAATGAGTTTGAGTACAGGTAACTCAGCCACTACGGTAGGTTGGTAGAGTAGGAGGCAGTCTGGCGGGGGTTTAATCAGACAAAATTTCAGTTAATCGTATTAGAAGAGAGACACCAATACGGTTGTTAAGTTATATGTCAATCTGAACAAAGTAAGATGAAATCTAAAAATCCCTAAGTATAAATTTAAACAAAGTATTTTGTACTTGTATCAAAGTTTTAAGTGACATGTCTTGTTCAACAAAAGTCTCTCCACATTGAAGATAGAGAAAGAAAAGTTAGGGCAAAGAAAGATAGGGAATCTTTATTGGTAAGATAAAACAGAAAATCAAATAGGAAAGTACGAAATAAAATTATATTTCCCTTATAAATATATGACTATAGGTGGGTTACCAATGTATTATATATCTGAAGGAAGTGGAACGAAAATTGTCCCATACCCCTGTATAAAGTGTCGTCCTATGTTTCCGTACAGAGTGAGGAAAAAATTGACTTGACGTACCTATGTAGTATGTGTTGGTAACATAAGTTAGTCAAAGGACGACAACCTGTTGACCCAATAAAGGTAAGAAAACCATGGTGTTTATCACGGTGTTACCTATGAGGACACTCACGAAGGAAAGTAAAATGACAGAAACTTTATATAATTATCCTTGTCCTAACAAATAGTTTCTCATTCACGTGTACATTAAAACGAAAGAAGGTGACCCCTTAAAACACATAACTAAAATAGATCTTCCGAACAATTCAAGAGAGTAATTAATTTTATTGAATAACTTTATTGAACATTGTAATATTTTAAAGATAAAGATGTTATTATAACAATCGTTTATTAGTGTCAAAATGAAGAAGATAATATATAAATATAGAAAAGAAAAAACGAGTAGGATTGTATAGGTAATTTTACAACTTACCTTAACAACTTTCGGTTAATGAAAACAAGAATTAAAATTTTATTCACGAAAGTTATAACATGGTGATCAATACTACAAATAATATTTTAAAAATCTACGAGTTGTAATCCAATACCTTGAAGGGAAGAGTAATATCAAACGACTCTCTAAAATGGTACTAATCTTTACTTTAACATAGTTGACAAAAAGACATGATAGTTCTATTAGTACATCGAAACACAAGGAATTAAATAATACTACTTATATTATGTAGTTAAAGAGTTATAAAAAATTTAAAAACAAATAAATAAAAATAAAAGTCGACATGACCCAGAAACAACGAAAAGAGATCAAGGTCTCTCGTCCCCGATGAGAGATCAACGTCACGTGTCCGAAGAATAACTCCACCGAAGGTAACAACACCTCGTGTCCGAGTCATCAAAACCGAGGACTGAGATCTTGTGTCTGAGTCATTAACACCACGTGTCCGACTCAACGAGACGTCGTACACCTTAGAAGGGTCAAGTCCCTAGTTTGGGTACAGAGGACGTGATGTCCACCTAAGAGATGGTGACTCGGTGGTCCCCTTGACGTTGAAGAATTATAATTTGATTGGAAAATGAGGGTTCTAATCTGTAAAGACCGGTAATAAGAAGAAGATATAACGACTTAAAGTAAACAAGACGACTCCCAAAAAAGAAAAGAAAGAAAGAAAAAAAAAAAAAAACGTAAATGTGAATCGTCACTCTAACTGGATGTCAAAATGATGACTTATAAAAAGAAAAAATCATATTTAAATAAATAAAATTAACCTCCAATTAATGAAATGTTATAACATAACCAAAAACGGTATGTAGTTGTAAGAATTGGTCCAAAACCATGATTTCAATACGGAGTGTTCACTTAACCCCTAAAAAAAGGGAGAAATATAATATACCGTCAAATTTATTAATAAGGACTTATAAACCATTTTGACCACCACTTCGGTTGACCCTGACCACAAAAGAAACTCTTTGATAGAAATTCGGTGACTAGGTTAGTAGAATTAGTAAAATTCTGACAAGTAGAAAAGATAAAGAAAAACTAAAATTTCCTTAAATGGGTTAAGTAACTAGAAATTTTTATATAACCGTATTTCCACATTTAGTGTAAAAGAATAGATAAAATAAAGTCGTTGAACTTAGGGGAAAAGAAAAGGTCATATTTAGGGAGTCCTGAAACAAGAGAGAAAGAGAATCATTTAGAGTTGGTCACAAAAGACACGTAAATTAGAAAAGTTTCTCGATTAGAAACCAAACAACTGGGATTCCGTTCAAACAAATGAAATAACAATGGGAGATGAAATAGTAAGGAAGGGATATGAAAGAGACATAATGAAGACACAAGAACTTCAATTCAACTTACAAGTAGAGTAATAAAATCTATGAAGGAAACAACAACAATTGTGGATTCGATTGTCTCATGATAAAACCGTCAGGGTGTTTAAACCATACCCGTAAAAGTACTAATAAAAAACAGATTTATAAGGAGTAAAGGTAATATTAAGAAGCTGGTTACTCAGTAACCTTCAGATAAAATTTACAGATTTACATATTAAAAGATATCTAAAAGACAACAATGATGACAATAATGACAAGAAATCGTATGACAGACTACAGTTGGGAAGATTTAAACTACTTTCATCGAAGTATTGGATCTTTTCATCAATTTAAAACACTTCCGTAAGATATACACGAACTTTTTATACATAAAAGTTATTAAAACTCTATATTATATAATATACAATAAATGTAGTCGAAGGGACCACCGAGTCTATCATTTCTTAGACGTACGTTACATCCTCTGGACCCAAGTTAGGGACCCGGTCCTTCTAAGGGACCTTTTCCCTTACTGATCGGTAAGGTCATAAGAACGGATCTCTTAAGGTACCTGTCTCCTCGGACCACCCGATATCAGGTACCCTAGTGTTTCTCAGCCTGTGCTAACTTGTTGATTGTAACAGTGAAAAAAGAAATAGATGTATGAATAATCACAAACTAAACGAATCATATAGTTCATATCGAACAGTTAATACTAATAGATACCTCTCTTTATAATTTTAGAGGGTAACAATTCCCCGAAGGGAACACCGAGTCGACCATTTCTTAGGTGGACGTTACGCCCTCTGGACCCAAACTAGGGAAGACCCTTCTAGGGGACCTTTCCCCCTTTCCGATAGGTGAGATCATAAGACCGCACCTCTTAAGCTATCTGACATATCAAGTACCCGAGTGTTTCTGAACCTGTGTTACTCGGTGAAAGTGAAAGTGAAACAATTCTACTTAAAAATATAAATAAGAAAGTCCATTCAGTTACAAACTAAATCCATATAACTTCAATTTATACTTAAAGGATGTTTAAGTGAAAATTCGTAGTTTTGAAAGTCGTAGAAATTGTGATTATTTAGACATCGTTTTGAATAAAAAAAGATTCAGATGAACAGTCGAAAACCTCCCAATTACAAATGGACCAAGTACGAAAAAGTCAGTGTCTGATACTTTGTAAATTTAGAACACAAAATCCATATGGAGAATATTAGTCATATACGTATCTCAAGAAAATTGAGCCAGAATATGAGAGACGAAGAGTGACATCTCAAGTTAGTAAAAAGCAAATAATATCAATGACTATATGATCTGAACCTCAGTAATGATATTAGAAAATATGCGAAAATAATCAGACGAAAAAGGACAAATATAAAAGGAGGTAGAAAATTTTTCGAAAAACGGAAGAAAACTTTACTACTTCCTAAAAGATGGGGGAGTAAGGAAAAAAAAAAAAAGAAGACAGATGAATTAAACCTTTAATATAAAAAAATTATCTTGAGGTGACGTACCTACATAGTATCAATTAAGTTGGTCAGTTGTGACTACCACTGAAGTTGGTCAGTGGGTGACTACCCACGAAAAGTCAGAAAACGAAAATATATATCATGACGTTATTTATCGGAAAATGGTAAAGACAAAGACAGAAAGAAAGAAAAAAAAAAATCTTACCAAAGAACAGAATACTATCGACGGGATCTAGAAGTTTATGTACACGTATTGAATACTTCTGATTTTAATTTGCCGTAGAAATTGGAGGAGAACTTATTATGTTCCTAAAATTTTTAGAAATCATTGTTAGTTGTAAGAAGGTTTAATGTAAAGTACAACAAGTCTTGAAATTATGTGGTGACAAAAAACTGGATATTTAGTTCAGAATAATTATAATAAAACATAATATTTGTATGTAATCTAAATGGATGTATAAGTAGTAAAAAAAATTGGTAAAAGGGAACATATTGTCCGGAGGGTAAACGAAGGTAAGGTAAAATCTTAGGTCCTCAAAGGAACTTAACTTTTAACCACAAGAAGGTGTTATGACGTTTTAAAAAGTAGGTGTCAAAAATTTTGATACCGGATGTCCTAATAGCAATGGTAGAAAGATTTAAGGTATACATACACAATCATATGACATAACCACAAAATGAAAGACCGAATGAAGTGAGACATATTCTCCGAGGTCAAAGTGGGTGGAGTAATCTTGACTAAGGTTACATAAGAAAAATTGCCGACTCATTATGAGGTAACACATACACATGGTGTCGAAAGAATAGGTAAGAGACGATCCGTCCACCCTCCCCCCAAATTCTACCCCTTATGAACATGTGGGCACCACCTAAGTACAACTACATACCGTTTTGGTTATGTTATAACATTTCATTAATCGGAGGTTAATTTTATTTATTTAAATTTAAATTTTTTTATACTGGACTAACGGACAGAGAGTACGACCGAGAGACAATTCTGTGCAATGTGGGATAATCAAGTCGGAAGGATAAAGGTAGAGGAGAAGGTTTAAAACGAAGGAAAAGGGATGATTCGACGTAAGACCTTTCACAGAAATTGGATAAAAGTTCAAGTGATTTAAAGAAAAAGTCAAGTCAAGTCAGCGAGTCAGCACAGGTTGAGAAACACTGGGGTACTTAGCGTCGTGCGGTCCGGAGGGACAGGTAGTGGTTGAGGGCCTCAAGTGAGTCTGAGTGTAGGTAGCTCAGGCACTACGGTAGGTCGGTAGAGTAGGAACCAGTAGGGGAAGAGGAGGACGGGGGTTAGGGAGGGTATAAGTCTCAGAAAAGGTCACTCAGTTGGGAAACGTACTCCACCGGTTTCATGACCTCAAAGTCGAAATCGTAGTAAGGAAGGTTTCTTTAAGGTCCCGACTAGAGGAAGTCTTACCTAACCAACCTAGAGGAACGTCAGGTTCCCTGAGACTTCTCAGAAGAGGTTGTGGTGTCAAGTTTTCGTAGTTAAGAAACCGTGAGTCGGAAGAAGTGTCAGGTTGAGAGTGTAGGTATGTACTGGTGTCCTTTTTGGTATCGGAACTGACGACGACGACGATTCAGCGAAGTCAGTACAGGCTGAGACACGTTGGGGTATCTGCCGTCGGGTACTCCGAGGGGACAAGGACCCTAAGAGGTCCGTTCTCACGACCTCTCCCCACGGTAACGAAAGAGGCATCGGAACTCATCTGCCTGAAATCAGCCGTTTCATTACAGAGACGAAAACTTATACGATAGATCCAACCAGTATTGAAAAGAAGGTTCCTCATTCGCAGAAAATTTATTTCAGACTGTGAGAAAGGTGACAAAGGGGTAGATAAAGGGTACTTCACTACCCTGGTCTACGGTACTAGAAGCAAAAGACTTACAACTCTAAATTCGGTCGAAAAAGTGAGAGGTGAAAGTGAAAGTAATCGGTATAGATTAGACGATCAATTAGGAGGTAACTCAAAAGGAAAGTAAACAACGAAAAATTAAAACTCACAAGAAAATTTTTTGTTTGTTTGTTTTTTAGAAGTATCAGTAAAACACACTAGACAACAATAATTGAACATAAAAGTTCAAAAGAAACGTATAAAAAAAAGAAGACAAAGAAAAACGTTGACCAGAAGTGTCTATAGTGGAATAAAGAACATCTAAAACACTAAAAACAATACTCGTCGAATAAAGGAACTTGGTAAAATAGACCTTTAAGAAACTCACGAACCGACAACAATTAGAGTAGTTTCTCCTTAATGGTAATCAAAAGTGTCATCCAACTTCCATGATGGTTGGACCCTGGTGGACTTTATTTTACTAGGTGAATACTAAAAATTACCGATGTTTCGAATAAATAAACTTAAATCATTCTTTTGAACATATTATAGAATTTCAATACATAAAGGTTCTCTCCCAGAAAGTAAAAGGTCGAGACAGACCTTTTCATTCAAAGAAACGAAATGGAAAATCCTAAATTAATAATCCTAAATAAAGACCAAGTGGGATTTCCAATAGTAGTGTCCGGAAACCCCAGGGTTAGAATACGTCTAAAGAGAGATCCACACCAGTGGTTCTAAAAGTAGACGGGAGTGTAGATACGCGAGTAGTTACTTCTTCGAGTTAGTAAAAGTTGTCTTTTGAAGTTTTACTGTAGATCGAAACAAAACTCAGAGACCTAAAGAATAAAACCAAGACAGTCCACTCACACACGAGGAGTCAAAAACAGAGCAGTGTTGTTTCTAAACCTCACTGTCTGTGATTTCGGGACAGCCGTACAGTGTCGAGAGCCCAGAACCTATCAGGCACAATATCGAGAGTCCAGAGTTTTGTCTGGTACAATACCGACAATCTTTTTAGTCACAATGTCGAGTCACAATGTCGAGATAAAATAAATTTTCTATCGTCCTTTTAGGTAGAAGCTCCATACTCCCGTACAACTAGGTTTCTGTACTTCTCTTCTCACGGGGTCGCGTTCCCTCTTTCTCTCTCTCGGGAAACTGAGGAGAAATATATACGAAAAAAGAAGGGGGACCCGGACGGAAGACGTTTAACCCGAATCAGTCCTCACGACAAGATGGACTTCAGGAGTGAGGCCAGGAGCCTGGAAGTAAACTGGAAAGAGACAAGATAAAAGTACCCGAAAAGGGAAGGAACAGAAAATCGGTGACGGTAAAACCTGAGGAAAAGGGATAAGATTGATGGATTATCAAGGTAGGTAGTTACGTAAATTTTCCTTTTTACAGTATAAATAAGTTGTTACATCAGTAAAGTTAGTCTTCCCAACCTGTTCCACGGGTTTGACGGACTAACGGTCTTTGTACAAACCAAAACCAAAACTGTCTTTGAGAAACTACTGAGATCCTGATTTCTGTTTATTGGAATCCCACTGGGTATCTTTTGATGAGTGTCAGGTGGAGAGGAGGCACTGTCCAGGGAATCTACTTTCAGTCTTGTTACTTAATGGTTAAATATTATTTAATGATTCTCATCGTAAGGACGTACAATGGTCCGTGACTACTTCTTATGCAAAAAGATTCACGAAGAGAACTCCTTTCTCACCTAACGAACACGTACTTTCTTCCCTTAGATTATTTTGAGGAGGTGGAGATTCTACTTGAAAAGTCCTGGTAAAGTTTTACAGGTTTTCTCTTACTATAGGTCCAAATATTACTCAGAAATTTCGTTATCGAATCGACGGTTTTTATCGAGTCTCGTAAAACTTAGGATCAATGACAGAGAGGACTCTGAGACACAACATCGACAAACGTTAAACTTCTGGTACTAAATAAGTAAGGGGGTTATAACACTCTTGATTTTACCTGACTCGAGTACACTTTAGTCTACAGTGACGTGAAATTAATGTGAACGGAGACACCAAAGATAACCCTTCGTGTTCGGGTGTCTACCTCTAATCTTTCTAGACCTGTCGCCGTTGTTACTTTATGATACTGGATTCTCACTTCACTCAAAATTTTGTATGTGTTTCTTTTCGCCTTTGTACTAGTCTTGTTTGAACCGACTGTAGTTAAAAAAAAAGAGGGGAACTTCTTAGAACGAAGTCTGGGGTACCCCCTACAAGGAGTGTTGACGTCCACCTCCTTCGTTCCCAACACAATTAATAAGGAGTCTGTTACACAGGAAGTTCTTTGATCTTCTTCAACCACTCATAAAGATTTCTAGAGAATCTCCGTCTTTCGATCGAGGTTAAGTGTCTTTTACAGTAAACGTGATCTCTGTTCCGACGTAGAGAAAAAACCGCTTTGTGTCGAATAAATTTACTCTATGGGTTTTACTCTAACGTAGGTTGAGTGGGAACTACAATTGTAGGTGGACGCCTGATGTCGAGTGTAACGCACTAACAGTCTCTAGTAAAGACTGAATGTGTGTATGTGTGTTCCTTTGGTTGTTTATGGGTTTTATTTTAGGTGTGTTTGATAATCTTTATTGAACTCCTCCGGTGATCTCGTGGTGAAAAGGGACTCTGGAAGGTATGGTATCACCAAGTTTAAAACACTGTGGAACTTGATTAAAAAAGAGTAGCCAATCGAGAAGATGTATTACCATGGATTTGTAGTGTACTCCAGAACCTCGACTTGTGTGCGTTTCTATTTCGGACATGTTTACGACCAACTCTATTTCGTACATATAAATATTTTAATACCGATTCACTTAAAACCTTTACCTTACATCCTACGTTTTGTCGTTCTTAAGGTACGGGTCTTACTTATCTGGGTTTCACGTGAGGAAAAAGTAAGAACTAGGGTGACCATCGAGGAAAAGTTCAATGTTACAGGTGTGTAGCAGTACTATTTCTCACCCTCATATTGTCGAACTTAGAGACGAGACAACCTCATTCCCTATGACTCTACCCGACACCGGAAATTCCCTCCGTGTCCGGGAGTTTGGTCTTTGAGTGAAAATAGTCTATCGGGAGAGGAAATCTCTAAGGAAATAAGTCTACAATCACAAAACCTCCTCATAAACAATTGTCCCTACCACTACCCCTCTCCAACGGGGACCTCCTTTGGACTGATTGAAACGGGGGTTTAGGGTTTGATCAGACAAATTCGTGACACGGGGGAGAGTCTCAGTCCCCTGGGATAGGGTACTGAAGTCGTGGACCAGTAACCATTCACCTGGCACCACCAACGGAAAGGGTCTCGGTCAATACCCGACAGGACATTGGATTATCCAATCCACAGAGTCTGTTAAGTTACGTAGACCCATTACCCTTGATCGACTTGGTTAGTATGGAAGAAAGTCCCGAAGGTTTTTACTCTGTCTGTAATCTTCTCGGGTAAATGTTCGTCGTCGTCCTCGTCCTCTTTGTCACTACGTCTCCTCCACTAAGTGTTGAAGGAGACACTACTTTTTCCTTTGTACGTCCAGACTCCACAGGGGTCCCGGTGATCGACCGGCATTTCCGGTGACGATTAGACCTTACCACGGAGTTAGAACTTGTAAACTTTAACGAAGATGAGGTAACAATAAAAACCATCTCAACAAAGAATTTCTTTTAACGAGGGACTAGAACAGAGAGGGAACGAGAGTCTGATACACGTACAAAAATTGTGTAAACCAGTACTATCAGATGAAAAGGATTAGTACAACAATGACATGACACTTTTTACCTTTTAAACTCATACATCCAACATACTAGAATGTTACATTTAATGACTCTGAACGTTACGTTGTCAAATAGTTAGGAACTTCTATAAAAATAAACTATAGAAGAATACCTTAAGAACAGACGTTTAGAATTCGACTTTTAAGTGATCTTTAGACAAATCTTTACTTAATGTTTAGTGTGCCGAATAACAAAAAAAACTTACACGTGATTCTTAACGATAGTTTAACAGGTATTTCAGACACATGACTAAGAGTTTTGTTGACTATTTTAGAACTAACACTTTACTTTTTTTTTTATTTTTTTCCTAGACTTGTCCGTAGAGTACCTTCTTCTGTATGTGTACCGTGTATTTGAGCACTTTACTAAGAGTTGTGGTAAACAGTGATCCCATGACGTTTTATTTTTTACTACTCTATGATGAAGTGTGGATAATGTTCCTGATTTTTAGACCTTTTAACTGTTGTGACCGTTCCGACGTCTCTTTGAAAGTAGGTAACGCCTACCCTTCTGTTTTACCATGTTGAAAATCTACTGTCGAAGTATCAAAGGATATTTTGATTTGTATTAAAATGGTATATTAAATCGTTAGAGTGAGGGTTGACACGACTTTAAAATACAGTACGTTTTTGGACATGGACTTACAAATATCGTAGACATAGGTATTAACAATTTTTGATCTTCGTCGGTTCTATAGAAAATTCTGTTTACATACTTATTTGACAATGTGGGATTTTACCTTATAATAAGTTTCTATTTTTCTTTACTCAATAGTTCGGGTACTCTTCTGTCTCCTCTGTTTAAGTATAGTGATTGACTTTCTTCAGTTAGACTTTTGGATCCATGACGTACTAAGGTTGATATCCTGTAGACTTTTTCTGTTTCGACACCTCTATCATTTTTCTAGTCACCAACAGTCCCCATGTCCCATCCTTAGTATCGTTTACGGGGTGTGATTTCAGTCTCCAATCATGATCCCCGTGGACACCTCAAGAGAAAGTATATGACCTTCGTTAAATCACCTACAGTCACACTTACTGACAACCGACGTATGTACTCTTCCTAAAAAAAAAGGGTTACCCTCATATTAACTAAAGGAAAAGTGGTGTTTTCTTCGGTTAAAACGTAGATACTTTGTTTAAGTACAACTATGAGATATACAACGGAGAGATATATAGACGAGAGTCTAAAAAAAGAACTTTAGTCGACTTTGGTTAAATACAGAGTCCATCATTCGTTTTAATCGAGAGACTATAAACAAGTGAAATATAATTATACTTCAGTACTAAATTATAAAATTTTACTTGGGTAATTGTTAAGACATTATTAAACTATATGGTTTTTAACCGAAGTATATTGATTTTGTATTTCAAACGAGTACTTTTGGAAACATACAATTCGACATCCTGAATCTACATTAATACATACACTTTTTTTAAATAATTCTTCAACCCCCAACCAGTATTACCACCTCCTTGTCCTGTCCCTCTGGTGAAAGAGGGGGTGTTTAAGTAGTTTTCTTGTAAACTTGCGACTCATTTAGGGTGTTTTGTTGAAGACTTACGGTCGTCTCCTGTAGTCCGTTGGTCTTTTCGTCGGGTAACAGAAGTTTTCCTCTACCTCTTCAGAACAAGTCAAGTCAGCGAGTCAACACAGACTGAGAAACACTGGGGTACTTAACGTCGTGTGGTCCGGAGGGACAGGTAGTGGTTGAGGGCCTCAAGTGAGTTTGAGTGCAGGTAGCTCAGTCACTACGGTAGGTCGGTAGAGTAGAGACAACAGGGGAAGAAGAGGACGGGGGTTAGGGAGGGTCGTAGTCTCAGAAAAGGTTACTCAGTTGATAAGCGTACTCCACCGGTTTCATGCCCTCAAAGTCGAAATCGTAGTAAGGAAGGTTTCTTCAAGGTCCCGACTAGAGGAAGTCTTACCTAACGAACCTAGAGGAACATCAGGTTCCCTGAGACTTCTCAGAAGAGGTTGTGGTGTCAAGTTTTCGTAGTTAAGAAACCGTGAGTCGGAAGAAGTGTCAGGTTGAGAGTGTAGGTATGTACTGGTGTCCTTTTTGGTATCAGAAATGATCTGCCTGGAATCAGCCGTTTCATTACAGAGACGAAAACTTATACGATAGATCCAACGAGTATTAAAAAGAAGGTTCCTCATTCACAGAAAATTAAAGTACCGACATCAGTGGTAGACGTCACTAAAACCTCGGGGGGTTTTATTTCAGACTGTGACAGAGNAACCCCCAACCAGTATTACCACCTCCTTGTCCTGTCCCTCTGGTGAAAGAGGGGGTGTTTAAGTAGTTTTCTTGTAAACTTGCGACTCATTTAGGGTGTTTTGTTGAAGACTTACGGTCGTCTCCTGTAGTCCGTTGGTCTTTTCGTCGGGTAACAGAAGTTTTCCTCTACCTCTTCAGAACAAGTCAAGTCAGCGAGTCAACACAGGCTGAGAAACACTGGGGTGCTTAACGTCGTGTGGTCCGGAGGGACAGGTAGTGGTTGAGGGCCTCAAGTGAGTCTGAGTGCAGGTAGCTCAGTCACTACGGTAGGTCGGTAGAGTAGAGACAACAGGAGAAGAAGAGGACGGGGGTTAGGGAGGGTATAAGTCTCAGAAAATGTTACTCAGTTGATAAGCGTACTCCACCAGTTTCATACCCTCAAAGTCGAAATCGTAGTAAGGAAGGTTTCTTCAAGGTCCCGACTAGAGGAAGTCTTACCTAACCAACCTAGAGGAACATCAGGTTCCCTGAGACTTCTCAGAAGAGGTTGTGGTGTCAAGTTTTCGTAGTTAAGAAACTGTGAGTCGGAAGAAGTGTCAGGTTGAGAGTGTAGGTATGTACTGGTGTCCTTTTTGGTATCAGAAATGATCTGTCTGGAATCAGCCGTTTCATTACAGAGACGAAAACTTATACGATAGATCCAACGAGTATTAAAAAGAAGGTTCCTCATTCACAGAAAATTAAAGTACCGACATCAGTGGTAGACGTCACTAAAACCTCGGGGGGTTTTATTTCAGACTGTGACAGAGATGACAAAGGGTTAGATAAAGGGTACTTCATTGCCCTGGTGCCCGGTACTAGAAGCAAAAGAATTACAACTCGAAATTCGGTTGAAAAAGGGAGAGGCGAAAGTGAAAGTAGTTCTCCGAAAAATCAAAGAAACGAAAGAAGTGAAAGACGGTATTCCCACCACAATAGACGTATAGACTCCAATAACTATAAAGAGGGTCGTTAGAACTAAGGTCGAACACAACGAAAGTCAGGTCGCAAAGAGTACTACATAAGACGTATCTTCAATTTATTCGTCTCACTGTTATCTGTCGGAACTGTATGAGGCAAAGGATGAACTTTGGTCAGACAACAAGGTACAGATCCAAAATTGACAACAAAGGACCGGACTTATGTCTAAAGAGTTCTCCGTCCAGTCCACCAGACGATAAGGGTAGAGAAAGTCTTAAAAGGTGCCAAATAAGGTGACTAGGTGTGTCAGTTTCCGAAACCGTATCAGTTATTTTGTCTTTATCTACAAAAAGACCTTGAGAGAACGAAAAAGGTACTAGGTCATCTACAACCGTTAAACTAGAGACTAAGGAGACGGAAAAGATTTTGGTCGAACTGGTAGTCCTTCAAGTGCCAAGTGCATAACGACTTCGGACCGAACCTCTTAAAACTCGTAATGAAATGATCGCACACTCTACTCACGTTAACACACCATCAAACTCGTAAGAAACCGTAACGGAAAGAAACCTTAACCTTACTTTTGACTGGAAAAGGTCAGGACACCGGTGACGACTCAAAAGGTTTAAACAACCGTATAACTTACATCGTGAAAGTGTCGTAGTAGAAAGTCCTAAACTTTATCGAGTTGATCTTATGGTATTGGAGGCGATCGAAACAAGCATCACTACGAAAGATTCCGGGTGAACTGAAGTGTAAGGTCCTACAGACCGAGATCTACTCACTAGAGTGGTAGGACTAATAGACCCAGCACTTCTATAAAAAACATGTTAAGACACATAAGAACGGTGGAGAAGAATTATAGAAGACGAAGACAATCCAGGTATGGTAAAGACAGGAAATAGCTCGGGTAGAAACGTACTTTACAAGGGAGCCATAGAGATCAAAAGAACTTCTGTAGAGATCAGAAAGGTAAGACAACAAAAGGAGATAAAGAAACGTAACTAGCGACTGCTTCCTAAAGAATAGAGAAGAACGACAAGAAACATTGAGACGTAAGTCTTCGGATATAGCAAGGAAAAGAGGAAACTACAAGGGGAGAGAAGAAAAGTCTCGATAAACATTCCGGAGGTGTCTGTCGGTAAAGCGAAAGAAGATGAAGAAAAGGTACCCCTACCAGAACTGGGGACAGAGGACATGATACAGTACTTGGAGTAAGGTATCAAGTAGTCCGTGAGGTAGATAGTCTAGATCAGGGAATTTAGATAAAGAGTCAAGGTAACATATTGGTATTCCCTAAACTAAATTCAGTATGGAGAAGGTTGTTGTGTTCTCTTCTGAGATGTGTACCTGTAGTGGTCTACCAGTTGTGGCTTTAGTCCAACTAATATAAGAGACGTCGTTTTCTACCTCTTCGAGATATGTCAGTTGTTTTTGTTCTGGTCCTCCACTGACACCGAGTCTAGTACTTGAAGAATAATGGTTTAAGTCTGAATTTAACTTCTTTCGTCCCTTTTGACGATCTGGTAAGTCCATACTGGATTTACTTTAGGGAATACTAATATGTCACCTTCACTCTTTATCTAACTTCCCAGATGTAGACTATGTATCTCACGGACTACTTGGTACCTGACTCCAAGGACTATAACATGACCTCTGTCCCTAGTTCTGGTAGGGGTACCTTTTCTTTACGTTTTTTCGTTTTACCGACAGACCCCTCCGGAACGTTTATCGGTACTTTTTCTTCTCTCCGTTTTTCGTTTCCTCTTTTCCTTTCTATATTCGTAGACTTACGTCTCAAGGTTTCTTATCGTTCTTCTCTATTCTTTCGGAAGAAGTCGCTAGTTACGTTTCTTTATCTCCTTTTCTTGTCTTACCCTTTCTGATCTCTAGAGAAGTTCTTTTAATCTCTACGGTTCCCTNCTATCTATCTGACGGACTACTTGGTACCTGACTCCAAGGATTATAACATGGCCTCTGTCCCTAGTTCTGGTAGGGGTACCTTTTCTTTACGTTTTTTCGTTTTACCGACAGACCCCTCCGGAACGTTTATCGACACTTTTTCTTCTCTCCATTTTTCGTTTCCTCTTTTCCTTTCTATATTCGTAGACTTACGTCTCAAGGTTTCTTATCGTTCTTCTCTATTCTTTCGGAAGAAGTCGCTAGTTACGTTTCTTTATCTCCTTTTCTTGTCTTACCCTTTCTGATCTCTAGAGAAGTTCTTTTAATCTCTACGGTTCCCTTGTAAAGTACGTTTCTACCCGAGCTATTTCCTGTCTTTACCATACCTGGATTGTCTTCTCCTTCTATAATTCTTCTCCACCGTTCTTATGTGTCTGCTTGACATGTTTTTTTTAGAAGTGCTGGGTCTATTAGTACTATTACACTAGTGATTAGATCTCGGTCTGTAGAACCTTACACTTCAGTTCACCCGGAATCTTTCGTAGTGATGCTTGTTTCGATGACCTGCACTACCTTAAGGTCAACTCGATAAAGTTTAGGACTTTCTACTACGACACTTTCACGACGTGAGTTATACGGTCGTTCAAACCCTTTAAGTCGTCACCGGTGTCCTGACATTTTCCAGTCAAAAGCAAAGTTAGGGTTTCTTTCCGTTACGGTTTCTTACGAGTTTGATGGTGTGTTAACGTGAGTAGAGTTTGCGATCATGTCATTACGAGTTTTAAGAGGTTCGGTCCGAAGTCGTTATGCACTTGGCACTTGAAGGACTACAAGTTCGACCCAAATCTTTTCCGTCTCCTTGGTCTCTAGTTTAACGGTTGTAGGTGACCTAGTACCCTTTTCGTTCTCTCAAGGTCTTTTTGTAGATAAAGACGAAATAACTCATACGGTTTCGGAAACTAACACACCTAGTGTTATTTGACACCCTCTAAGACTTTCTCTACCCTTATGGTCTGGTGGACTGGACGGTGAACTCTTTAGACATACGTCCAGTCCTTCGTTGTCAATCTTGACCTGTGCCTTTTTGTCTGACCAAGGTTTATCCTTTTCCTCATACAGTTCCGACAGATAACAGTGGGACGAACAAATTGAAGATACGTCTCACGTAGTACTCTTTGCGACCTGACTTTCGTTGTGTTCGACCTTAGTTCTAAAGGCCCTCTTTATAGTTATTGGAGTCTATACGTCTACTGTGGTGGGAATACCGTCTTTCACTTCTCCTTGATTTTTCGGAGAACTACTTTCACTTTCTCCTCTCACTTTTTCAACCGAATTTCGAATTGTAAGTCTTTTGCTTATAGTACCGTAGACCAGGGTAGTGAAGTACCCTTTATCTACCCCTTTGTCATCTTTGTCACAGTCTGAAAAAAAAAAAAAAAAACGAGGTTTTAGTGACGTCTACCACTAACGTCGGTACTTTAATTTTCTACTAATGAGGAACGTTCTTTTCAATACTGGTTGGATCTATCACATAAGTTCTGTCTCTGTAATGAAACGGCTGATTCCAGGCGGATCAGTTCCGATACCAAAAAGGACACCAGCACATACCTACACTCTCAACCTGACACTTCTACCGACTCACAGTTTCTTAACTACGCAAACTTGAGACCACAACCTCTTATGAGAAGTCTCAGGGAACCTGACGTTCCTCTAGGTTGGTCAGGTAAGACTTTCTCTAGTTGGGAGCCCAAAGAAACCTTCCTTACTACGATTTCGACTTTGAGGTCATGAAACCGGTGGAGTACGCTTCTCAACTGAGTGACCTTTTCTGAGACTACGACCTTCTCTAACCCCCGTCCTCCTATTCCCCTGACGGGTCCTACTCTACCGACCTACCGTAGTACCTGAGCTACCTGCACTCAGACTAACTTGAGGCCCTCTGCCACTAGCTGTCCCTCCGGACCACACGACACTAAGTACCCCAGCGTTTCTCAGCCTGTACTGACTCGCTGACTTGACTGACTTGACTTGACTTTCCTTGTCCTATTTACGGGTGGTTTGTTTTATCCTTCTCTATCCCTTAGATGGACTATTTCTTAAGATTTATTACTGTCAAATTTACTAGGTTTTAGAACATTTACTTTACCATAGTGTTTATTTATCGGACCTCTGTTCCTAACTCTTCTACGTTCTTTCGGAATTGTTCCTGGATCTTCTTTATTTTTTCTTGGTTATATATTACTTATTACGTTATTTAATATAGTTTTTGTGAGATCTCCCTTATTTATCATCTAATTACCTCCGTCTTTTATGCTAATCACTCCATCTGCTATCTTACCATCTTTATTTACTTAGTCTCCTTGTTTGTGTTTGTGTAACTTTCTTTACTCCTGTTCGATTCTCTGGAGACCCTGTACAATTTACGAGGTTGTAAGCTTAGTATCCTCAGGGTCTTCTTCTTCTGTTTTTCTTTCTGGTACTCTTTTATGAACTCTTCTATTATGAACTTTTGAAGGGATTTTACCCCTTCCTTTATTAGTGGGTTCAGGTTTTTTGGGTCTCTCAGGGTGTGTCCTATTTGGGTTCCGCTTTGTGGGGGTTCTGTGAATAATTAGTTTAATTGTTTCTAGTTTGTGTTTCTTGTTTATAATTTTCGTCGTTCCCTTTTTGGTTGTTTATTGTGTGTTCCCCTAAGGGTCTTCCTATTGTCGACTAGAAAGTTATCTTTGAGAAGTCCGGTCCTCCCTTACCGCTCTGTAAGAATTTCACTACTTTCTTTTATTGGATGTCGGGTCTAATGACATGGGTCGTTCCTAGAGTAAGTTTATACTTCCTCTTTAGTTTTCGAAATGTCTGTTCTTTTCGACTCTCTTAAATTGTGGTGGTTTGGTCGAGAGGTTGTTTACGATTTCCTAGAAGAGATCCGTCCTTTATGGTTTTCCCACATATTTGAGCTTTAGTTTTGTTGTTTGATTTACCGTTACCCTAGTATGAATAGTTATTAATGGAATTTGCATTTACCCAACTGACAGGGTTGGTCTTCTGTTTCTGACCGACTTACCTATGTTTTTGTTCTGGGGATATATACAACAGATGTTCTCTGGGTGGAGTTTTGTTCCGTGTGTATGTCTGACTTTCACTTCCCGTCCTTTTTCCATAAGGTACGTCTATCTCTGGTTTTCTTACGTCCTCATCGTTATGAGTATAGTCTCTTTTATCTGAAATTTTGTTTCCGAAAGTTTTCTCTGTTTCTTCTTGTGATGTATTACTAGTTTCCTATACGTGGGTTGTATCCTCGTGACGTTGTACATTCCGTTTACATTGTTCATACTTTCCTGTTTCATTGTTATTGTGTTATTATCACCCTCTGAAATTATGGGGTAAGTGTGGATACCTATCTAGTAGATTTGTCTTTTAATTGTTCCTTTGAGTTTGAAATTTACTATGTTATCTGGTCAACCTGGATTAACTATAGATATCCTGTAAAGTGGAGTTTTGTTACTTAAAGTGGAAAAAAAGTTCACGTGTACCTTGGAAGAGGTTCTATCTAGTGTACGACCCGGTACTTAGATCGGAATCATNTTCTATTATGAACTTTTGAAGGGATTTTACCCCTTCCTTTATTAGTGGGTTCAGGTTTTTTGGGTCTCTCAGGGTGTGTCCTATTTGGGTTCCACTTTGTGGGGGTTCTGTGAATAATTAGTTTAATTGTTTCTAGTTTGTGTTTCTTGTTTATAATTTTCGTCGTTCCCTTTTGGTTGTTTATTGTGTGTTCCCCTAAGGGTCTTCCTATTGTCGACTAGAAAGTTATCTTTGAGAAGTCCGGTCCTCCCTTACCGTTCTGTAGGAATTTCACTACTTTCTTTTATTGGATGTCGGGTCTAATGACATGGGTGGTTTCTAGAGTAAGTTTATACTTCCTCTTTCGAAATGTCTGTTCGTTTTCGACTCTCTTAAATTGTGGTGGTTTGGTCGAGAGGTTGTTTACGATTTCCTAGAAGAGATCCGTCCTTTATGGCTTTCCCACATATTTGAGCTTTAGTTTTGTTGTTTGATTTACCGTTACCCTAGTATGAATAGTTATTAATGGAATTTGCATTTACCCAACTTACAGGGTTGGTCTTCTGTTTCTGACCGACTTACCTATGTTTTTGTTCTGACGATATATACAACAGATGTTCTCTGGGTGGAGTTTTGTTCCGTGTGTATGTCTGACTTTCACTTCCCGTCCTTTTTCCATAAGGTACGTCTATCTCTGGTTTTCTTACGTCCTCATCGTTATGAGTATAGTCTCTTTTGTCTGAAATTTTGTTTCCGACAGTTTTCTCTGTTTCTTCTTGTGATGTATTACTAGTTTCCTATACGTGGGTTGTATCCTCGTGACGTTATACATTCCGTTTACATTGTTCATACTTTCCTGTTTAATTGTTATTGTGTTATTATGACCCTCTGAAATTATGGGGTAAGTGTGGATACCTATCTAGTAGATTTGTCTTTTAATTGTTCCTTTGAGTTTGAAATTTACTATGTTATCTGGTCAATCTGGATTAACTATAGATATCCTGTAAAGTGGAGTTTTGTTACTTAAAGTGGAAAAAGAGTTCACGTGTACCTTGGAAGAGGTTCTATCTAGTGTACGACCCGGTACTTAGATCGGAATCATTTAAGTTTTTTTAGCTTTAGTAAGGTTCGTAGAAAAGACTGGTGTTACGTTATTCTAATCTACAGTCAATGTCCCCTTTTTAATAATTTTTAAGGTTGTATACCTCCGACTTGTTGTGCGACGACTTATTGGTTGTTTAGTGTCTTCTTTAGTTTTTTCTTTAGTTTTATACGTATCTTTGCTTACTTTTACTTTTGTGTTGCTGGGTTTTGGACACCCTGTGACATTTTCGTCACACTTCAAGTATCGTTATGTCCGTATGGAGTTCTTTGTTCTTTTTCCAGTTTATTTATTTGATGGAGATGTGGATTTCGTTGATCTTTTCCTTGTTTACTTCTTGGGGTCCCAATCGTCTTCCTTTCTTTAGAATTTTTAATCCCGTCTTTATTTATGTTTTCTTTGTTTTCTCTGGTATCGTTTTTAGTTGTTTCGGTTTTCGACCAAGAAACTGTCCTATTTATTTTAACTGTTTGGTAATCGGTCTGAGTAGTTCTTTGTTTCCCTCTTTTCAGTTTAGTTGTTTTAATCTTTACTTTTACCTCTGTAGTGTTGACTGTTGTGTCTTTATGTTTCCTATTCTCTGATGATAGTCGTTAATATACGGTTATTTTACCTGTTGAACCTTCTTCACCTGTTTAAGAATCGTTTCATGTTGAAAGGTTTTGACTTGGTCCTTCTTTATCTTTTAGAAATGCCTGGGTGGTGTTCGTGTCTTTAACTTTGACATTAGTCTTTAGAAGGTCGTTTGTTTTCGGATCCAGGTCTGCCGAAGTGTCGACTTAAGATGGTTTTTTAATCCCTTCTCGATTGTGGATAGGATGAGTTTGAGAAGGTCTTTTAAAGTCTCCTTCCATTTGAAGGCTTGAGTAAGATACTCCGGTGGTAGTGGGATTATGGTTTTGGACTGTTTCTACGGTGTGTGTGTGTTTTTATTATTATTATTTTTCTTTCTTTTGATGTCCGGTTATAGTGACTACTTGTATCTACGTTTTTAGGAATTGTCTTAAGATCGTTAGTCTTAGGTCGTTGTATAATTTTTCTAGCATGTGGTACTGGTTCACCCGAAATAGGGTCCCTACGTTCCTAAGAAGTCATAAACATTTAGTTAGTTACACCATATGGTGTAATTGTTTGACTTTTTATTATGGTATACTAATAGAGTTATCTACGTCTCTTTCGGAAACTGTTTTAAGTTGTAGGTAAATACTAATTTTTTTTTTTTGAGAGGTCTTTCGTCCTTATCTTCCTTGTATGGAGTTGTATTATTTGCGATATATACTGTTTGGGTGTCGTTTGTAACAGGAGTTACCACTTTTTGACTTTCGTAAAGGGGATTTCCGTCCTTGTTCTGTCCCCACGGGTGAAAGTGGTGATGATAAGTTACCATAAAAAGTGTCTTGATCTCGTTTATTAAAGTGTTAAACATACCTTTATGTTTTTTTTTTTTTTTTGAGGTTATCGGTTTCGTCAGAACTCTTTCTTCTTACCTTGACCTCCTTAGTTGGACGGACTGAAGTCCGATATGCTGTTTCGGTGTCAGTAGTTCTATCATATCATAACCGTCTTTCTGTCTTTATATCTAGTTACCTTGTCTTATCTTTCGGGTCTCTATTTGGGCGCGTGGATACCTGCGGAATAGAAACTGTTTCCTCCGTTGTTATATGTTACCTCTTTTCTGTTAGACAAATTGTTCGTCACGACCCTTTTGACCAGTTGGTGAACATTTTCTTACTTTGATCTTGTGAAAGATTGTGGTGTGTATTTATTTGAGTTTTACCTAATTTCTAGATTTACATTCTGGTCTTTGATTTTTGGAGGATCTCCTCTTGTATCCGTTTTGTCAGAGGTTGTAGTTAGTGTCGTCCTAGGAGATACTGGGCGGAGGGTCTCATTACCTTTATTTTCGTTTCTATTTGTTTACCCTGGATTAATTTTAATTTTCGAAAACGTGTTGTTTCCTTAGATATTCGTTTCACTTTTCCGTCAGAAGTCTTACCTTCTTTTATTATCGTTTGCTTCGTTGACTGTTTCTTAATTAGAGTTTTTATATGTTCGTTGAGGACTTCGAGTTAAGTCTTTTTGTTTGGTGGGTTAGTTTTCACCCGGTTTCTTGATTTGTCTGTAAAGAGGTTTCTTCTGTATGTCTACCGATTGTTTGTGTACTTTTCTACGAGTTGTAGTGAGTGATAGTCTCTTTACGTTTAGTTTTGGTGTTACTCCATGGTAAAGTGCGACCAGTCTTACCGACACTAGGTTTTCAGATGTTCGTTATTTACGACCTCTCCCACACCTCTTTTCCCTTGGGAGAATGTGACAACCACCCTTACACTTGATCATGTCGGTGATACCTCTTGTCACACCTCTAAGGAATTTTTTGACCTTTATCTTGACGGTGCACTGGGTCGTTAGGGTGACGACCCGTATGTGTGGCTCCTTTGGTCTTAGCTTTCTCTGTGTACATGGGGTCACAAGTAGTGTCGTGACAAATATTATCGGTCCTGTACCTTCGTTGGATCTACAGGTAGTCGTCTACTTACCTATTCTTTCGACACCATGTATATGTGTTACCTCATAATGAGTCGATAATTTTTCTTATGTAAACTTAGTTTCAACCTGCTTTGACCTCGGATAATATGTCTCACTTCATTCGGTCTTTCTCTTTGTGGTTATGGTATATGATTACGTATATATACCTTAAATCTTTGTACCATTGCTATTGGGACATACACTCTGACGTTTTCTCTGTGTTATACATATCTTGTCAGAAAACCTGAGACACCCTTTCCCGCTCCTATCCTACTAAGCCCTCTTACCGTAACTTTGTACATATTATAGTATACACTTTACCTAGTGGTCAGGTCCAAGCTACGTACTATATCTTGCGAGTCCCGACCACGAGACCCTACTTGGTCTCCCTACCATACTCCTTCCTCCACCCTCCTCCAAAGACCTACCCCTTGTACACATCTGGGTACCGTCTAAGTACAACTACATACCGTTTTGGTTATGTTATAACATTTCATTAATCTGAGATTAATTTTATTTATTTAAATATAATTTTTCAATTTTTATTTATTTACTTCTACAACTTTAGGTCCGTCACTGCCCTGTGTGAGACACAGTGGGAATACCTCTACTCGGACTACCCTGGTCTGACCTTTGTCCTGTCAGTCCATTTTGTGGTGGTAGTCTCAAGTTCACTCTCCACTGTCCCAGATTTAAGCTCGACAACACATATACCCCACTTCTGACCAATCGTCCTAAACTATTGACTATCCCTTTGTCACAGTCTGTAATAAAAAAATCCTAGGTTTTAGTGACGTCTACCACTAACGTCGGTACTTTAATTTTCTGCGAATGAGGAACCTTCCTTTCAATACTGGTTGGATCTGTCGTATAAGTTTTCGTCTCTGTAATGAAACCGTTGTTGCCAGACAGATCAGTTCCGATACCAAAAAGGTCACCAGTGCATACCTACACTCTCAACCTGACACTTCTTTCGACTCACGTCTTCTTAATTACGAAAACTTGACACCACGACCTCTTCTGAGAACTCTCAGGGAAACTGACGTTCCGTAGGTTGGTCAGGTAGGATTTTCACTAGTGAGGACCTACAAGAAACCTTCCGGACTACAACTTCGACTTTGAGGTCATGAAACCCGTGGAGTACGCTTCTCAACTGAGTAACCTGTTCTGGGACTACGACCCTTCCTAACTCCCGTCCTCCTCTTCCCCTGTTGTCTCCTACTCTACCGACCTACCGTAGTGACTGAACTACCTGTACTGAAACCCATTTGAGACCCTTAACCACTACCTGTCCCTCCGGACCGTACGACGTCAAGCACTTTAACGTTTATCAGCCTGTACTGACTCGTTGACTTGACTTGACTTGACTTACCCGAAGGGACTATCGAGTTTGTCATTTCTTAGGTGGATGTTACGTTCTCCTGGACTCAAGTTAAGGACCCAACCCTTCAAGGGGACCTCCTCCCGTACCGTTGGGTGAGGTCATAAGAACGGACGTCTTAGGGGTACCTGTCTCCTCGGATCACCCGACGTCAGATACCCCAGTATTTCTCAGTCTCGTCTGACTCTCTGATTATGTTAGTGTTGGTCCTACCCGTCTCACTCCTCCTCTCCTACCAGATCACTCGTGGTTCAAGGACTCAAGACATTCGTCCACCTCAACTGTAGCCTTTACATCGTCCTCGTCACAGAACCCCGATCCGTCCACTACTCAGGGTAAAGTGTGTCCGGAGTCCACTCCACCAAACCCTGGGGGTCCACACCTGTTACCAGATTTCCGTCGACACCTGATACCAGATTTCGAGCTCCCTCTCCAGTCTCGACCTTAGTGTACTTTGGTTCACTTACCCATGTTGTCGGGCCCCTCTTACACCAGTCTGGACCTTAGTATACTCTGGTTTACTTACCCATGTTGTCGGGCCCCTCTTACTTCTACGACCCGGTTCGATGGAGGGTAATTTGTGATTGTAAATTCTTCGTCCACCTCTCTTTCGATCGATACTTCCTTTGGTTCTTCCCTGTCAGTCTTTTCATTCATCCTCGTCCGTTCATCCTCTCCTAAAGGTATTCTTACCTCCCTAGTCCTTACATATTACGACGTCTATTTACTTTGTTAAGTTTCTTATTTGTGTACGTCCGTGAGGGTGACGAAAACTGTTATATCCCCGGTGGCTCCCTGGTCAAGACACTTACTCTCCACTGCTAAACATCCCAGTTTAAACGTCCAGAAACCTCCTTCGAAATTAAACTCTTGATCTTTGGTCACTTTTACACTGACTTCCACGTCGGTCTCCTCTTAAATACCCACCTCTTGGGTGACCTTCATCCCTTTTCTCTTAGATCCTGAGTTCTCTTTCTTTCCAAAATCCTGTGTACACGAGACTGGACGTTCTCTCCTACCCGTCTCTACTTGGGTCGGACAGGTAGTCCTTCACCCCGTTTCTCCTTTCAATCTACGTTAGTGGAGTTGAAAGACCTACTTCAGTCACCGTCCTACCCCGTCTCAAACTTACACATTGCATCTCGAGTCCCTCGAATTCCTCTCCCTTCAACCTCGACAGTGTCTTCCCGCGACTCCTCCTACTTAACTCGTAGTTATTTCCCCGAGTGGCTCGTAAATGACACGTCACCTACGTCTCGGACTGATGTTTCGTCTCCCTGTGTCTACTGGGTGTTCCTAAGTGACAGGTTCCAACTCCGAATGAACTCGTCCCCGTCGATCTTTGGTAGTCCCGGTTTTTCTTGACCATAAATCTCCGTCTAAAAAATGACAAACTCGGTGGTTCCTTCGGGTTCTTATGACCTCCCCCATCGACTAGGGAAGAGGTCCCCTAGAAGGGTTGATCGTTTATCGTTCATCGGACCATAAACACAAGACGACCCATAAATCACCACTCAAAAGTCATAGAGTCCATGAGAGATACGAGAAGAATGACCTTTTGATGGTCTGAAGACGGGTCAGGAACCAGAAGGGTTGTTCAGAATAGAGGTCCGTGGGAAGATAGGTCACGACAGAGGTCGAACCGAAGTTATTGGTTCGTCAACAAGTAAGGTACCAAAGGTAAACACGAAGGTTTTGGTCTAGTGGACACAACGGTCCTCTCCCCTCGTCTCGAAGGGGTACGTTACCGAACCCAGTCGGTCAATCTACGGGAGAGTGTCCCACTAGTTGAAACAAAACTAGTGTTTTGTATTATTAAGAATAGTTAAAGTAGACGGTCCGACGTTGTTGACCCCAAGACGTTCCACTCTCTCTGACCGAACCAAGTACCACAATTGAAAACAGTGACCCATGTTAAGACTCCCCACTTACACTCGGTGGGAACTCCTTTTGACTCTTGGGTTTCGTCTAGAAACTATGTGACACCTCGACCCGAAACGAGGATTCCAGTCGAGTCTCATCCACACCCTTTTTTTCGGTCGACCACACTGACACCCCCACACCTTGAACTACGTGAGCCGTATAAGGCATCGGACCGGGGTCACCGACTACCTACCTAACGTCTCGTGTACGGAGAAGGAGGAGGACCATCTGTCCACACCTTAGACACCAACCTTTCGGGACCATTACCCGTCAGTCTCCGACACCACGGTATCCCGGGTACCCGTCGTGGTCGTGGTTTCAATCAACTACTTACAGTAATTAAACGTATACTTGCTCCGGTTCCAGGAATGGTAGATCCAGTTTCCCTACATAACCCTGGTTTTTGTAAAGATTTCGGGGTTAGGAAAGACAACAGTCCACCACCTCATCATAGTGCTTTCTACCTCTTTACAGGAAGGGGGACTTAAAAGTCTCTAAAACAGAGTAAGACTCCGAATCCGTAGAATACTAAGTATTTAGGGAGGGTGCTCATGTTTTAAATAAGGTATATCAAAGTCTAAAAAGAACTGGAGATCCTTAGTGGGTGAGGTCATGAGAACGGACCTCTTAGGGTACCTCCCTCCTCGGACCATCCGATAACAGGTACCCCAACGTTTCTCAGCCTGTGCTGACTCACTGAAGTGTGTATCCTTAGTAGTATAATTTATCTAGACGGGGTTAGGGTATAACTACCGATTCTTTATCATTATTAAAGTCGGTTATAAATGATAGGTAGGTGAAGAGAGGTAAGTGGTGATGGTCGGATCATGGTCAATATCACGAGAGACTTGATATAGTACCGTCATAGGAGATTGATTTCAGTGGTAGGTGAGATCTTTGGACGTCAACCGAGGTTTGACTACTGACTTACTAAAAGATTTTTACTTATAGACTAACACAGAGAGAGGAAGTAACTGAAAGGTAACGAGTTCTTCTATTTCTGTTAAAGGAACTACACCGACTACTTTGGACCGTACAAGACCGGGATGGTGGACGAGGACCGAGTGACGGGTTACCCCAAGGAATAAGAAACTCCGGGTTGTTTGACCAGAAGAAAATGAGGAAACATAAATGGTTCAAAAGTAGACGGTGTCCCTGAAACGTGTACGATATAAAGGACAGACCCTGGTAGAAGGAGAAAGATAGATCAATTAAGGATCACTAGATCGGAATTACTAGTGAACGAGTTCCTTCTAAAAAGACTACAGATATTGTTCTAGTTTAGAGCGGTAATATCTAATAGTATCTTGGTACTCGTAAATATGTATCTTTATCAACGTTAACATATAAATAAACATAAAAAAATTTAACCACAAACAGAGGGAAGGTTTCAACCGAGGTATTTCCGTCTTTAATATAACGAAAACGAGTAGTGATATAGAGTTACGGACGAAAAGTGAGTTGTTTATAAATGACACATGGATATTACACGGTCCGTGTCAAGTTCACGATCTCTGTGACCCTATTTGTTTTATCTGTTCCAGGGAGAGGGGTATCTCAGACTAAAAATTGTGTAGAATCAGATGATTATGAAGCCAAGTCAAATCAAGTCAAGTCAACGGGTCAGCACAGACTGAGAAACACTGGGGTACTTGGTGTCGTGAGGTCCGGAGGGACAGGTAGTGGTTGACGGCCTCAGATGGGTTTGGGTATAGGTAACTCAGTCACTACGGTAGGTTGGTAGAGTAGGAGACAGTAGGGGAAGAGGGTGGAAGTTAGAAAGGGTCGTAGTCCCAAAAAAAGTTCACTCAGTCGAGAAGTGTACTCCGTCGGTTTCATAACCTCAAAGTCGAAGTTTTAGTCCGGAAAGTTCCTTGTGGGTCCTGACTGGAGGAAATCCTACCTTACCAACCTAGAGGAACGTCAGGTTCCCTGAGAGTTCTCAGAAGAGGTTGTGGTGTCAAGTTTTCGTAGTTAAGAAGCCACGAGTCGAAAGAAGTGTCAGGTTAAAAGTGTAGGCATACACTGATGACCTTTTTGGTATCGGAACTGATCTACCTGGAAACAACCGTTTCATTACAAAGACGAAAAATTATTTGACAAATCCAACCAGTATTGAAAGGAAGGTTCCTCATTCACAGAAAATTAAAGTACCGACGTCAGTGGTAGACGTCACTAAAACCTCGGTTTTTTTATTTCAGTCGATGACAAAGGTGACAAAGGGGTAGATAAAGGGTACCTCACTACCCTGGTCTACGGTACTAGAATCGAAAGACTTACAACTCGAAATTCGGTTGAAAAAGTGAGAGGAGAAAGTGAAAGTAGTTCTCCGAGAAATCAAGAAGTGAAAGATGGGATTCCCACCACAATAGACGTATAGACTCCAATAACTATAAAGAGGGCCGTTAGAACTAAGGTCGAACACGAAGGAGGTCGGGTCGCAAAGAGTTCTACATGAGACGTATATTCAATTTATTCGTCCCACTGTTATATGTCGGAACTGCATAAGGAAAAGGATAAACCATGGTCAGACAACAAGGTACAGGTCAAGATCGACCACGAAGGACTGGACGTATGTCCAAAGTGTTCTCCGTCCAGTTCACCAGACCATAAGGGTAGAGGAAGTCTTAAAAGGTGTCGAATAACACAAAGTGTGTCAGTTTCCGAAACCGTATCAGTTCTTTCGTCTTTATCTACAAAAAGAACTTGAGAGAACGAAAAAGGTACTAGGTCGTCTACAACCATTAAACTAGAGACCAAGGAGACGGAAAAGATTTTGGTCGAACATGTAGACCTTTAAGTGCCAAGTGCATGACGACTTCGGACCGAACCTCTTAAAACTCGTAATGAAATGATCACACACTCTACTCACGTTAACACGTCTTCAAACTCGTAAGAAACCGTAACGGAAAAAAACCCTAAGCTTACTTTTAACTGGAAAGGTTCAGGGTACCGTTGACGACTCAAAAGGTTTAAACGACCGTATAACTCTCATCGGGAAAATATCGTAGTAGAAAGTCCTAAACTTTGTCAAGTTGACCTTAAGGTAGTGGAGGTGGTCGAAACAAAGATCACTACGAAAGATTCCGGGTGAACTGAAGTGTAAGGTCCTACAGACCGAGATCCACTCACTAGTGTGGTAGTACTAATAGAACCAGTACTTCTAGAAAAAAACACGTCAAGACACAAAAGAACGGTGGAGAAGAATTTTAGAACACAAAGACAATCCAGGTATGGTAAGGACAGGAAATAGCTCGGGTAGCAACGTACTTTACAAGGAAACCATAGAGATTAAAAGAACTTCTCTAGAGATCAGAAAGGGTGAGATAACAAAAGGAGAGAAACGTAACTAGTTGCTCCTTCCGCAAGAATAGAGAGGAATGATAAGAAACCTTGAGACGTAAGTTTACCCATATAGCAAGGAAAAGAGGAAACGGAAAGTGAAGAGGAGAAAAGTGTCGATAAACATTTCGGAGGAGTCTGTTGGTAAAACATAAAAACGTAAAGAAAAAGAACCCCTACGAGAACTAGGGACCGAGAACAAGTTACAGTACTTGGAGGTTGGTATCAAGAAGTCCGTGAGACAGATAGTCTAGATTACGAAACTTATAAAACAGTGAAGGTGACATATTAACATTCCCTAAACTAAATCCAGTACGGACTTACCAAATCATCAAAAGGGACGAAAGAAGTTAAATTCAGACTTAAAACGTTATTCCTCAAGTACTAGACTCGGTGTCAGTCGAGGGCCAGAACAAAAACGACTGACATATCTCGAAGAGGTAGAACCCGACGGTTCTTATATTAGATAGACTAAAACCATAACTAGTAGACCATAACGAAGTCCAATCCCTTACCATATCACTTACCTTTCCATATACTTCTCTCGAAAGATCTCACTACCTCTACAAGATATAGATATTAAGGATGTTAAGTAACTTGACTAGTGAATTCTGACTTTAAAATAACATACGATCGATTACATTGACCTCTTCCGTTACCGTGGGGTGAGGTCATGAGAACAGACCTTTTAGGGTACCTGCCTCCTCGGACCATCCGACGTTAGGTACCCCAGTGATTCTCAGTCTGTGCTGACTCACTGAAGTTAAAGTGAAAAGTGAAAGTACGTAACCTCTTCCTTTACCGTTGGGTGAGGTCACAAGGACGGACCTCTTAGGGTCCCTGCTCCCTCGGACCACCCGACGGTAGATGTCCCAGCGTGTCTCAACCTGTGTTGACTTCGCTGAATCGTCNTAGGTACCCCAGTGATTCTCAGTCTGTGCTGACTCGCTGAAGTTAAAGTGAAAAGTGAAAGTACGTAACCTCTTCCTTTACCGTTGGGTGAGGTCACAAGGACGGACCTCTTAGGGTCCCTGCTCCCTCGGACCACCCGACGGTAGATGTCCCAGCGTGTCTCAACCTGTGTTGACTTCGCTGAATCGTCACCGTCGACGTTTATTTTTCCCTCACCTCCCGGAAGAACCACCAGGTCACCAATTCTGAGACGTGAGGGTCACGTTCCTCAGAATGTGCTGAGACACGTTGGGATCCTTGACATCAGACGGTCCAAGGGGAGAGGTACTCTAAGAAGTCCGCTCTTATGACTTCACTCAACAGTACGGGTAGGGGTTCCCTAGAAGGGTTGGGTCACTGACTTGGACGTAGAGTACAGAGAACGTAACCGTCCGACCAAGAAATGGTGATCACGGTGAACCCTTCGTGTACGACGTTCATTTCTAGACGTACGGTGTTGTTTCTAACTTCTAGGGTAAACGACATTTATTCCGAGTCGTGTCGGTCTATGTATTTATTTGTATTTATAATTTTTTCCTTAATCTTTTCTTCCCACCCTCCCTTTGTCCGTCCGTCCGTCCACCCGACCAGTCTCTTAGAACTCTTCGACACGTACGGACCCTGTAACCAGGTCATGTCCTTTCCTCTTCTGCCCCTTAGGACGGGGACGAGTACTTCTACTTCTACTGACTTAAAAAGGAAAAGTCCCTCAGTCTCTCCAACGGACTCACTAGGATGCTTCCACTTAAGGGAAAAATGGAATCTTTCAAAGGGAACTACTATCTACTCTAAATCCGTCAAGCCGTAGACGTTGTTGACCCCCGACGATGTCTTCTGTTAAACCTCTAAGATCAACCAATGTCACCGTGTACGTTACAATAAAAATTGGGGAGTTGTCCTCCCTCATCGTAAAGAGACCAACGATCCCTTTAACACAAGAAACGTTAATGAATCCGATTCACTAATGAATCCTATGACCAAGGATTAAAATTTTCAGAACACCCTTTCTTTTCAGAATCCCTTTGATCTTTCGAAATATTCAGACGTGACCATACAGTACAATCCTGACATGTGGACGATTTTACACCAATGAAAAGAGAATTATATAAGTACCCACTGACAGTAGTATCGTTGTTGTTAGGACCTGTCGTGACCCAGTAATTACCTCCTGAGAACGACCACTCCACTACCTGCGGTCAAATCCTTCGAACCAAGTCCTGACGTCCGTTCACAATCTTACCTACCCCACGTGACCATCGGGGACCTTCACGGTCCTGTGTCCCACCTCTTCAACACCTGACTCCCCAGTAGACTGTTCTCGTATCCTAAAGACGGTCGGACATTAACGATGAAACTTTTTAGGACGTAGGGAGAGTCGTAATCTGGTTTCACGTCACACCAAAGAACTCGTATCACTTGATTTTCACGTACAAACAGTCTACTTTCCGTAAAGTACCATCGTCACTTCTTTCTTGAGGTTTGACACGGACCGAGATATCGGACGTTGACCCTGAGATTGAAGAGGTAGGAGTAGAGTATCGTGTCCGTTAACCGGATTTAGAAAACACTTCACGATGCTTCTGTGTCGTATCGGGTGAGAAGAGAGTGTGGGTGGAGATTTTTATGTGTCCTGGTAGAGACCGTTTCGTGTCCCGACACAAAGCCATAAGGACTAGGTAAAGTTAGGTTTATATCACAAGAAAGGAGAAGTGACGACCTTTCGGTCAAATCCGTCGAACAGTCTCTGGTAAACCCCGAAGCGAAACAAAACCGGAAGTTGGACAAACACACTCATCCTTATCCACCGCTTGGTGGAGAGAGAGAGGTAGGACGAAGTCCGGTGGGGGAGGGGAGGGGTTACGTCCAGTCTTCTCTCTGAAGTCTTTAATAGGTCTGGTCGTTCAAAGTAATAAAAGGGACAGTTATAGTGTGTACTACCTACTTAAGGTGTACGAACTGTCTCAAGTTACCTACGTGAATCTAAAACTACCTTGTCGTTCTTTTAACTCCCTTTTCAGGGACGTTACTACGTGTCAGTTCTCCTGGTAGGACCCATGGTGTCCCTTCCTACCAGTGGAACCACGGTTCGTCCCCGACGTCCATACGAGGCGGTGAGGTGAGGTAGAGAGGGTAAGAGGCACATGAAATTTACCCCTTTCAACCGCATTTAAATAGAACTCCATTAGACTTTCACTTTCTTTCACTTCAGTGAGTTAGTACAGACTGAGAAACACCGGCGTACCTGACATCGGGTGGTCCGAGGAGACAGGTACCCTAAGAGGTCCGTTCTTATGACCTCACCCAACGGTAATTAGACTTTAGTTGAACTTAAGGAAACCGTTGTAATTTAGTAGGTGTCTAGAATGACTACTGGCTTTTAGTGACTTGGTAGTCGACGAGAGTGGGGGACTATGGGTACACAATAAGGACGGTAAGAGAACTCGGTGAAATCAAACGTCGAAACAGGAGAAAAGGTAGGTACGTTCGAAACGTGACAGGTTTCTATACCTCCTCTCCGTGGGTTAGATGGATCTCAATACTTCGTAACTAAACGTCTCTCTCTCTCTCTCTAAATCAACAAACGGGGTAGGGAAAGACATCTTTCCACGGGTAGAGTTGTAGTCGAGTCTTCCTAGTTCTACGCACCTGAAACTAACGGATGTGTAAAACGGGTCGTACAGGATCTCATACTCGTACTCCCAGAGGTGGTGTACGTGGTGTAGGGAGTGTGGACGTCTCAGGAGGGTACAGGGTGATGTGGTTCCTACATACCCAGGAGGAACCTTGTCACCGGTCTTCGTGAGTAAAAACTTCCTCTAACTCCCTCCCTCCACGGGGTCCTCTCCTCTTATTCTTGGAAGATCTTCCTTCCAGCCGGCACCGAAGTATAAATTAGTCTCCGTCGTAAGACAGGAGAGGTGAAGTATTAAAACTCTCGGTATCGAGACCTCTAGTCCTCTCCATGTTACTTAAATAAAAATTCCAAAAAAAAAAAAAAAGAGAATGACACAAGAATAGACCTTTTGACACTTTGGAACTTAATACACCCTTTGTAGTAGGTCCCACCAAGGGTCACGTTTGGACAAAAGGTTTCTCTAAGTTCTGACGGACTGTAAGTCCCCGTCCACCCCTTTTGTGCTGTGATTCCGGTCCTACTGAACACAATCGACACTGGAACGTCTCTACTAAAACTGTAATACTTAGATCGATCGTACATTCATAATCGTGGACAGGGACCCCTCTAACAGGGATGGTAGGGTACTCCCAGTCACTTCAAGAGACCTTCTCCCGACCCAGGTCTCTTCTTAATTTGAATTACCCAAACTACGTAGATTCTTTTACAGGAAGTTCCAGGTACGTCTTTTATTCGGAAATAAACAAGAAAACAAAACAAAAGGAGGAGAAAGGTCCCAATTTGATAGGACCCACGGGAGGAGGGTTCTCTTTATCTCTTTCAAGTTTCCCACTTTTTTTACTCTAAACCTCCTGGGAAGTCCGAACCACGAGGAGATCTGACATTCCCAGGTCGCTCTGTCTGTGTAAATCAAACCCACGATGTAATTCACCTCTCCGTTGGAATATTACCCCCGTCTTCTTATTTAGTTTATTTATTATTCCGTTCGTCAATGGGTTCACTTTCTCCGAAGGTTGGGACCTACAATTACTCCGAAAATCAAATTTACCTACACAAATTAACTCATCACAAAAAAGTATAACCCTCGACCTCCTTAATACCACTAACATAACCCTAGTACGGGTCTACCATAAACTGACATAATGGAACACGTTTGTCTTCACCGGTCGTCTCGCTTCCTTCGGGGCTCTACCCCACTTCCTACGACTCCCATTGTCACCCCCTTTATTTGAGTCCAGGGTCAACAAAGTGTGACAACCATTTTCATGTCTAGGAGCTTGATCTAACAACGGAAACGTAGGTCTCTAGGTCTTTTCGTCTGTCTCCTCCACGACCTTTTCGGAGTTCCCTCTACCTCTCCTCCTTGTCTCACTGTCCCTGCGTCCAGTGAACTCGTCGTTCTACGACATCGTAGTTAGTCGTATATAAACAGATAGAGAAAGCTATTCTGGATTTCCACCTCACTCTCCCACACACCTAGGGATTCGTCCTTCCTTTGTCCTCACTCTTCGATATGTTTAATGTCACGGACTGTGGAGCGGGGTGGATGATACCTTCCTTGTCCGGACACATACTGTTGTGTCCCACCTAAACATATGAACAGTGGAATCACTATATCTGTCATTCACGAACCGCTGTCACGAAAAAGTCTCTCTTTTGTACGGATTTGTTGACAGACCTTAAAAAGTCTTTTTCATTCCACCTTACCGTAAAGTCTTAGAACACTAACCGTCATACTATGTTTATTATTTTATGTTATAAGTTTAGTTTATTACTTTATATGATAATAATACGTAAAATACAGTGGATACATTAGTTTCTTTTACACAAAAAGGTCCACGAAAAATTTGTAGTTTCCGAAGGTGAAAGGACCTACAAGGGGGAGTCCCAGTCGTGATGGTCCTTTGAGTCCTTTTAGTCTGTTCCGTCCCGTCCTAGGTCACCTGGTATCAGACTGTGGTCCATCGTGTGAGTGGCACATCCCACCCCTTCACGAAGTCATAAGTGACGAAGGTCTTCCCGACCAGGGTCTTCTGGTCTCTCACCTCTCGGGAAATTGGCTTGACCCATCAACGTACCTCTTGGAGTCTTCCCCTGGACGCTCCAGAGTCAGACTAACTGAATTACTCCCCCATCACTCCCCTCCGTAACACCTTCTTCTGGAGACACCATGACTCTTCTTAAAGTCTCTACTCTTCTCGACCCTCACCGCTGGAAACACGATAATGTGGTTAAGTGGATCCTGACAGACCTTCTCTAAAAAGAGGTCCGTTTAGTGTCCCTATCTAAAACTGTCTTGGAATCTAAAAATTTCAGTTTTACTTAAAATTTCTAGTTGGTAAAGTTGGACAAGTAAAATGTCTACCACTTTGACTCTGGGGTTTACCACCTCTTAGGTCGTATATAAACCTTCCTTACTTTATTCCGTAAATCAAGGGTCATTTCCCTCCAGTTGGAATGATTATAGACTCACAAGAGAGAAGCCAGGGGTTCGTTTCTACTATCGTCGGGAAGGGAAAACCACAGGATTATGGGTAGAGGGAGTACGGGTTCCCACAACACCATCAAATACCGACGTTTAAGAACCCGTGAGGGGCGTACCACTCAGTCTCAGAGACAGGAGAGGAACATTTAAACTCGTTCTAATACTGATAGACAGATGTCTTACCGTCCTCACCGGTCTAGCACTTACCAGTACGACAAACGTGAAGTGGTCCTGTGAACCAAAACCTCGGGTCCCCGACGAGACGACACCTTTTGGACCCGGGTACCCCTCAGGGGACAGTCCACGGTGACCGTTGTCGTGAGTGACTCGGGTCGAAGGGACAGATGGGTCGGCTCCCCTTACGGGTCGTCCCTTTTGAAGTCATTCTCTTCCGTAAGTCACGTGTAGGGTCAGGGTCGATGCCTTCAGAGGGGACGACTCCGACCAGGAGACCCTCGTCTCTGTTCGGTAGGGTACTTGGAACGGTCGTAGGGGTTGGGTGTTGTAACTGTCGTGACTCTCGGGACACGACTCGATTAGACGATCTCGTATACACTCCGTCATCGTCACATCGAACCGAGTCAAGACCTCCCCTAAAACCGTCGTCAAACTTCTTAGTATCTATTTAAGATGCGTGTTTCTACAAATACCCGTTGTCGTCTCTCTTCCCTATAAGTCGGGAACGGGATTCACGCAATTAACGAAATGTTTATAAAGTAAACCAGTAGGATTACCGGAGACCTCTCCTACTAAAATGTCTACCTTTGACTAAGACTCTAGTTCAGTGTCAACGGGTCCCAGGGTGCCACTGTTGACGGTTTCAGGTCTGAATGAGACCGGACCGTCACGTTACGAGTTATAAGGGCGGTGGTGTGACGGTCGGAAATCACCCGAGACACAACCGGTACAGAGTATAAATACAAACTCTTCAACCTTTGTTTGTGTTTCAGGTTCTCATACAAAATCATAACACGACACACACGAATCAACACAGGTTGAGAAAACGGGTGGAGAAAACGAGGAGACAGGTACCCTTAAGAGGTCCGTTCTTATGACTTCACCCAAAGGTAAAGGACGTGGTGAAGGAATTTTTTATTACGTCGATGTTACAATACACGGTCGGACCTACCCTCCCCTCAAACCCTCTCTTACCTATGTACACACACATACCGACTCAGTATGTCGTAACAATAAACCGATATGGGGTCATGTTTTACAAAAAGCACAATTTTTTTTTACGTCGATTTGGTCGTGTCAAAATCGTTTCGAAGGACCGAACAAGACAGGATATTCAATTATATTCATACAATTCGAAAGGGAACACCGAGTCGTCCATTTCTTAGACGGACGTTACACCCTCTGGACCCAAGATAAGGACCCAACCCTTCTAGGGGACCTCTTCCCTTTCCGTTGAGTGAGGTCATAAGACCGACCCTCTTAAGGTCCCTGATATGTCAGGTACCCCAGTGTTTGTCAAACTACACTGACTCCCTGAGTAAAAGTGAAAGTGGAAAAGGAGAATTCTAAACACACACACACACACACACACACACAAAACCAAATTATAGACATCCACCCTAGGGTGGATCTTAATACATAATAAGGATACCCATTATAGAAAAAGTGAATAATAAATAATTTCGTACTTCTTCGACTCACAAGGTGAATATGGTAAGTTCAAGACTCGTCGTTCTCGAGTAATATATTAACTTCTTTTCTAAAGAAGTATTTATTGATTCCCACTTGTAAGTAGGTCGATTTGTGTCTTTTAGAAAGTTTTTAACATTAATTTTCTCTTTTGACTACAAATGCAAAAAAAAAAATCAAATAAATAAAATTAACCTCCGATTGATGTAGTGTTATAACATCACCGAAATGGTATGTAAGTGTACTTAGTCGGTAGCCACATGTACACAAGGGGTAGGACTCGGGGGGAAGGTGGAGGGAGAGGTAGGGTAGGGAGACCCAGTAGGGTCAAGTGGTCGGGACTCGTGGGTAAGAGTACGTAGCTTGGACCTGACCATCAAACAAAGTGTATACTATTATATGTACAAAGTTACGATAAGAGAGTCTAGTAGGGTGGGAGCGGAAGAGGGTGTCTCAGGTTTTCTGACAAGATATGTAGACACAGAGAAAACGACAGAGCGTATATCCCAATACCAATGGTAGAAAGATTTAAAGTATATATACGTAATCATATGATATAACCGCAAAAATAAATACCGAATGAAGTGAGACATACCATCCGAGGTCAAAGTAGGTGGATTAATCTTACCTAAGTTTACTTAAGAAAAATTACCGACTCATTATAAGGTAACACATACACATGGTGTCGAAAGAAAAAAAACATTAAATTTAAATAAACAAAATTAACCTCCGATTAATGAAATGTTATAACGTAACCAAGACGTTGTGTAGTTGTTCTTGGGTGGTGCCCGTATGTGCATAAGAGGTAGGACTTGGGAGGAGGGAGGAGGGAGGGACATGGTAGGGAGGCCCAGTAGGGTCACGTGGTCAGGGTTCGTAGGACATAGCTTGGACCTTACCGTTAAACAAAGAATATACTATAATACGTACAAAGTCACGGTAAGGGGGTTTATCAGGGTGGGAGCGGGAGAGGGTGTCTCAGGTTTTCTGACCAGATATGTAGACCCAGAGAAAACGACAGAGTGTATGTCCCAATAGTAATAGCAGAAAGATTTAAGGTATATATACGTAATCATATAACATAACCACAAAAAGAAAGACCGAACGAAGTGAGACATATTATCCGTCGTCAAAGTAGGTGGAGTAATCTTGACCAAGTTTACATAAGAAAAATTACCGACTCATTATGAGGTAACGTATACACATGGTGTCGAAAGAATAGGTAAGTAGACGACTACCTGTAGATCCTACGAAGGTACAGGACCGATAATATTCGTCACGACGCTACTTGTAACCCCATGTACACAGAGAAAGTTAAGAACAAAGGAGTCACACATACGGGTCGTCACCCTAACGACCCAGTGCACCGTCAAGATAAAAGTCAAAAATTTCCTTAGAGGTGTGACAAGGGGTATGACCGACATTATCAAACGTAAGGGTGGTTGTCACATTCTCCCAAGGGAAAAGAGGTGTGGGAGAGGTCGTAAATAACGAACATCTATCGTCGGTAAGACTGACCGCACTTTACCATGGAGTAACACCAAAACTAATCGTAAAGAGACTATCATTCACTACAACTTGTAGAAAAGTACACAAACAATCGGTAGACATACAGAAGAAACCTCTTTACAGATAAATCAAGAAACCGGGTAAAAAAACTAACCCACCAAACAAAAAGACCTTAACTCGAAGTCCTCAACGAACATATAAAAACTCTAATTAAGAAACAGTCAACGAAGCAAACGGTAATAAAAGAGGGTAAGACTTCCGACAGAAAAGTGAAACGAATATTTAAGGAAACAACACATTTTCGAAAATTAAAATTAATCCAGGGTAAACAAATAGAAACGAAAATAAAGGTAATGAGACCCTCCGCCCAGTATCTCCTAGGACGACACTAAATACAACCTCTCACAAAACGGATACAAGAGGAGATCCTCCAAAAATCAAAGACCAGAATGTAAATCTATAGGTAAAACTCAAATAAATACACACCACAATCTTTCACAAGATCAAAGTAAGAAAATGTTCACCAACTGGTCAAAAGGGTCGTGACGAACAATTTCTCTAACAGAAAAGAGGTAACATATAAGAACGGAGGGAACACTTTGTATTCCACAGGTATCCACACACCTAAACAAAGACCCGAAAGATAAAACAAGGTAACTAGTCATAAAGACAGAGACACGTTCATGGAATGATGACAGAACTACTGACACCGAAAGAGCATCTCGAACTTCAGTCCGTCCAACTAAGGAGGTCGAGGTAAGAAAGAGTTCTCACGAAACCTATGAGCTCCAAAAAACATAAAGGTATGTTTAACACTTTAATAAACAAGGTCAAGAGACTTTTTCTGGCAACCATCGAAATATCCCTAACGTAACTTAGATATCTATCGAAACCCATCATATGAGTAAAAGTGATATAACTAAGAAGATTAGGTAAGTGTACCATATAAAGAGGTAGATAATCACAGAAGAAACTAAAGAAAGAGGTCACAAGATATCAAAAGATATATATCCAGAAAACAAAGAAATGTATGTAAATAAGGATTCATAAAATAAGAAAAGTAACGTTACCACTTACCTTAACGGAGGAATTAAAGAGAAAGACAGAAGAGTAAAATCACATATCCTTACGTTCCCTAAAGACACAAAACTAATATATAGATCGTTGAAATGATATAAGTAACTAATCGAGATCATTAAAAGACCACCTCAGAAATCCCAAAAGATACACCTCCTAGTACAGTAGACGTTTGTCACTCTCAAAATCAAGAAAAGGTTGGACCTAAGGAAAATAAATAAAAAGACGAGACTAAGGACACCGGTTTTGAAGGTTTTAATAAACCTTATCATCACCACTCTCACCCGCACGAACAGAACAAGGACTGAAATCCCCTTTACGAAAGTTAAAAAGTGGTAACTCCTATTACAAACGACACCCAAATAGTATATATCGAAAATAATACAACTCCATACAAGGAAGATACGGACCAAAGACCTCCACAAAAAAAAAAAAATTAGTATTTACCTACAACTTAAAACAGTTTCCGAAAGGGACGTAGATAACTCTATTAGTATACCAAAAGTAGAAAGTTAATCAATTACACCACATAGTCTAACTAACTAAACGCCTTAAACTTCTTAGGAACGTAAGGACCATATTTTGGGTGAACCAGTGTTACGTTATAGAAAATTTATTCAAAAACATAAGACAAATGATCTTAAAACAATTCCTAAAAACGTAGATACAAGTAGTCACTATCACCGGACATCAAAAGAAAATAACACCGTAGAAACAGTCCAAAACCATAATCCCACTACCACCGGAGTATCTCACACAAACCTTCAAATGGAAGGAGACGTTAAAAGACCTTCTCAAACTCATCCTATTCACAATCGAGAAGAGATTTAAACACCATCTTAAGTCTATCTTCGGTAGACCTGGACCCGAAAACAAACGACCTTCGAAAAACTAATGTCAAAGTTAAAGGCACGAACACTACCCAGACAATTCTAAAAGATAAAGAAGGACCAAGTCAAAACCTTTCAACATGAAAAGATTCTTAAACAGGTAAAGAAGGTTCAACAGGTAAATAACCATACATCAACGACTATCATCAGAGAATACTAGGAAACATAAAAACACAACAGAACACTAGAGAGGTAAAAGTAAAGATTAAAACAACTAAACTAAGAAAAGGGAAACAAAGAACTACTTAGACCGATTACCAAACAGTCAAAATAAATAGAAGAGTTTTTTGGTCGAAACCGAAACAACTAAAAACGATAACAGAGAAAACAAAGAAAACGTAAATAAAACGGGATTAAAAGCAAAAGAAAGGAAGACGATTGGACCCCAAGAAGTAAAGAAGGAAAAGATCACGAAATCCACATCTCCATCCAATAAATAAACTGAAAAAAGAACAAAGAACTCCATACGGACATAACGATACTTGGAAGGGGAATCGTGACGAAAATGTCACAGGGTATCCAAAACCCAACAACACAAAGGTAAAAGTAAGTAAAGATACGTATAAAACTAAAGAAAAAATTAAAGAAGACACTAATAACCAATAAGTCTTCACACAACACACCGGAGGTATACAACCTTAAAAATTATCAAAAAGGGGACATTAACTGTAGATTAGCACCAGTCTTTTCTACGAACCTTACTAAAGTTATAAAAACTTAAATGGTTCCGATCTAAGCACCGGGTCCTACACTAAATAGGACCTCTTCCAAGGTACACGTGAACTCTTTTTCTACTTTAAGTAACAAAATCCCCCTTTACAGGATATCTATAGTTAATCAAGATTAATCAGGTAACATAGTAAATTTCAAACTCAAAGGAACAATTAAAAGACAAATTAACTAGATAGATATCCACACTCACCCCATAATTTCAGAGGGTGATAATAACACAAAAACAATTAAACGGGAAAGTATAAACAATCGTAAACGGAATGTATAACGTCACGAGGATACAACCCACGTATATATAAAAAGAAACAACATAGAAGAAGAACCTAACTAGGAAACTAGTAACACATCACAGGAAACAGAGAAAAATGTCGGAAATAAAATTTCAGATAAAATAGACTATACTCATAACGATGAGGACGAAAGAAAACCAGACATAAACGTACCTTATTGAAAAAGGTCGGGAAGTGAAGGTCAGTATAGACATGTAACAAAACTCCACTCAGAGAACATCTGTTGTATATATCCTCAGAACAAAAAAATATGTAAGTCGGTCAGAAACAGAAAACCAACCCCGTAACTTGGGTAAATGTAAATTCCATTAATAACTATTCATACTAGGGCAAAAGTAAATGAAACAACAAAACCCAAGCTCAAATATGTGGAAAAGACACAAAGGATAGATCTCTTCTAGGAAATCGTAAACAACCTCTCGACCAAATCGTCACGACTTAAGACAGTCGAAAACGAACAGACATTTCGAAAACTAAAGTAGGGGTAAAACTTACTCTTAAGAACGGCCCATGTCATTAGACCCAACATCCAAAAAGAAAGTAGTGAAATTCACACAGGACGGTAAGGGAAGACCGAACTTCTCAAAGATAACTTTCTAGTCGACAATAGGACTACCCTCAGAGGAACACACAATAAACAACAAAAAGAGAACGAGGAAAATTATAAACAATAAACACAAACTAGAAACAATTAAACTAATTGTACATAGAACCCCGCAAAGCGGAACCCAAATAAGACAAACCCTGAGAGACCCAAAGAACCTAAACCCACTGATAAAGGAAGGGGTAAAATCCCTTCAAAAGTTGATAATAGAGGAGTTCATAAAAGAGTACCAGAAAGAAAAACAGAAGAAGACCCTGAGGATACTAAGCTTAGAACGTCGCAAATTGTAACAGGGTCTACAGAGACTACAACAGAAGTAAAGAAATTTAAGAAAAAAAAAGAGAGAGACGAAGTAAATAAAAAGGGTAAGATAGAAGACGGAATAGGATAAGAGGACAACCAACGGAGGTCCCACAAAAATTTTAGAGTAAATAACGAAATAAGTAATATATAACTGAAATTTTTTTTAAAGAAGATCCAAGAACAATAAGGAAAGAACGTAGAAGAGTTAAGAACAGAGGTCCGATAAATAGACATTGAGGTAAATAACAGTTCTAAAACCCAGTGATAATGATACTAATAAGACTTAAGACTTAAGAAAAGTCTGAGACAAGAAAACAAAGTATCCGTAAATAGTACAAGGAAATGGACGACTCATAATGAGACGGAAAAGTAGAACAAACCTAACAACACAAACCCCACCGGAAAGGTATAAGACCGTCAAACACCAAGGAGAAATAACACCTCCAAGGAGTGACACCCACTCCAACCCGTCCACCGAACAGTTCCGAGGGACCAATCTCTTCGAACGAAACTACAAGAACACCCACCTCGACCTAAAGAAGAGAGACATGACGTTACTTCACAAGTCATCACTCAAAACTCTACGAATACCCAAACTACACTGAAACCCGTCGGACATATAACTTCGAGTCCCGATACAAGGACGTAACGACCTCTTAAACGTACCATATAGAACGAGACCTTGAACAACCGAGAACCCACCATGAACCAAAAGCACATCCATACCTCCGAAAACCTACTCGAGGATAGTTAATTAGAAGGGACCTAAGTCCTCAAGAGACCACAAGAGTCCAAAACCTAAATTCGGAGGACGGAGACCGAAAGTCAGAATAAGAACGTCATCGGAGTTCTGAAGAGGTAGATATGTCGTGACTACTATTTTGTGGATCCAATTACCACTTTTCAAAGAGGTGTCACTCCCTGTGGGTCTTTCCAAGTGTCTCAATGTACCTCTTCTCTTCTCCCACTTCCCTCTATCTCCACTCATCCTCCTCTTCTCCCCCTTAGTTTTCCCCTCTCTCGTTCGATCGGTCATTAGTTAAGGGATACACGAGAGGTTCAGACCTGAGGAGTCTCTACAAGTACCTCAATGTGTCTCTTCTTTTCTCCCACCTTCCTCCGTCTCCACTGGTCCTCCTCTTTTCCCCCTTAGTTTACCTCTCTCTGTCTAGGTCGGTGATTAGTCAATTGCGATCTGACCTTCTTTGTGTTCGACCTTAGTTCAAACGGACCTCTTTATAGTTATTGGAGTCTATACGTCTACTGTGGTGGAAATACCGTCTTTCACTTCTCCTTGATTTTTCGGAGAACTACTTTCACTTTCTCCTCTCGCTTTTTCAACCGAATTTCGAGTTGTAAGTCTTTTGATTCTAGTACCGTAGGCCAGGGTAGTGAAGTACCCTTTATCTACCCCTTTGTCATCTTTGTCACAGTCTGAAATAAAGGAACCCGAGGTTTTAGTGACGTCTACTACTGACGTCGGTACTTTAATTTTCTGCGAATGAGGAACCTTCTTTTCAATACTGGTTGGATCTATCGTATAAGTTCTCGTCTCTGTAATGAAACGGCTGATTCCAGGCAGATCAATTCCGACACCAAAAAGGACACCAGTACATACCTACACTCTCAACCTGACACTTCTTCCGACTCGTGGCTTCTTAACTACGAAAACTTGACACCACAACCTCTTCTGAGAACTCTCAGGGAACCTGACGTTCCTCTAGGTTGGTCAGGTAAGACTTCCTCTAGTCGGGACCCTAAAGAAACCTCCCTTACTACGATTTCGACTTCGAGGTCATGAAACCGGTGGACTACGCTTCTCAACTGAGTAACCTTTTCTGAGACTTCGACCCTCCCTAACCCCCGTCCTCCTCTTCCCCTGCTGTCTCCTACTCTACCGACCTACCGTAATGACTGAGCTAAATACACTCAGACTCACTTGAGGCCCTCAACCACTACCTGTCCCTCCGGAGCGCACGACGCTGAGTACCCCAGTGTCTCTCAGTCTGTGCTGACTCGTTGATTTGACTTGACTTGACTAAATAAACATAAGTCACTCACCGAACAAAACAATTGTTTAGGAAACTTGGACTCTACTTTCACTTTTGAAATCCGTAGGTGGAAACGCATCAATGACGAAGAAATCCTGACTCTATTCACAGACCATCACCGGACCCCGATAACAACTTACTATAACGGTCCTCGTCTCTGTTCTCTGTCCTTACTTCGACTCTTTCATTTCTTTTCCGGCTTTAGACGTCGGGGGAGTTGTAAACAGAGTGATGTAAACTGGTGTTCCCGGTAGAGTGTCATTACTGTGGAAGAAACAAAGACATAAAATTTAAAGTACGTCTAAGAAGAAAACCAGTAAAGATTAAACTTCGGAGTGATCAAATATCTGAGATACTTTGTACGAAAGTCGAATTGAACTATGTCGGGTGACGAGTATGTGATTATAGTTTAAATGTGAGGTGACGAAAAAAGACCCTAAAAGAAGTAAGTACTACTAAAAGTCAAAGTTGCGATTTTCTTTCACAAAAAAAAGATTCTCAGAAGGGGGGGGGGTTACCTTTAAATTAAGTTTTACCCATCAGGGTTAAACCCGTAATAGTTTGTTTCACTACTGATACTTGTCGATACTGGTTCAAACGTGTCCGTGTTCAGTACAGGTATTACAGTGTTGACCGACCGTCAGAAATACTCTACGATGGTCGACGTTCCTTGTAGAGTGGATGTCTATATAATTTCACACTCTTTACCCGTAGAAATATTCAATAATGATAAAGGTAATAAAGGTAAGTGTCCACTCTTTTTACTCTTTGTCTCTTAGATTCGTTGAAAACTTAATTCCTTTCACTGTTTTCTTCTGTTCCTGTAGTACCTTGTAAAAGAGGTTTAAGAAGTTGAACATCTATTTGTCTAGTTTCTCGAATTCGTGGAATAGGTAAAATTGTATTGAGGTAGTTGTGACTCAGTCTTACATTTATAAAATAAGGTTCCGGTCCATGACGTAAAAGAACATAATATGACTTATATACTGTGTCTTGGAGTTAAAAACATACCGAATAGTAATTATGAAAAGTCGAACAAAACTACTACTGAGTACGATTCTCAATGCAAAATGAAGAGTCAGACTATATATTATATATTTACATATTAACTTTGTTTCAAAATCTTTCGTTACGATTGTGAAGATGTGTAATATGCAAGATTATCAAAGACTAAACTTCCATTAAGAAAAATTAAAATTTTTATACGACCCATGAAGGTGAAGACTGTTTTCTTCTCTCGAAAAAAGTCTGGTTAAAGGGATAACTCTTTCTTGTCTTTTTGACTTTTTGATAAAAAATTCTCTCAACTAACGGTCTTACTTTCGATATTTTCGTCACTCTTAAATTCCCCAGTTTTAAGGTCTCTCTTCCCTTTGTATCTTTCTACTCGGGATGTAAACCATGACGAGGAAGATGACTCCGTTAACTCGACACGTATGAGTCAGTGGAGTCAAGTCAAATCGACGAGTCAGCACAGGCTGGTGAACACTGGGGTACTTGACGTGGTGCGGTCCAGAGGGACAGGTAGTGGTTACGGGCCTCAAGTGGGTTTAAGTACAGGTAACTCCGCCACTACGGTAGGTCGGTAGAGTAGGAGACAGTAGGGGAAGATGAGGACGGGGGTTAGGGAGGGTCGTAGTCTCAGAAAAGGTTACTCAGTTGAGAAGTATACTCCACCGGTTTCATGACCTCGAAGTCGAAATCGTAGTAAGGAAGGTTTCTTTAGGGTCCCAACTAGAGGAAGTCTTACCTGACCAACCTAGAGGAACGTCAGGTTCTCTGAGAGTTCTCAGAAGAGGTTGTGGTGTCAAGTTTTCGTAGTTAAGAAGCCGCGAGTCGAAAGGAGTGTCAGGTTGAGAGTGTAAGTATGTACTGGTGTCCTTTTTGGTACCGGAACTGATCTACCTGGAAACAACCGTTACATTATAGAGACGAAAAGTTATACGATAGATCAACAAGTATCGAAAAGAAGGTTCCTCATTTGCAGAAAATTAAAGTACCGACGTTAGTGGTAGACGTCACTAAAACCTCGGGTCTTTTTATTTCAGACTGTGAGAAAGGTGACAAAGGGTAGATAAAGGGTACTTCACTACCCTGGTGTACGGTACTAGAAGCAAAAGACTTACAACTCGAAATTCGGTTGAAAAAGCGAGAGGAGAAAGTGAAAGTAGTTCTCCGAGAAATAAACGAGAAGTGAGAGACGGTATACCCACCACAGTAGACGTATAGACTCCAATAACTATAAAGAGGACCGTTAGAACTAAGGTCGAACACGAAGAAGTTCGGGTCGCAAAGAGTACTACATGAGACGTATCTTCAATTTATTCGTCCCACTGTTATATGTCGGAACTGTATGAGGAAAGGGATAAACCTGGGTCAGACAACAAGATACAGGTCAAGGTTGACGACGAAAAACTGGACGTATGTCCAAAGAGTTCTCCGTCCAGTCCACCAGACCATAAGGGTAGAGAGAGTCTCAGAAGGTGTCAAATAACACTAGGTGTGTCAGTTTCCGAAACCGTATCAGTTATTTCGTCTTTATCTACAAAAAGACCTTGAGAGAAGGAAAAAGGTACTAGGTCGCCTACAACCGTTAAACTAGAGACCAAGGAGACGGAAAAGATTTTGGTCGAACTTGTAGTCCTTCAAGTGCCAAGTACATAACGACTTCTGACCGAACCTCTTAAAACTTGTAAGGAAATGATCGTACACTCTACTCACGTTAACACGTCATCAAAGTCGTAAGAAACCGTAACGGAGAGAAACCCTAACCTTACTTTTGACTGTAAAAGATCAGGACACCGGTGACGACCCAAAAGGTTTAAACGACCGTATAACTCACGTCGTGAAAGTGTCGTAGTAGAAAGTCCTAAGCTTACTCGAGTCGACCTTAAGGTAGTGGAGGTGATCGAGACAAGCATCACTACGAAAGATTCCGGGTGAACTGAAGTGTAAGGTCCTACAGACCAAGATCCACTCACTAGTGTGGTGGCACTAATAGACCCAGCTCTTCTAGAAAAAACATGTCAAGACACATAAGAACGGTGGAGAAGAATTATAGAAGACGAAGACAATCCAGGTATGGTAAAGACAGGAAATAGCTCGGGTAGAAACGTACTTTACAAGGGAACCATAGAGATTAAAAGAACTTCTCTAGAGATCAGAAAGGGTAAGACAACAAAAGGAGATAAAGAAACGTAATTAGCGACTGCTTCCGAAAGAATAGAGAGGAACGATAAGAAACCTTGAGACGTAAGTCTACGGATATAGAAAGGAAAGAGGAAACGAAAAGTGAAGAGAAGAAATGTGTCGATAAACATTCTGGAGGAGTCTGTCGATAAAACGAAAAAACGTAAAGAAAAGGTACCCCTACCAGAACTAATGACAGAGGACATGTTACAGTACTTGGAGTCAGGTATCAAGTAGTCCGTGAGGTAGATAGTCTAGATAAGGAAATTTAGATAAAGAGTGAAGGTGAGATATCAGTATTCCCTAAACTAAATCCAGTATGGACTTACCAGATCACCAAAGGGGATGAAAGAAGTTAAATTGAGACTTCAACCGTTATACCTCAAGTACTAGACTCGGTGTCAGTCGAGGATCAGAACAAAATGACTGACATTTCTCGAAGAGGTAGAAACTGATGTTTCTTATATCAGTTAGACTAAAACCACAACTGGTAGACTACTATAAATACATAACTCAGAAGAGAACACAACAACCTTCTCCCACAAAAGATACTGGTCACGCAAGAGAACAGTTTTGAGATAATCGGAAACGGGACGAAGTAAGGCACAAGGTTCCGGCTTAAACGGACAATGAAGTCCACGAAGAACTGAAGGATGAAAACGTAAGGTCAGGGGATATTACTTTTCCTGTAGAAAAAACCCACAATGAAGATTTTTCAGAACATCCAGAAGTATCTTGACAAGTTGAAGTCGAAGAAGTCGTAATGACCAACCCCGTATCTGAACCTAATGACACTACAACTTACCAAACGGAATCTTTGCTTGTCTCTAGTAAGACAGTAAAAACTCTAACGTAGGTCCATGACGTAAAGCCTGAGAAACAACTGGTACTACTGATGAGGTAAAGAAGATTCCCTAAGGACGGGTGTCATCATCTATATTACTAGTAGACTCAATTTAAGTGGGTAAGGTCAGGTAAAATCAATTGACTAAGGATCTTACACCTACAATTGAGAACGGTAGAGGACAAACTGGTGAAGGTTAAACGGAACTAAGTACCTGGACTGTAAGGTCCAAGGATACGTTATAACGAGAAATGTCGTAACCTGCAAAGAAGATAGTGGGAAGTGTAGGTGTTGACCCATAGTAAAAAAACGACACCAAGGTAGGGAAGTAAGGAAGACCCTCAATAAAGAGGTGACTAGAAGTCACCGTATAACCCGTGGATGGCTGGACCCCTCAAGGAAGAAGTAGTAGGACAGTAAAACGGAAAAGTATGACAAGTACCCTAACCAAGAGTTCCGTTCTTATGACTTCAACAAAAGAGTAAGGGAAGAGGTTACCTGGTGTAAGACAGTCTGGAGAGGTGGTACTGGACGGGTAGAACCCACCAGGGTGTACCGTACTGAATCAAAGTAATTCAATCTGTTCCGACACCAGGTACACTAATCTAACTGGACAAAAGACACTAATACCAAAGTCACACAGTGAAGTCAACACAGGTTGAGACACACTGGGATACCTGACATACATCAGACGGTCCAGGAGACAGGTACCCTAAGAGGTCCATTCTTATGAACTCACCTGACGGTACGGGAAGAGGTCCTCTATAAGGGTTGGGTCTCTAGCTCGGGTACAGAAATTACAGAGGACGTAACCGTCCGTACAAGAGATGGTGATCGTGGTGGACCCTTCGGACAACAGTGGTCTATTTCACCACCGAGTCTCTGACTCTTCGACTCGTGTAGGAAACTCCGACCCCGTTTTAGACTACAATTGTTTCTGATTCCTTTTACCTGGTACCATTTGTAGGATCTAAAAGTCCACTCTGGGACTTTTCTTCTCACTTAGTCTTTCTCTGGTCCAGAGTATTTACGATTTCAAGTTTAGTAGAGTCGGTACTTAATAAAATTTCAGTATGGGGAATGAGTTGACGAACAAGGTTCGTGTTTACTTAGTTTCGATCTTATAGCTCGGAGTTTTGTCAAAGTAAGTTTCATGTTTTTCATGCTCTTCTCTAGTTTTCGGTTCTCTTTTTTTTTTTTAGTGTGTTATCTTTGTTACTGTCCGTTACTACTGGGACATACGTTCTGTCGTTTTTTCTGTGTCTACACATATCGTCTGAAAACCTGAGTCTCCCTCTCCCTCTCCCACCCTACTAAACCCTCTTACCGTAACTTTGTACATATGATAGTACATTCTTAGCTTAGTGGTCAGATACAGGCTACGTCCTATGTCGTACGAACCCCGACCACGTGCCCCTACTGGGTCTCCCTACAACACCCCTCCCTCCACCCTCCCCCCAAGTACAAACCCTTGTGTACATGTGGGCACCACCTAAGTACAGTTACATACCGTTTTGGTTATGTCATAACATTTCATTTTATTTCATTTTTATTTTTAATTTTTTTTTTTTTTTTACTGTATCCTCTATGGTTATACCTTTACTAATTTTATTCTATTATATTGATACTAAATATACGAGTTCTTCAAATTTTTGTCATACCTTATAAATCAGGTCTATTTACGTTTATGTTCCTATTTTACTTTTAAAATATAGATTTTTATTATTAATTTTAATTCACGAGTCACTTATCCAAAATGTCGTCTAATCTGTGTGGACTTCTCTCTTTATCACTTAACCTTCTGTTCGGTCTTATTTTTATCGGTATCTCCTAATACTTCTCTATTCAGTCAAAAATTTCATGTCTTTTCCTGTATTTTCAGTACACCAAATGTTATGTGTTTATTTAAGTTAGTGTCTTCTTCCTCCTATTCCTCCTCCTCTTCCTACTTACCTGGATATTTTTATAAAATTCGCTATTATTGGTTCCTAAAAAGTTTGGTTTCTTATTGTAGTTTGGTGGTTTCATCCTTCGAGATACATTGGATTCGTTCTGTTTATGTTTCTTTCGGTGCATCCGTTAGTGTGAGTTTGATGACTGTTGTTTTCTGTTCTAGAAATTTCTGGAAATTTCGTACATCTTTTTTTTGGTTCTAGATAAAGGAACTTTCTCCGTTACCATTCTTACTGCCAACTAAAAAGTGTTTTTTATTACCTTTATCTTCTGTTACAGTTCTCTGTGTACATGGGGTTACAAGTAGCGTTGTGACAAATGTTATCGATCCTGTACCTTCGTTATATCTACAGGTTCTCGTCTACTTACCCATTCCTTCAATACCATGTATATGTATTACCTTATAATGAGTCGATAATTTTTCTTACGTAAACTTAGTCAAGATTACTTCACCTACTTTGTCCTCGGATAATATGTCTCACTTCATTCGGTCTTTCTCTTTGTGGTTATGTTATATAATTGTGTATATATACCTTAAATCTTTATACCATCACTACTGGGATACGTGTTTTGTCGTTTTCTCTGTGTCTACATTCCTTGTCTGAAAACCTGATAGACCCTCTTCCACTCCCACCCTACTTACTCTCTTATCGTAACTTTGTACATATAATGTTATACATTTTGTCTACTGGTCACGTTCAAGCTACGTACTTCGTCCTGTGAGTTTCGACCACGAGACCCTGTTGGGTCTCCATACCCCACCCCTTCCCACCTCCCCCCAAGTCCTACCACCCTGTGTACATGTGGGTACCAACTAAGTACGACTACATACCGTCTTTGGTGGTGTTATAACATTTCATTAATCGGAGGTTAATTTTATTTATTTATTTAAAATTTTTCTCTCTTCTGTTACAGTAAGAAGTGTAACGACTTTCTTTTAAGTCGTTCGATTTTAAGATTAGAGTCACTTTAATTGAAAATTTTTATTTTCAGTTTACTTCTATAAAATTCTGTGTATAAGTATGTGTATGATATTCTTAATCGGTTTCGTATATAATTTCCCTCAGAAGTCCGGTTTCCGTTTACGAAAGTCTATCTTCAATCGATACCTTTTACTTACATCTATTTACTTGTGAATGAGATGGTTATTATTACATAACATTCTAAATTTATATCTCTCCATCTTTACTTTATGAGTTGTTGTTATCGTACTTTGTGTCTTCCTATTTACAATCGTAGTAGGTCCTTCACTCCTTTAATTGTTCAATTTTATGTAAAATTATTCAGCTCCCACTTATAATTAAATTCTATTATTGATTTCCTTTTATTTTCTTACATATGTGTTGCTCGACAATACTCCTAGGAACCTTGACATTTTCACACATTAGATTACTTCGATTCCTTATATTATTTTTTTTAGTTCCCTGTACATGCCGTTCATATTTGACAGACTCCTAAGTGAGTCATTTCTTGAGTGTTTTGGAGATATTCCTTCTGAAACTGTTTTCCGTCTTTTTTAATACACTTATGGATATTTTCAAGTTAAGGTTAGGGGTTTAGTCATTTAAGTAACGTTAGATTATTTTTAAATTCGACTAAAAAAAAGTATATAAACCGTTTGAATAAGACTTTAAATGTACCTTCTTATTTCCTGGTACTTTTTATGTCAACTGAAACTTGTTCTTCTCTCCCCTCCGAACGTGACGATCTACAACTCCGTGCATAAAACCATTATCTTTAACAGACAATTTCCAGGTTCTTGTTTGTTTTCCGTAGTCACTCTGTTTTTCCTCACGAGTCTTTGTCCCAGAACTCTCGAATTATGTAAAGTCTTTTCGACAGTGTCTAGTCACCCCTTTTCTGTAATTGAGTCATCGAGGTACTTATTTGATTTTGGTTTGACTTGGGACGGACTATAATACTTATCCCTGGAGATGTTTATGTCCCCGAAGGGTCCACCGTGTCGCCATTTCTTAAGTGGACGGTTAAGTCCTTTGCGCCCTCTTCCCCTAAACCAGGTACCTAGTCATACTAGGGGACGTCTTCCTTTACCGTTGAGTGAGGTCATAAGAACTGACTTTTTAAGGTACCTGTCTCTTCGTGATATACGACGAATATTCCCTAGTGAAATTTATCGTCTGACCTCCGAGAACAATTAGTCGACTCGGTACTAAGACGACGGGTTTGGAGGTCCCGAGAGGAATAGGACTGGCAAAAGGTTTAGAACAGGAGACCGGAGGACACCTAAGACACAAGGACAGAATGTAAAGGTTATTAGAGTAAAAACATATTCTATCGGTCTGAACAGTAGACAACAAATGTTAATTTTTCTTTTCTTTTCTTTTAAGATAATCACGTAAAGGTCTTCAGACCAGAAACTATGTGTGGTGGTGTTGGTGACGGGGGACGGTGAGTGACGGTAGGTCCTTTCTAACATGGCTAAAGGACGAGAAGAGTCGGACCATAATCTTTTAACTTCCCCACCGGTCACTTTCGTTTTCAGTCAATCAGCACAGACTGACAAACACTGTGGTACCTGACATCGAGAGGTCCGAGAAGACAGGTACTTAAAGAGGTCCGTTATTATGACCACACCCAACGGTAACGGAAGAGGTCCACTAAAAGGACTGGGTCCCTAGTTTAGGTCCAGAAGAGGACTTAACGTCCGTCTAAGAAATGGTGGACTCGGTGGTCCCTATTGGAAAAAGACTAAATTTTTTATTTCTTTAGGGACAGGAAAATAAGGGTCCTCCAAGACGAAACAAAGTTGTGTGAGGTGTGTTACGGACCTAGGTAAATGGATAGTGATCCCTTCTCGGAGACCACTTCCGTTACCGTGGGGTGAGGTCATGAGAACGGACCTTTTAGGGTACCTACCTCCTCCGACCATCCGACGTCAGGTACCTCAGCGACTCGCAGCCTGTGCTGACTCGCTGAAGGGAAAGTGAAAAGTGAAAGTACGTAATCTCTTCCTTTACCGTTGGGTGAGGTCACAAGAACGGACCTCTTAGAGTCCCTGCCCCCTTGGACCACCTGACGGCAGACACCACAGTGTGTCTCAGCCTGTGCTGACTGCACTGAATCGTCGTCGTCGTCGTCGTCGTCGTCGTCGTCGTCGTCGTCGTCGTCCCTTCTCGGAGGGAGAGTGAGAGTCCGTAAGGTGAGAGACACAGAGACGATACTTGTGAAACAAGATATCGTAGAAGTAGAATAAACTAAGGGGAAGTGGGTGAATAAACTAAAACTTGACTCCTTTTTCGACTGTTGACACCAACGTTTGGTTTTTCTACCAGGATGACTCGTCAGTGTGAGTCACACACGAGGAAGACACTCGAACCAAGGACTTACTTTAGACCCCACCCCTCCCTATCTCCCACCCACTGATTGACTGTCAAACGTTCTTCCCACAAGACGTCTGTCTTTCATTATCGGTCACCACTACGACAAACCTGGTACAAAACAAAACAAAATTGAATCGTTTGATAATTTTCGTGTAATATTTTTAGGTCTAAAAAATGTAGTACTTTTTGGTTCCGACATTGTTGTGTTTTGGGTGTCAGTTCGTACAGTAGTGGTCAAACGGAGTCAAGAGTCGTGAGGGACAATGGTGGGACGTGACCCCGTCCACAGTCAACCATAAGTAGACGATGAGGGCGACAAGAAAGACTTAATTTCCACCTTTCCCAGTAAACACACTTTTTCTTTCTCCCTCTTATATAGTCGTCCCGACAAATCACTAACCTCTTAGACACGGTGTGTGTCTCCCGTTGTTAGTTCGACTATTTCCGGGAGTGAACCGGACGGTACGGTACGAGGTCAGTCCGTGACCCGACGTAGTAGGGGTTCCCCTTTGTAAAAGATTAAACGAGTTTCGGAAGTATATCCGAGGATCTTCGTCCCGTACATAATAGAAGTCACACACAAACACGATATTCATAACTTAAATTGGTCGAAAGGATACAACGGACCGGTCAAGGATATCTGTAAACTTAAACGTAAGAACCAAATAAAGAAAATGAGGATGACAAAGTATTCGATGTTTAAAGTGTCGTAAAAGTTCTGTTGGATCTTATACTCCTTTTTAAAGGGTTGATCCGTAACTGTTCTACTACGGAAAAGAGGATAATGTTTATGATATTTGTCTAAAACAAGGGGGTGGTGAGTGGGGACAGGAAACATAAGAGACCTAATAGACGAATGATCTTATATAGTGTAAGGGTAAAGAACCGGAAACGGTCACGAGAAAGGGGTAGACTTCACTCGAATAGTAGGTGATGGGGTAGGTCTAGAACAGGAAAGATTTCCACAAAACGGACGTCTCATGGGAAGGTACCTCGTCGTCATACCCCCTATGACACCAAAGGTGGAGTCTAGGGGTAGCGTCCCGGTTACATAGATATAGAATCTCAGTCCTTACAGTCGTTGACTGTCAAGTGTCGACGTAGGAAGAGTCAGTGTCCCTTGTCGGAACACGTACCAGTACAGGGGAGAGTCTCGACGGAACGTCGTTACTGAGTGACTATGTCTTAAAAGTTTTCGTAGTCGACTCGGAAGTCACGTTGACGTCCCACCACCGAAGAGGGACACGATTGGGACGGAAACAGTGGAGGTCCATAGAAACGACTCTCGTGGACGTCTTTTAGAAGTCGTGTTAGACCAAGGTTCAGACAAAGGTCTCGTAAGGTAGATACCGGTAACCATGGTCTATACCATCATCCCTTCATCTAAAGAATCTCAGTAAAGTCACCCTGACATCTGAACCTAGTAAGTCTCGTCTCAACCGGGATTTAGTGTAGTGGTCACCATCCTTTGTACGACGTCTCCACGTCGACAATATTAAGAGTGGTCTCCGTGTGACCCGGTCCTAGGTGGTCCCACTTTTTCACCATCGTTATTCTTGATACCTTAACCTACTGGAACACTGGATTCACTGGAACTAAGTAACTACTTTCTATTACTGTGAGTCCCACTAATTGATGGTTAAGTCTCGTTTTATACTTTCTTTTTCAAAGACACGTCGTAAAGTCCCTTGAAATTAGTTTCCGTACCGTCTTTACCATCTCCTTCCATAGTGTTCTGAGTCTCTGTGCCCGTAAGATCCTACCTGCCTCATACATTCCGATTCTTAGGTCTCGACTGAGACAGGACACTTTCCGGACCTCCTGTGGACAAATGGTTTCGGTGTTCCTAAAGGACTTCTCCCAGGTCGTAACGACTCGAGTCGTTTCCACAGAAGACAGTCGGTCTCAACTACCATCTTTTTCCTTACTATCCCAGGACTTCATACTCTATAAAGTAATAGTGGTAGTCTTCGTTCTACCCATGTTAATAATGTTACTCAGTGTTCCGACTTCTGTCATTACCTCGACGATACGTATCTTGAATTCTCGACTAAGTATTTTGTACTATAAGAGTCTCCACTCTGTTTATCGATGTGTTGTTCCTACACCGAATTGAATGCTTTACCTTTCCTTAGTTCCTACCTACCAACCTTCCGGTTCCGTCAAAAGGGTTATGTTTCAGTTTTAAGAAACGGGTCAAAAACCCGGACTCGGTTAAGAGTCTGGACCTTGGGTCTCTAAATTCCTCTCCTGAGAAGTTGTTGCGTCGTTTACATAACTTAACATTAACGGGGTCACATAGGTAGGTCTAAAACTTCTTTTTGTCTCTTGTATTGTATTGTATTACATCGTGTTACCTCTCTCTCTAAAGTTCCTAAAGTCAGTAAAGTGAAGATGTTAATCCCACTGACCGTTCAGACTTTAACTATTCCGTCCGGTCGTTTGACTTTTAAGTCCCTTCTCAGTTACAACGTTAAAACTCCCTTTAAAGAAGAAGAAATCTTATAGAAACAGAAATAAGAATTCTGGACGTTGACTGACTCACTCGGGTGGGTGTAATACCTGAGTATAAACGAAATGAGTTTCAGATGACTAGATTTACCAACAACAAATCAGTGATTCGATACAGGGTTGAGGAACGTTGGGGTAACTGACATTGGACGGTTCGAGGAGACAGGTACCCTAAAGGGTCCGTTCTTATGACCTTACCAAACGGTAAAGGAAAAGGTCTCCTAGAAGGGATGGATCCCTAACTTGGGTGCAGAGGACGAGTCGTCCGTCTAAGAAGTGGTGACTCGGTGATCCCTTCAGACTAGATTTACAATTAGCGTAGACTTTTTATGGAAGTAAGTACAAACTGGTTCTATACCCGTGGTATCGGATCAGTTCAACTGTTCACTCTAATGAGTGGTGTGGCCTGGAAGAGGGTACCCTAGATGACAGTAAGTGAGTCTATTGACTTGTGACTCCCTTTTCCCTTAAAGGTCGAGAAGGTTTCCAGACCTAACTGTACTGATAGATCCCAGAACCCGGACCATACAGAATGTCCGCCGAGTAACCCTTCAGTAAAAGGACCAAGGATTTTCTTTTTTACCTAACCTGTAAGAACCATCCACCGTCTTGGTAGTCTAATCAAGAAACCGGACATCCGACTTTCCATAATTTCATCCTTTCCGGTTCTTCTTCGAGATTGGTAGGAGGGGGTCGGGTTACGTTCTATTATTCATTTTTCGTTACGGCATAAGGTACCTAATCTCGATTTAAGTTTTTGTATTACTTACGTTTTCACTACCAAGATACTATTCGGTCTTTGAGTGATCAGACCGGAGACGTTTTTTAGTCACCTAGTACCGGTTACTGTCACCTGTTAGTCTTTGGAGTGGTTCCTCGTCGCGGTTTCACGACAACAACACAATCTATACTACAGAGACGAACTACTTGGAGGTCTTACACTATCACCGGTGACTGGACGACTCACTCAAGAACAAGTTAGATAAGTCCTCTTCCTAGTCTTTTTCCAAGTATGAGTGTACCGCGTCTGTTGTCACATGTAAATATCAGAACGGGTCTCAATATGATTGAAAGAACAAAAAACAGTCTTACATCAGGTCTCCCGGTAGACCTGTAAGATGTCTCATAGTGGGGTCATGTGATATAGTTACCGTATTACAATTCATCTGGTCTACTCGTTTTTAACCGTAACCTCCTACTCTACTTTGTAAGTGAGGTTTTTCACCCTCTTTTTAACATCCACCTAAAGTCAGGAGAGGGGGTAAAGTCACGGGAGGTTTCATTTTCTGTTTACTAATGTAGAGGTGGAGGGTGATAATTCATTCACTTTACAGGCCATCCGGGGAACTTGAAGACCTCCGTCGTATAAAGTATCAACCTTTCTATGAGACTGGGTAAATGACCCATTGTCCTTCACATACCCGAAGCCACCGAGTCACCATTTCTTAGAGAGAACGGCACGTCCTCTGCGTCCTCTACACTCAAACTAGGGACCAGTCCTTCTAGGGGACCTCCTCTTTTACCGTTGGGTGAACTCATAAGAACGTACCCTTTGGGAACCTGTCTCCCCTGACCACCCAAGGTATCCCATCGTTTATCAACCTGTACTGACTCGATGACTTGTACATGTGTTCGTCGAACAGTTTTTATCTACCGTCGACGTGAGAAATCCCCACCGAGACTTCTTCGGTGACTTAAATACTTCCTTTTAAGAGGTTCCTCATCCGTAGGTCCGTCTTATGGACCAGTGGGTTAACACCTTTTTCTTCTCCTGGTTCTAATCTTATCGGACTCTCAGTACCCATTAACACACACTAGGGACACCAACCAGTCCCGGATCTCTCAACCCTTGTCCCTGGAGACCTAACTTGATATTCTCTTGTAGTGTATAATTACGAGTGAATTCTCACACCTGGCACCCTTTCCGAGGTTTGTTGTTAAATCCATCTTAGTTAGTCATTCAAGTACAGTCGGTGAGGTTTTCGACCATGCTTCCCCACACACGTTTCTCATCGAGGTACTGTCTCTACCTCCAATATGTGTCCGGGTTGTCGTTCTCGAAGGTGAGTGATCCAGAGTAGATCTATGACTATGACAGTTTATATGTGGGACGGTCGTCACCCCCGGTTGTGACTCGTGGTGAGGAACTCTTCTGGTTGACAGGTGAACCATGTTAACTCAACTGACCATCCTGTACGTCATAGGACCCAAACGGAAAGGGCAGGTACCCTTGAACCAGTAATAAAGTAGGTAAATGTTTTCTAAGACATTTGTAATAAGGTTCGGTTCCCTTAATGAGATGTCTTTTCTTTCATACCGGTACCCGTGTTTCTTAGGTGACCAGGACAATGTATGACGTAGTGGGTCTTTGACTGTCGGACTCTCACTTACGAAAGTTTCTGTATGAGTTTCTGTATGGAACATCTTCTGTGGGACACTTCTACCCAACAGTAGGAGGTCCTACGTATATGTTGGATTTAGTTACTGGTATACCACCACACAGGAGAACCCTGATTTATCTTCACCGACATGAATGGTTATGAGAGTCACTGGTGAAACCCTCAAACCCGAAGGGGAGAAGAAAGGAAATCCCAGACTCCCGTTCCCTCAGTGGTAGGACCGTCCCTAATAACTAGGACCAGTAGTCCTTCTCCATTTCGACCACAATGTGGTCTCTCGTCTCTTCTTGTGTAAATCGGAAGTCCACTAACTGTTCACAGAGAACCACAAAGATGTAGATCAAAATTACCGTTTACCGGTAGTCGTCGTCACCAGACTCCTTTCGTATCATTGGTCACAGAGTCAGGGAGTCCTAGCTCCCAGACCCAGTAGTACTGTCCGGGGTCGGTTCCTACGTAATTTAGATCTTACCCAACTCCTATTATTAATAGTCAACATTGGAGTTCTCGTTGGATGTTGACTTTCCGACAACGACTTACTTTTCTGCGGCCCTAAGAACCGGGGGCCTCCTCTTCTTAAGTTAGGCCCCGGTGTCTACTCCGAACTAGCGAGTCTCGAAAACAGATTATTTCAAAATAATTACATATTTCCTCTATCTCTTTCGAAGACTGTATCCGTAGTCTTCCCCCGTCTTTCTCATGGGGGACGATCAGAAGTCGCCCTACAATATATCAGTGGTCGTCAGACAATTACTTTCTTTCCTTACCGAATTTTGAGTTTTACCGTGGTCCGGGGAGTGGGTATTCTACGTAAACCCCTATTAGAACCGTGGTCCACTAAGTAGGGCCCGGTATTTTGGTAACTGAACTTAGAACATCTTCCCGTCTAATGGTATGTTTATTAAGGTAAATGTATCTAATCCCCTTGTTATAGACTCATATTGTATGACCAAACAGTTCATCCAAGACTCGGTAATCCGTCTTGGCTGAACTTCTGTCTCAAACCCCATTTATGGATCATGTAATTGTATCGAATTCTGTTTGTAAAGGTATTCTTTTTCCGTAACCAATTGAGTTCCAAACTCTTATCAATTGAAGTCCACTTTGGTCCACAGTAATACCGTTGAATCATAAAAATTTCTTTGGAAGAAAATTTAAACATATCTCTTCTTTTTTTATAACGATCAAACAAAGGAGGACGACGAATTCTCTCTATTTTTACAGACTGTGAACGTCGGATAAAGGAGGTAAATCTCTGGGGACCGGAAGGACGGACAATGGGAGAGTGTTGGAAGAGGACATTTAAAGGTAGTCACGTTTTGGTTGGTTTTAAGACCTCGTCGACAAGGGAAATTCCCTGTTTAAGTAGTATTCTTTGTTCATCCAGACTCGACACGTTCCTTATCTGTCAGGATACACGACACCACGGGAGAAAGTCATGCCACTTGGATAGGAGACTACAGGTGTTTATAGTCGACGACTACCAAGTGTCAACACAGGTAGTGACTCGTACTGGGAACCGAAGTCTCTAGACTTCCAATGTGGGATAGGATCTCTTTACTGGGTCTTGTTACCCCTGTGTCCCCGGACCGGGAAAAAAGATTCGAGTCCTGTTGAGATCGTTGGTTTACTCCAGTACGCCTGGGGATGAACCTACGATCAGACCGACTCCGGGGGACGGAACCACCCCTTGCAAGAAAATGAAAACCGTAAAAACGTTGGTCTTCGTTTTGACTTAGTTTCATCTCGTTCGAAATAATTTACCCGGTCACCCTTGAATTGTTTAGTTAAAGAGTGAACCCCTTATTAATTCCCATTCTAAAGTTCCCGTTTCCCTTACTTTCCCACCATATATGTAACCAAAAGAGCCTTATCAAGGGTCAAGGAGACCCTTTACTTCAAGGAGGAGAGAAGACGGCAAAGTACCAGGAGATCGTATACCCAAACTTCGTTCAACTTGGTAACACCACGTTTGTCCGTCTATAGAATGAGTTGGACCAACAGACCACCATTCCATTATCCCTTGGTTGTAGTAGTCGGAAGACCAAAGTTGCACGAAACCCATCGTCAATTGATTGAAGAAGGTGAATCACCTTCCCCAAAGTCACAGACGTTCTGTCGAGATTCCTGTACCGAGTCCTCCTCGATTTCCAGGAACCGAAACGAATTACTAACAATAAAAATAAAACGGAACGAACTGTCAAAAGGAAATAAAAACGTAAAAGATTAAAAAGACTAATTTGACTAAGAAACCTTGAGCCCCTTCCGAAATCTCCGATTTCAAAAAGATGTCTGTTCTCCATCTACCTGTTGTACCAAACCCCTCTCCAGATAGGTCCCTCCGGGGAATCCCAAAATATGAGAGTCGAGGTCTCGAAGGATCTCCTAGTCAGTTCCGGAGTCAAATTTGGGGACGGGCCAGGACGAAAGAAAAGAAGGGTATGTACACAGGGTCCTCTCCAGGTTATTCTGAAACGTACGTCGAAGGAGAACGTCTCAGGATAAGGTCCCTTCGATTGGACGGTGTTTGTTAGCGGAAGAACCTTTCCTTAGGAGTGACTGTGGTGGGGGTTGGTTGGGGGTGGAGGTCGACGTCAGTGTCCTCGGTCGTTGGTTTGTGTCGTGCGACTGGGACGGTGAGGTCCCGTTCCAGTAACGGAGGGTAACACCTCTTTCTGTCAGATGTTATCTACTTCGTTTTTAATTTCTCAAAACTAAATTCAGTGATAACCCCCATAGGGTCTACGAGATCAAGGAAAAAAGGAATCTATATAAACAAATCAAAAGAAACTTAAGAACATTTTCCCAACTCCCTAAACACCAACTAATTCCTTTTTCCATACTAATCCTCTTCGTCATTACGTGTTCGAAATAACCCACCTCGAGTCTGTCTGTCTCAACACACCCTCCCTCTCGTACTCTGGTCTCTACTCTTCCCCTTTCCCCGTCCCCTAAAGCCCTTTCTCAGTCTACCTGAGTGTATAGATCCAACGTGACCAGTCGTCGGTTTGTCCCAGAGATCGAGTCACTCCAGACTTCCCGAAGTAGTCGAAGAATACTAGTTGCCAAGAAAACACGGATACCGGTCACTACACCCTACTCTAAAGTTCCCCCTACGTTTCGTTCGACGGAGATTTATCGATTTTTATAAGAGGAAACCGATAGAATTTTATTGGTCTACACATTTTTAAACTCGAACCGTAGCTACCTGAAACTCGATTGTCCAGAGTCGAACGTCACTTCTTTATTTGTTGAATCCCCTGTTGTGTGTCCCGTAGAAACTGAGTGTCTTGTTCATTCCAGATTAGATAGGAAAAATTTTGTATCGGCAAACCACGAAGTAGACCGAACTCAACTTCGAGACTGTCAACGTTAGTTGATAATCCAGATTCATGTTTTCGGATCAGATTCATAAGGATATAAATACTTCGAGACTCACTACTATCTAAGGGAAGGGACCAACGGCTCCCGGCACTCGTGTGTGAGGAATCACATGACAAGACAGTAGTAAAAAGAAAATACCAAATTACAAAACAGAACGGACCGGAGAGATCGACCACTCGAGAGACTCCAGTTTCGGACCGGTCTACCGGTTAAAAAGAGTCCTGGGACCACGGACCTCAACGGACCGTCGTCGTGAAAGGGGGAAAAGGGTGTGAATCCTCACTGGGGAAGGTGGAGGGAGGGAGTCTAATCGGTCGGACCCGTGTCCGAAGTAAGTGTTGGCCTCTTCACACTCTAGGACTCGACTGGGGTTTCCGACGGAGTTAACGGTCCCAGAAGGTGTCAAGAGTGAGGAAGTACATAAAAGAATAACAGTCGAGGACTCACGAGTATCTGCGGACCCTGAAACCCGGTGGACGGAACAAATCGAGAGAATGTCCTCTACGGACCATGACGTTAGTTAGTATTTTTTATTTCGGACTAAACTCTTAGTCCCCAAGACTGAGACCAGGACCGTGACGCACTAGAGCCTGTTCAGAGAACCCAGGAGTTATAGAGCCAAAGGGGCAGAGTCGTGACGATCATTAGTACTGCGCACTGGGTATGAAGGATGTACAGTCCGTCTCCGTGACTCTGACGGAGCACGCTGTGTTGCTACTCTATTCTTCGGTACCCCTGAGGACCCGAATGTTCAGTCTACGTTGAACGGACTAGAGTGTACGGTTATTGAAGGATTTAGACCCCACTCCGCAACCTACTGGATACGGACCTTGGGTGTGACGGAGGACTCTCGAGATGAGAGGGTAGAAGAGGTCGACCTGAGTGGGTCTGGGGACAGAAGTTTGAGACGTGTGTCACTGGTGGCGAGTTGAGGGTTTCCGGACTAACAGATTCTTGGGAAAACCTGAGTACTATAAGAGTGACTCGTAGTCTGTTTAAACACTCTGAAATTCGTTTAGTAACACAGACTCGAAGGAGGGTCCACTGAGTTTTGTAATTTGTCCACTATAAATTTTACCCAAACCGATGAACGAATAAGACAACTCTTCACACAATAAAGTCCCTTACCTATACTATTGGTGAAACACTACGGACACCTCCGTATAAATTTTTGTGTACATTATTTCTTCAAACCTTTTGTCATTACTCACTTTATTTTACCCAAAACCTCTACGACACCTCTTATCTCGATGTCTTGTAGGTCTTAGTGGGGTAGTAAATAACAATAAATCGACAAAGAGAGTCGGGATGGGTAAAGTCAACCCACCTGGACACAAGTCCCTCACTGGACCCGAGACCCAACCCCCTTCCACGACCTGTCCGTGACTCGAAAGAGTAAGAAGTCTCGTGACGGTCTCTCCGCATAAAAACCTTCTACGTAACCCTGTCGTTGGAGGACTCAGGTACTCTCCAAAAAAAGAAAACTTTTGTGAAGAAATTACAGAGTCACAAGATGAAAGGGCCCTTGACTCGTCGACGACGGAAACTCTCCTCGATATTTATCTGGAATGACCGAACTTATTTATTACGTCGTCTTACTCGCACCCCTCCCGGTCCACGCGACCCGTCGGGCTGCACCGACCCCCACTTGTTCCGGACCCTCTCCTCTCCTGTAGGGTCCGGGTCGAGGGGTTTCGGTTCCCCTGGGTACCCCCCTTACAGTTTGTCCCCGGGTCCTGAGACTACGGAGGGACGGACTCACTGTTCGTAGTCCGTCTCCCTCCCACAACAGCGACGGGTCACCGACGGTCTCGACGACGACTCCAGAGAGTGGTCTCCCGACCCACACGTCACCCAAGAGAACCGAAAGACGGAGGCCCGACACGTACGTGTCACCGGTGTAAATTTTCCACGGAAGTACATAGGTTACCGAGTAGATCCCGACACTAAGACTCACAAGGCTCGACATCCCTACTCAGGGAAGGACCGTTTCTATTCCTAATAGACTAATAGAGGACCAAGGTCCTGGGACTAGACCTTACAGTTGTGAAGACGTCGCGGAGGAGGAAGGCCTAGAGACTCGAGGACAGGGACAAAGGTAGTCACGTACTTACAAGACAGGAGTAGTAAAAGAGTAGGTACTAAAGTCTTCGATTGTACACCTCTCGAACGAAGACCGAACTCCATAGGAGTCGGACCCTGTGTCACGTCGGAATACGGGACTCCAACCCAACTCAGGACTCTCTGGAGTCCCTGGAGGTCCGGTCGGAGGGAGGACGGACGGAGACGACCTCTCCGTCCCTACCGGAAGGGTCCACCCGTCTCCGGACCATGTTCGAGGGACAGGGGGTCCGTACGTCCCTTTCATACTATCTTAAGTGCGACGATGGTCGTGACGAGTCCTGTATGCTTGCAAAAACAGAAGACAAAGGTATCTTGAGGACATGACCTGAAAGACAGTAGACACTCCTTTTCGTTTGTTATTCCATAAATTATAGGAATCAGTAGTCCCTCTACATTTTTGATTTACTCTACGAAGAAGTGTGGGTGATCCTATCGACTTTATTTTTTGTGTCTGTTATTGTTCACAATCGTTCCAACATCTCTTTAATCTTGAGAGTTTGTAACGACGATCTTTACATTTTACTACGTCGGTGAAACCCTTTACCAGACCTTAAAGGAGTTTTTTAATTTGTCTCACAATTGTATACCGGGTATATCAGGTGAGAATCCATACATGGGTTCTTAACTTTTGTATACAAGTGTGTTTTTGTACATGAACTTACGAGTACTGTATTACTAAGTATTAACGGAGTTTCACCTTTGTTGGGTTTTCAGATATACGACTACTTATTTGTCTCACTATATAATCGGTGTTTTTCCTTCTTTTAGGACTGTATACGACGTTGTCCTTTTCTTAGCGGTCAGGTCCAAGCTACGTACTATGACCTACGAACCCCGACCACGTGACCCTGCTGGGTCTTCCTACCATGTCCCTCCCTCCTCCCTCCCCCCAAGTCCTACTCCTTGTGCACATATGGACATCGTCTAAGTACAACTACATACCGTTTTGGTTATGTTATAACATTTCATTAATTGGAGGTTAATTTAATTTATTTAAATATAAATTTTTTTCTTTTGTAAGACTTACTTTATTCGGTCAGTGTCTTCTCGTGTATAACATTATTATGGTAAATATCCTTTACAGGTCTTATCTGATCATCGACGGTCTCCGACCTCTTACCCTCTTTACTCCTTTCTGACGTTCACTCATAACCCGAAGAAAACCTCATTCCTTTTACAAGAGCTTAATCTATACCGACGTGTTGAAACATTTATTTGATTTCGGGTAACTGACCGTGTGAAATTTTTATAATTAAAATACCATATACTTACATAGAGTCACTTTTTTACAAATACGATGAGCTTAAGTGTCTTGGTAAGTGATTCGTATAAAACTTGTAGACAATACAAGGAACTTATCACACCGGTTTTGGATTGTGTATCATCCGTGAGATTTTATAAACAACTGACTCACTGACACGAATTGGGGTCCTTATTTCTCTATTAATTCTACACTAAAGGGTTCTTCGGCATTTTTTAACACATCGTATAATGTACAGTACGATAAAGTGAATATATTTTAATATACTTTACGTTTAACTTGATATCACTATGTTTCGTTACCTTTGTTACCTTTGACACTGACTGTCTGATAAAAACCCCCCAGGTTTTAGTGATGTCTACCACTGATGTCAGTACTTTACTTTTCTGTGTCCGAAGAACTTTCTTTGCAATACTGGTTGGATCTATAGTATAACTTTTCGTCTCTGTAATGAAACGGTTGGTTTCCAGTTACGAAACCAAAAAGGTCATCAGTACATGCATACAGTCTCAACCTGATATTTCTTTCGACTCGCGACTTCTTAACTACGAAAATTTGACACTACAACCCCTTCTGAGAACTCTCAGGGAACCTGTCACTCCTCTAGTTTGGTCAGGTAGGATTTCCTTTAGTCAGGACTTATAAGTAACCTTCCTGACTACGACTTCGACTTTGAGGTTATGAAACCGGTGGACTACGTTTCTTGACTGAGTAACCTTTTCTGGGACTACGACCTTTACTAACTTCCTCCCTTCTCTTCCCCGTTGCCTCCTACTCTACCAACCTACCGTAATGGCTGAGGTACCTGTTCTCAAACTCATTCGAGGTCCTCAACCACTACCTGTCCCTTCGGACCGTATGACGTCAGGTACCCCGACGTCTCAGCCTGTGTTGACTCGTTGACTTGACTTGAGTTGACTATGTTTCGTCTAGGTATCAACGGACCCCTACTCCTTCTTCTGACTTCTCTTCACACTCCCTATCTAATGTTTCTGTGTGATTCTTTGAGAATCATTACAAATAAATGGAACTAACACTACTGGAACACACACCTCTCTTGTGGAAATAACGTAGGATATTCAAAAAAGTAAAAGTAAACAAAACTCTATGAAAAATTTTAAGGGAAAACTAAAGGAGAAACTGAGTTGTTAACAAGTCCTCACACAACGAATCAAAGGGATAGACACTTGAAAGAGTAAAAGAACGACAATACTTAAAGATCAAAGTAAGACAATACCAAGTCTTTTATATGAAACTCTCTGTATTTTGAAGAATTTAAACAGTTCCAAACAAAACACCGGATTGTGTACCAGATAGGACCTTTTACAAAGTACACACGAACTTTTCTTACACATAAGAAGTAGACAAGACACCTTTCAAGATATATACAGACAATCCAGGTAAACCAGATATCGTAACAAGTTCAGTCAACGAAGAAGTGACTAAAAGATAGACCCACAAGATAGGTAATAATATTTACCCCGTAACTTTAGGGAATAAAAATAATACGACAGTTGAAGACGGAAACCTAGACAGATATAAACGAAATATACAAATCGGATACTCACGGAAAGTCGGATACTCCCAGAAATATAGATTTCACTCCTGAAGGGATCGTTACGTCACCTGTTCTTAGGACGGTCACGTTCCCTGTCTAAACTAGGGACCAGACCCTTCTAAGGTGTACGGTGCCTCGTTGATTCGGATACACGGTGTTGATGATTCGTGTGTGAGATCTCGGGTGTTCGGTGTTGATGACTCGGACGCACACCGTTGATGACTTCGGACACACGGATCTTGGACACGAAGTGTTGTCCTCTTCGGTGACGCTACTTATCATCTGAGGTGAACGACGTTGATCTCTTTCGGGTATGTTTCGTCACTTCTGGGTCGTACCGATTTTACTTTAATGTCAAAAATTTTTTAGATTTTGTTCCGAAGTAACCTTCCTGACTACGACTTCGACTTCCAGATTATGAAACCGGTGGACCACACCGGTAACCTTTTCTGGGATTACGATCCTTTCTAACTTCCGTCCTCCTCTTCCCCCACTGTCTCCTATTCTACAGACCTATTGTGGTGGTTGAGTTACCTGTACTCAAACTCGTTTGAGACCCTCTATTACTTTCTGTCCCTTCGGACCGTATGAGGTCAGCTACTTCAGTGTCTCAACCTGTATTGAATCGTTGACTTTTTGTTAGTTATTATTGTTTCACTCAGATAGCATTTGTCGAATAATAACCTAAAACCCAAAAAGACGAAAAAAAATTTTAGGTAAGCCGGTGAGACGGAAAACAAACCCCTCAAATTAACTAAATACATATTTCATTAACGACTATCTACTTCTTTAATAACAGTGAAACAAGTAACAAAAGAGAGAGAAAACTTCAAAACAAGGAGAGAAAGAACGGTGTAAGGAAATAATAAACTATTATAAAAAACATCACCAAACGAAACTAAGAAAAGAGAAATAGAAAACTCATAGACAATATTAAAAAAGGTGAACGCCAATCGAACTCAGAGCGTATTTTATACTATACTGGCAAATAAAAATTAACTATTGTTGAATCGAAGTTAACGTGTGTTTTTTGAGAGGTGAAAGTGAGGGAGACGGGGTTGAAACACAGGAACATCAGTCAAACAAAGTAAGACATAACACATAGATAATTGTTTAAAAATGATTTTTCGGAGAACTACTTTCACTTTCACCTCTCACTTTTTCAACCGAATTTCGAGTTGTAAGTCTTTTGCTTATAGTACCGTAGGCCAGGGTAGTGAAGTACCCTTTATCTACCCCTTTGTCACAGTCTGAAATAAAACCCCCCGAGGTTCTAGTGGCGTCTACCACTGACGTCGGTACTTTAATTTTCTGCGAATGAGGAACCTTCTTTTCAATACTGGTTGGATCTATCGTATAAGTTTTCGTCTCTGTAATGAAACGATTGTTTCCAGGCAGATCAGTTCCGATACCAAAAAGGTCATCAGTACATACCTACACTCTCAACCTGACACTTCTTCCGACTCACGGCTTCTTAACTACGAAAACTTGACACCACAACCTCCTCTGAGAACTCTCAGGGAACCTGACGTTCCTCTAGGTTGGTCAGGTAAGACTTCCTCTAGTCGGGACCCTAAAGAAACCTTCCTTACTACGATTTCGACTTTGAGGTTATGAAACCGGTGGAGTACGCTTCTCAACTGAGTAACCGTTTCTGAGACTACGACCCTCCGTAACCCCCGTCCTCCTCTTCCCCTCCTATCTCCTACTCTACCGACCTACCGTAGAGACTGAGCTACCTGCACTCAGACTCACTTGAGGAGCTCTACCACTAACTGTCCCTCCGGACCGCACGACGCTAAGTACCCCGGCGTTTCTCAACCTGTGCTGACTCGCTGACTTGACTGACTACGGTGCTAATATTACAATGTAAGTAGACAAACATACATAGTTACTCTAAATACGAAAGTATACGAAAACGTAACGGAAAATAGTACAAAACTAAAGTTGAACTTCTTGAGGGAATTTGTAAAGAATATTCCGTCCTGATCCCCACTGTCTTAAAGAGTCAAAAACAGACAGACCTTTTCTCAAGTTGAGAAGAAGTAAAGACTTCTAATTAAAACGGTCCATATCATAAGAACAAACCGTCAAAAAAAGAAGGTCATCAAACTTGTATAGTAGAATGAGAGAGGACAGGACGTTCTAACGACAACACTTTAGACGACTATGAGAATTGTCCCATGGGAATATACACTGTTCAGTGAAGAGAATGACGAAAGTTTAAAGAGAGAAATAAGAACTGAAGACTGTCGAACTAATATGATTGTTACACGGTTCCACATCAGAGGAAATGAACAAACCCTGGAAAAATCATAGTACCCCCGAAGAGACTATCGAGTATACCATTTCGTAGACGGACGTTACTCCCTCTGGACCCAAACTAGGGGTCCAGCCCTTCTAGAGGACATCTTCCTTTACCGTTGGGTGAGGTCATGAGAACGGACCTTTTAAGGTACCTACCACATCGGACCATCCGATGTCAGGTACCTAGTGTTTCTCAACCTGTGCTGACTCGTTGAAGTGACCAAGTGAGTTCAAGGGTCCACTACGACTACGACACTTAGGTCGCTGAAGTGAAAGTGAAATCGTAGTACTTGGACTTTCAAGTAAAGGGAGGGTTCTACACCCTTTGAATTCGATAATAAAGAAATTTATTCGAAAGGGCGAAAGAGAGAGATAAGAGGAAGACCCTAAGGGTTTACCTATATAACCAAGAAAACTACTTCAGGTTATTTGGGGTAACCGACAAAAATGGGAAAATTCATAAGAAAAAAGGAGACTGACCTGTTAAGGGTATTAAAGAGAAATTTATACGACTAACAAAGAAGACGAACTGACTCGGATGACGAGAGATAACGTAAAAAGATAAAGTAAGTAAAGTAAGAAATCGAGGTATTGAAGACAAGTCAAAAAAAAAAATACTAATAGTAAAGAAAGAAGTTGAAGAGTAAAACGAGTACACATGACAAAGGGACTGAAAAGACTCAACAGGTCCAAGAGAACATCGAACGACTGGAAGAAATTTTGTTAAGAAAACTTAACAGTCCACACAATATCTAGAGGTAAAGAGACCCCAACCAACAACCTTTTAACAAAACAAGAAAACCACCATATTCAAAGAGTCTAAAAAATAATAATAATAAAATGACATAAGAACGTAACGACAGACACGTAAACTTTCTCGTCAATACAAAAGGTCTGAAATACCAGATCGAAGTTACCCCTTTTCTAGAAAGTAGATACTCACCTAAACTACCGTGGTCGACCCACCCCGTGTCGTCAAGGTCGATTTCATCCACGACAACACCAAGACCAAGGTCTCCTTACGTCGTCCTTTCTAAAACCCATCGAGGTTTCGACTCTTGTCGTAACCCCTTCCGACGTCCCCAGAAGTCACAGGTTCCGACCCTCACAGACGTCACCACCGTTCCAGGAGTCACCACTTCCGGTAACCCGAGGAAGACGAGGAGAAAAGGAAACGTTCCCAATCAGTGTCGGTTCTTCTAGGGAGAACCACGACCCCACATCCCGTGTCCGTACACGTCTCATCGTCGTCTCCGGGTCCCTCACCCGCACATGTTTCAGCGCCACCGTGGTCCCAGACATGAGAACTTACACTTGAAAGAAAAGTCAGATGGATGGGACGTTTCTTTACGAGTATATCCTCTAATGAGTGAACTGTCTACCTCTCTATAGGTATAGGAAAGGGGAATTGTTGAATTTCAGGACTAGTCGTTACACGGAACCTCCTCTCAAAGTAGGAGCAGTGTGTTGTATCCGAGACCTATATATGTAAAAAACCAGTAAAAACACTCAGTGCTTGTTTCAAAGACTTTATTCTAAGACTTTATTTATCCGGTAATATTTATGATTCTAATTAAAATATTTCGTGGGACCTAAACAATGATAAGACTTTAGACGACTACCGTGTTTCTTACTTCGGAAAACAAGACGAAAGTCAATTCTTTTAGAACAATAGGTAAATATTATACGAAGTGACTTATCTCATACTGAGTCCCGGAGGGTTCGAGTGTGAAGGGTGCACGTCGAGTCGTACTGTAAGTTTCATAAATTGTTAGTCGTCCGTACTTCCTCATTGGTTCGTGTACCTGTGACTGGTCGTACGGTGTGATCATACATAGTGAACTTACAGTGAAGGTGAATCATGATTGGACACCGGAGTAAAAATCTGACTTTTCCATTTTACTAAATATCTATAGTTTTCCGGAATTGGGTCTTTGAGGATATTGACGTCAAAACGTACACTTAATTTTGGATCGTAGAGATCTTTGGAAATGGGTTCTCTTTCCTATTTCATTCACCCTTTCAGTTTCTGTTAAAACAATGTTTTTTAATAAAGTGATGGTTCATCGAAGGATTTTATTACTCTATCTACTACCTTTTAAACAACTTTCCTTCTCATTTCTTCTCAACTACCTGTAGATCCAACGAAGGTACAGGACCGATAATATTTGTCACGACGTTACTAGTAACCCCATGTGCACAGAGAAAGTTAAGACCAAAGGAGCCACACATACGGGTCGTCACCTAATGACTCAGTATTCCGTCAAGATAAAGGTCAAAAATTTCGTTAGAGGTGTGACAAGAGGTATCACCGACATAATCAAACGTAAGGGTGGTTGTCACATTCTCACAAGGGAAAAGAGGTGTGGAAGAGGTCGTAAATAACGAACATCTGAAAACCTAGCGTCGGTAAGACTGATCCAAGCTACGTCCTATGTCCTACGAACCCCGACCGCGTGACCCTACTGGGTCTCTCTACCATACCCCTCTCTCCACCCTCCCCTCAAGTCCTAACCCTTGTACACGTGTGGACACCGCCTAAGTACAACTACATACCGTTTTGGTTATGTCATAACATTTCATTTTATTTCATTTTTTTATTTTTATTTTTTCTTCTCAACTACTTTTAACGAAAAATAGAATAAAATTTAAGTAAAACAAAATAAGTTTATATAAATTTCGTAAGTGTCCCTTTTATTCACCAGAGAAACCAATCAACGAAAATTCTTCAATATTCATCTCGTCAAACCATTTTATATTCCGGGTATTGGATCATTTCTTTAGAAAGAGTTACGATTTTATTCGTAATAAACTACCATTCCCTTTATCCTTCTGTACGTCTTCTTCACTATGTTATTAATGTTTCACCCCCTCCCCACCTATTTCATAGGATGTGTGTGGTAGACACGCGACACATATTGTTTATGACCCTACTCGTGACTTTCGTTGGGTGTCTAAAGGTACACGTAGTGATGTCTTGGTCGGATCAAAGTATCACTGAAGTTTCACCCCCTATTTTACAGACTAGTGTCGACTGAACTACGGAGGGACGGGGAGGAGTTGAGTAGGGGTAAGGTCCGTTCTACTCATGTACCTTCCACTCCCCTGGACCGTCTTCAGTGTACCGTCGACCCTAACCGTAAAACCTCCTCCTTCCTCGAGACTAAGTCCCCATTTTCTCTTGTTTTAAAACCTTGACTACTATTAATAGGTCTTGTATAAAAGAGGAAAATGCTACCTGTAAGGAGAATTTAAAAACTATGACTGGTAAGTACGAACGTGTCATGTCCCAATTTAGTCGTCGAAACCTCACAAGTTTGGGACGTGTAAGGTTTAGAAGATCGAGAACTGACCGAGGACCCTCTACTCTAGGTCTGAGAACCTTATACAAGGGACTATTCCGACCCCTAGGAGGTCTTTCAGATACGATTGTCGTACTACATACCACCCCAGGAACTCGGTACGGTATAGTCAAACTCTGGACCCCATCGATCTGTGACTCTTGATTCCAGTCAAGACACCCGTGAGGTACGAATACACTGTTTTAGGGTTATTCTTGGGAATGGGGTTTCGACCCCTCGAGGAGATCTACTGTCGCGGGGAATTCACAACAGTGTGTAGTAACGACTCTTTTCATCACGATAGATGTCTTTAGGTCCCTCTCTCTTGTGGACCTTTGCACTCGGACCAAAGAGGACCTGGAATGGGGGAGTTAGAAAAAGGGAAACGACAAACATTAGACGTAGGGAAGTAACATTATTTGACACTCATATTGTCGAAAAGAGTCAAGACATTCAGGAAGATCACTCAGTGACCGTTCAAAAGAAAGACTCCCGCCAGTAAAATAAATTGAACTCCTGTCAGAATCCCTGGGGACTGACGTTGCACCAAGAACGTCTTTGAGTCTGGTAGAAGGAGGTTTATCGGAGTCTGACATTTTATGTAACGAAAGGTGGGGACAGTAGGTTGAATGTGAGGAAGATCGACCAGAGACACAGGACTTTTTAGGTTCTACTCGTGGAAGGCCCGGGTCGTCTAAAACATGGAACAGAGTACTCTAGGAGCAGAGTAAGGGTTCATATTATCACACTACGGTCTCGTGTTACAGGGGTGACACAAGTGGGTTACACAATCCGTCTGTCGAAGATGAGACTAAAAGACCAAAGTGACTTCAGAATGGAGGGGTGTTTTTCCTTGGGTCGGGAGTAGCAGTCAGTTACCAATTTCGGGTCTAGTACAAGAATGATGAACCGAGGGTAGAACCGATCTCGACTTGGGAGAGGAGGTACCGGGGTCCCCGGGGGTGTGGTCTGTCTGACGGAACTAGGTCCAAGACCGGATCAAGTCACAGAGGTCCAGTGACGGTATCAACTTTTAACGGGACTCAGGGTGGAAACTCTGTATGACTTAGTCCTCTTCTTGTCCTTTTTTGGAGTCTTAGTGTAAAAGGTCGACTGACAGTAGACATGGAACCGGAGGTAGACATCTTCTGTTTCGTGAGACGGGAAACAAGGACCTCCTGAACCTCAAGACTCGTCATCCACTTACAACATAGGTCAGAGACACATCGAGTGAACACGTCGGTGGAGTCTGATGGGGAAGGGAAGGTTGACTCCGAACAGAGGGTGTGTAACAAGTCCAGACCCAAACACACAACATTAAGGAGTCCTTTTGGAAAGGACACGGAGTAAGATCCAGACAACGAGAACCAGATACGAAGGTATTTTAATACTAGAAAAAGAAGTTTCACAAACATTAATAACCTAATTACAGACAGGGGGACGTCTGACACCCGAGGTACCTACGATGGAGGGAAACACGAGTGACACATAGGTCCTGGATCATGGTACGGACTTAGTATCATCCCGTGAACTCTGATTCTTACTCCACATACTTGGTACAGTGTTAGTGGAACGTGAATTTTTTTTAATACTGTTACAAAAGAAGGCATATACATTTGAGTCAGAAGTACTTGAAAACGAGAACATTAAACCAGTAGACAAGTGATTCTACCAACGGTTCCATTGGGAACATGTTGGTCTTTTTTTCATCGGGACGTCCTTTCGCTACACGTTCGTACACATGTATTCAGTACGAGGAAGAGGTGCGACAGGTACCTTCTCTTGTCTCGATTAAGACCTCTCGTCGTGTCTGTTGGTCTCTCTTACTCGAACCTTTTCACCGACCCTTTTAAGACTGTACACGATGTTGTCCCTACCTGGACCTCACTTTACTCGGTCTGTGTTTTCTTGTATACGGTATTGTAAGATAACTATACTCCATAGACCTCTTCAGTCTAAGTATCTCTGTCTTTCCGTAGTCAGAGTACCACCAACGACCCCGACCCTCCCCCTACCCCTCAACAACTACACATCAATGTCAGACCCTTCTACTCTTTCAAGACCTCTACTCACCACTACTACCAATGTGTCGTTACACTCACATGAATCGTGGCGACTTATCATGTGTTTTCTCATTTAACACATGTTTAAAAGATTAACCTTTTAAAATACAATATACATGAACGACGATTCAGCGAAGTCAGCACAGACTGAGACACGTTGGGGTATCTGCCGTCGGGTGGTCCGAGGGGGCAGGGACCCTAAGAGGTCCGTTCTTGTGACCTCACCCAACGGTAACGGAAGAGGATATACATGAATGGTGGTATTTTATTTTACTTTTTTTTTTCTACTTCTCTAAAAAGATCAATTAGTCTTTCGTTAACTTTGTAAGATCAAATTTATGACATTAGTTTCTTCATCTTTCAGGTATTTCTGTGTGTCACCCTTTTATACCGGGTACTCGTTGTCAATCCCCGAGACGGACACTGTCCGAGCTCCTGTGGAACCAGGTCACACCGTCACCAACTCCTAACTTACACAAATACAAATAAATTAGAACAGGGTATTTCACACTCACCTCTCAGGGACGAAGGAAACCTCGTAGAGACAGTCACAAGACGTGTCTCTGTATATAGTCCTGTTGGTCAGCTGTGACACTCCTTGTGAAAAGGTCTACGACCTCCTTCCCTCGTCGTACACGTGTTGTGGACAAGACGTGGAGTCAAAGGAGCGAGAAGTGACTAGGAGTCTGTGTGCTTCGTACGGACACTGGATAGAGTCCTCCAATCCTCTCTCTTTCTTGACAGACCTCCAATGTGGAAGGTTCTCTCTCTCTGTCTGTTTAGATGGATCACGATGGTTCCCGTCAGGGTCGGACTTTCCCTGTCGCGTTCAGACGAAGTGTCGAAAGGAAATGTTTGTGTCGACTTGGTTTCACACTCTGTTGAGGGAGTCGCGGGGAGGGTGAGGTACTGAGGGTCTGAGAGGAAGACACCTCCTCTAGGTGAGAAAGGAACCAACCACTACACCCTAGGTACACTAAGACCTCTAAACGACATTCTCCTCGAGGTCACGGTTCTACAACCCGACTTGTAGGGGTCCTTTTTTACCAAGTGAACCTCTTCGACCTTCCCTTAGAGTCTTTTGATTGTACAAATTCGTTTTCCGTTTTAAGGGATACGGTGTGGTTCGGGAGGACAGAGACGGATTTGAACGCCGGTCCACAGTCCGGTACGTTCACCAGTACCACGACGAGAAACTACTCTTCTCTTCTACACCGTCAACCTTCTTCCCCCGGACGAGAAAGAGTGTCTTGGAGGAAGTCCTGTGGTGGAGACTGTCGGTTTAGGATCAGGTCACTAGAGGTAGGAATGTTCACTGTAGTATGGTAGGGGAGACTGAACTCGGTCTGACCAGTAACTCAAGGAATTCAATGACGTTCTGGGGTGTCCCAGTGTTGAAGACCGTCTCCCCTGAACTATGTTCGAGGTCTCGGATACAAAGAGGTTTTAAAGAGAGGTCTTTGTGAGTACATCTACGACAAAAAGGGTTCGTTCTTTTTCCTCGACCTCGAAAACTGACACACTTAGTGTTCTTTTACACCTTTTAAGACTCTCTCTATCCTTATGGTCTGGTGGACTGGACGGAGAACTCTTTAGACATACGACCAGTCCTTCGTTGTCAATCTTGACCTGTACCTTGTTGTCGGACCCAGGTTTATCCTTTTCCACATGTAGTTCCGACATATAACAGTGGGACGAATAAATTGAATATACGTCTCATGTAGTACTCTTTGTGACCTTACCTTCTTTGTGTTCGACCTTAGTTCTAAGGGTCCTCTTTATAGTTATTGGAGTCTATACGTCTACTGTGGTGGGAATACCGTCCTTCACTTCTGCTTGATTTTTCAGAGAACTATTTTCACTTTCTCCTCTCATTTTTTCAACCGAATTTCGAGTTGTAAGTCTTTTGCTTATAGTACCGTAGGTCAGGGTAGTGAAGTACCCTTTATCTACCCCTTTGTCACCTTTGTCACAGTCTGA
>SJYO01035988.1:34275527-34367228 GCA_006410555.1 Capra ibex | reverse complement strand
CCCCCCCCCCCCCCCGCGAGGTTTTAGTGACGTCTATCACTGACGTCGGTACTGTAATTTTCTGCAAATGAGGAACCTTCTTTTCAATACTGGTTGGATCTATCGTATAAGTTTTCGTCTCTGTAATGAAACGACTGATTCCAGGCAGATCAGTTCCGATACCAAAAAGGACAGCAGTACATACCTACACTCTCAACCTGACACTTCTTCCGACTCGCGGCTTCTTAACTACGAAAACTTGACACCACAACCTCTTCTGAGAACTCTCAGGGAGTTCTCAGGTTGGTCAGGTAAGACTTCTAGTCGGGACCTTAAAGAAACCTTCCTTACTACGATTTCGACTCTGAAGTCATGAAACCGGTGGAGTACACTTCTCAACTGAGTGACCGTTTTTGAGACTACGACCCTCCCTAACCCCCGTCCTCCTCTTCCCCTGCTGTCTTCTACTCTACCGACCTACCGTAGTGCCTGAGCTACCTGTACTCAGACTCACTTGAGACCCTCAACCACTATCTGTCCCTCCGGACCTCACGACGCTAAGTACCCCAACGTTTCTCAGCCTGTGCTGACTCGCCGACTTGACTTGACTCCAATTTCGATTCTCTTCTAGTACTTCTTTATCTGTTGGGAGTCTTATCCTCTTTTATTATTGTTTACTTTGTCGACTTTTTCCTAATTAAACGTTTTATATGTTCGTCGAGTATGTTGAGTTATGGTCTTTTTGTTTGTTGGGTTAGTTTTTCACCGTATTTCTGGATTTGTCTGTAAAGAGGGTTCTGTATGTCTACCGATTGTTTGTGTACTTTTCTACAAGTTGTAGTGAGTAATAATCTCTTTACGTTTAGTTTTGATATTACTCTATAGTGGAGTGTGACCGGTCTTACCGGTAGTAGTTTTTCAGATGTTTGTTATTTACGACCTCTCCTACACCTCTTTTCCCTTAGGAAAACGTGACAACCACCCTTACATTTAACTATGTCGGTGATACCTTCTACCATACCTCTAAAGAAATTTTTGATCCTGACTTTGGTGGTAAGTCAATTCAAGTCAGTGAGTCAGCACAGGCTGAGAAACACTGGGGTACTTAGCGTCGTGCGGTCCGGAGGGACAGGTAGTGGTAGAGGACCTCAAGTGAGTTTGAGTGCAGGTAGCTCAGTCACTACGGTAGGTCGGTAGAGTAGGTATACTGTGTTGTTAGGGTGAGGATCCGTATATGGGTCTCCTTTGCTTTTAACTTTTTCCGTGCACATAGGGTAACAAGTAACGTCGTGATGAATGTTATCGATCTTGGATCTATAGGTAGTTATCTACTTACCTATTTCTTCGACACCATGTATATGTGTTACCTTATAATGAGTCGGTATTTTTCCTTACGTAAACTCAGTTAAGATTACTCTACCTACTTGGATCTCGGATAATATGTCTCACTTCATTCTCTCTTTCTCTTTCTATTTATAAAATATGATTACGTATATATGTCTTAGATCTTTCTACCATGACTTCTTAAATAAACGTCCCGTCGTGACCTCTTTGTCTGTATCTCTTGTCTGAATGTTTGTATCCCTCTCCTCTCCTCTTCCACTTTACATACCTCTCTCATTGTACCTTTGAATGTAGTGGTATACATTTTATCTATCGGTGTCCTTAACCGATATACAGAGTCCTTTGAGTTGTCCCCGAGACATAGTTGAATCTCACGACTCTACCTCACCCTCTACCCTTCTTCCAAGTTCTCCCTCCCCTATATACATATGAATACCGACTAAGTACAACTCCAAACTGTCTTTTGTTGTTTTAAGACATTTCGTTAAAAGGAAGTTAATTTTTTATTTATTTAAATTTTCTTTTTCTAATGTGTCTTTTACATATGTCTTTTCTCGAATTACTGGGTCTATTGGTGCTACCACACTAGTGAGTGGATCTCGGTCTGTAGGACCTCACACTTCATTTCACCCAGAATCCTTCGTAGAGATACTTGTTCCGATCACCTCCACTACCTTAAGGTCGACTTCATTAAGTTTAGGATTTGCTACTACGACAATTTCACGACGACAGTTATACGGTCGTTTAAACCTTTTGAGGTGTCACCAGTGTCCTGACCTTTTACATTCCAAAGTAAGGTCAGGGTTTCTTCCCGTTACGGTTTCTTACAAGTTTGATGACACGTTAACGTGAGTAAGGTGATTAACAATTCTTTTACATTCAGTTGTGACGTTACTCTATGGTGTAATGTGGGCAATCCTATCGATGGTAATTTTTTTTTTTTGTTTGGTCTTTTACTCACAACTGGTCATGTACCTCTTTAACCTTGTGTACATTGTAACAACCACCCTTTTATTTTACCACGTCGGTGATACCTTTTGTCGTACCGTCAAGGAGTTTTTTATTTTTTACATTAATGGTGTACTAGGTTGTTAGGGTAAGGACTCATATATGGACTTTTTAAGTTTCGTCATAAGGTTTCTCTTATGTAGGCACAAGTATCGTCGTAATAAGTGTTGTTGATTTTACACCTGTACAATCATAAGTAGTTATTAACTTCTCTATACGTTTTACACCCCATATGTATGTCAATTTATAACAAGTTTGAATTTTTCTTTCATTGGAGACTGTGTACGATATCGCACTTTCTTGGATCTCCTATAAGTCAAGTCATCGAGTCAGCACAGGCTGAGAAACGTAACGTCATGTGGTCCGGAGGGACAGGTAGTGGTCGAGGGCCTCAAATGGGTTTGAGTACAGGTAACTTATCCACTACGGTAGGTCGGTAGATTAGGAGACAACAGGGGAAGAGGAGGACGGGGGTTAGGGAGGGTCGTAGTCTCAGAAAAGGTTACTCAGTTGAGAAACGTACTCCACCGGTTTAATAACCTCAAAGTCGAAGTTGTAGTCAGGGAGGTTACTTGTGGGTCCTGACTAGAGGAAATCCTACCTGACCAACCTAGAGGAACATCAAGATAAGGTGACAAAGAAGAAATAGTGGAGCATCTCGTCAAACTTTTAACACATACATCTCTGTCACGAAAACATTAGTGACCCAATAACCAAAACATCACCTAACAATAAACATCTTTTAATAAAATGACCGATAAATTATAGAAATACATATTATACTCTCACTTTCAGAAGATAAGGTTTAGGTCTCTGACTCCTGAATAAAAATAAAAATTTTAAGTCACAACTAGAACGTCCGTCACTCTTGTAACCGGCAAGACCTCGTCAACCGTTCTCTCGAGCCCTTCGACCTTTATAGTTAGTCGAGGACAACTGAGACCCTTCCCAATAATGACGAGAACATCTTTCTTGTGGAGTACAAGGAACAGCTCTTAGATTTGACTGATTTTCAGGAGGTCCTGAGAGAACCCCCTGTATGTTCTTGTACATAGTAACGTTGTCAAAGAGGACATAGAGAGTTAGACCTCTATTCCAGAATTGATAGTGGGAAAAAAAAAAAAAACCGACACACCGAACACCCTAGAATCAAAAGTTGTTCCCTAACTTGGACCCTGGAGTCGTCACTTTTAAACCTCAGGATTTGTGATCTGACGGTCTCTTAAGGGATTGATAGTACATATTATAAAAATCTCAATTGATTAACCGAAGTAAGTAAGATATAATGTCATTTTTATTAGACCTGTAACATACACCACCTGTGTGTCTCCTCTTGTAGTGACTTTTTAACAGACAGAGGAACGACCCGTCAAAAGTTAGAATTTTTCGACCAATGAATCAACATAAAAAGGTCAGAAGTTTCTATTAACGACACCAGTAATCGTTTCCTACCAAATTAACTCCGGAATCTTCACCCAATTCGTTTACGATGACGAAATCTCCGACGAATCTCTAGGGATTTCTACCCCGACCTACACCCCCATGTCCATACTTTTGGTTCTCTTTGTTGTTTCTACCATTTCAGACGAAATTAAAATGACCTAATAGAAGAAATTTGTCTTAGTCTTTTCGAAACCATTTCAGAGAATTGAAGAGAAAGTAAAATTTTTGATAGAAACAACTTTTTACTAAACATATGATATTTTGAGTAGGTAACTTTCATATATTAATCCACTAAACTGATATAAGTAACTCGATACGTTGACATTGGTTTTTAGATTTGTAAAAATAGGATCTTTCTTTGGGACATTGGATAATCGTCAGTGAGGTGTAGTCAAAGGTAAAGGTCGGGATCCAGTCATAATTAGATGAAAGAAATTAGATATGGAAACGGATAAGACTTATAAAATATATTTACCTTAGTGTGTTATTCACAAGAAAGCACTGACCGAAGAAAGTGAACCGTATTACACAAGTCACAAGTAGGTACAACGTCGTCCATAGTCTTGGGTAAGAAAAACACTCACTTACGATACCTATATCCTGTTAAACAAATAAGTAGTCAACTACTTTAAGTAACTCAATAAAAAAATTCTCAAATTCTGATTTCGTTTTTTAATAATCTAATTTAATATCATTTCAATTTCTGGGACTTTGAACTTCTCACTTTTTATTCCTACAAAATTTGTCAGGAGATAACATAAATAAACGAATTAACCTCATATCAACGAAATTCTTGTAAGGAGCAAAACTTTCCAACCCATATCATCATACTCACCCATTTACAAATATAATCTATATTGGTCTTTAATAATACAATAACATATCATGTAAAACCCATTGTCTTGACGTAATAAGAGTTAATAAGAGTATAGAAGTCATTCACCGGAGAAGAAAAGTAGTGTCCTTTGAGACTCATGTAACCTTATACGAGTATCTCGTTTCTTGTATACGTTATTCGGATTCCAATTGGCCTTTGAGTGGTTCTTTCGAGACTAATTCCATTAACACTCAAAAATACCTCATTATATCTAATCAAACTGTTTACACTTTTACTCCTTGATTTTATCTAGTAACGAAAATTTTTAAATAATTTAATAGAAACACTATTCCGAAAAGTGAAGTACCAAACTTGTCTTGTGGGACACACAATTTTACGAAAAAGATTATGATTATTTACTGGAACGTTCGAGATAGGTCAGTCATTTTAAATTCGTGTACTGCCATGAAGTCACGTCAAAATTAATCATAAAGGAATTACTTATCACTATAAGTCGTAGAAAAGTCTACGAATAATAGGTATACATACAGAAACAAACACTTTACAGATAAATTTAAGAAACGGTCAAAAATTAACCCAACAGAAAAATACTTCAACATTTTCTAACAAGTATAAAAGATCTGTCCTAGGAAATACTTTATTAAAAATTTATAAAGGGGGGTCAGACCGAACAGAAAAGGAAAATAGTCATCACCCAAAAAAAAAAAAAACCAACAACAACAAACAAAGATAACTCTGTTGATATCTAAGTGTTCGTCAACTTTCTTATATCTCTCTAGGAAACATGTAAAATAATTTGATATGTCATTTTAGTGACGTCCCTGTGGTAATTGTCGTTAAGTAACTAGAATAAGGAGTTAAAAGGACCATGAATACACACACACAAATCAATCAAGATATGTTAAAACAGTACACGTCCAAGTATCTCGATGATGGTGTCAGTTCTAAACTTGTCAGGTTAGAGTCGTTCCTAAGGAGTAATCGGAAAATATTAGTGAAGGGTAAGACTGGAGGGCAGGTGTTAGAAACGATAGGTTACTAGACAGGAGATAAAGATTTGGAACAGTAAAATTCTCACAATGACTCACCTTAGTATGTCATACATTTGAAACACCTAACGAAAATAGTGAGTCGTATTAAGGGACCTCCAATTGGACTCACCACGTATAGTTATCTAGAAATGAAAAATTCCGACTCCTTATACGGTACCATACATATATGGTGGACGGGCGTTACGTCCTCTGGGGTAAAGTTAAGGACCCAGTCCTTCTAGGGGACCTCTTCCTTATCCAATGGATGAGGTCATAAGAACCCGAAGGGACCACCGAGTCTGATTTCTCAAGTGGACTTTACGCCCTTTGGACCCAAGCTACGGACCCGACCCTTCTAGGGGACCTCCTCCCGTACCGTTGGATGAGGTCATAAGAACTTACGTCTTAGGGGTTCCTTGTCTCCTCGGACTACCCGATGTCAGGTACCCCATCGTTTCTCAGTCTACGTTGACTCACTGATTCGTGTCGTGTCGTACCGCGTACATATATAGTGTGTATCGAACAACAGTTTAAGTGGACACTTTCTGTATACCCGACTAAAACCCAAAAAGTGTTAACTTTTATTTTGACGAAACTAGTATAAACAAATATCATTAAGTACATATACATTTAAAAGTAAAAAGACTCTATTAACGGTTTCTCATGTTAACAACCCAACATACCATTAATTTTCATTCAAAAGCACAAAAAAATTCGTTAACGGTTCAACAAAAGGTTTTACCGACCCGAAAGACAAGACAACGTAATTAAATACAGACAGGGAGTGAGTATGGTGTCAAAATTAATGACAACGAATATTATTGAGAACCTTAGTCTGACAAATTTTCCTTCCAATATACTCGTTTGGAGAGATCTCCCACAGTTTTAACAGTCCTAGACTCTTTTTGATGTCACTAAAAATATAAGTAATAAAAATTTCCGGTACGAGAAAATATTCATAAGTAAAATAAAATCTGTGAACTTAAAAACTTGGAATAACGATAATAAGTTAGATTCTTATAAATTGTCATTAAATAATACTATTTTATAAGTCAGTAACAAATTTTAAGGTCAACAAAGTCACATCTGAAAATTATAAAACAAAATCCTAGGTTTATTCCAAATGGTATTTAATCATCAACCTAAAACTCCGAATTATCTCAGTCCGAAATAGAATAAATATATAAAAACTGGTTTTATGAAGTATTTGCCACCATATAAGAAGGGGAACCTTCGTGTATTACAGACCAAGAAAGGCAAAAAAACCATTCCCTAACTAATATAAGTTTACTGGCCTAGGTGATCAAGAAATTCCCAACGTTTTATTATTAAAAGTGTAACAAGAAGGAATCAACTGACGACCTGATTGAGATATTCCTCCTTGTAAGGGAGTCGAGGGGTTCCGACATCAAGAATATCCTTTCTGTCCTGTTTACGAAATAAGTAAAGGAAACTGTCAAACCTCTTATTACCCAACCAAAGGGTCGAAAGAATTGTAGTAATATTTGAGTACCTAAATCTTATAAACACGATTGGTAACATCAATTATTGGAGTGACTACAAGTTTAACAAGGAAGAGACCGGTAACCCGTGGAAAAGTCACCCAAGAACTCAGAAAAAACAACCAGATCCGAAGGAAGCGAAGGAAGAATAAAACAAAGTGTTCTACAAGGTCCAAGTAGAACTTACAAAGAACGGGATTAGGACCTCAGTCTGTGAAGGGATTCTTTGAGACCAAACAAAAGTACACTCTACTCTAAACCTCTGGTTGGACCGATGACCCCCAACAAAAAAAGAAGTCTTCGGACATAAAAATATTACTTACTTTCGATAACTGAAATAAGATTGGTATAATTATGACTTACTTTTCATTCCAACACTGAAAAATTAGTGTATAAAAATACGAAAATTTTTCTATTCTCCCGATTGAAACAAAATAAATAATATTTAGAAGGGGTTTGACTTACTTTTTTTCCCTTCACGATTTGACTGTGTTACAAGAAGAACGTATCCTTATACGTCTTCTCTATGTCGTAGACTTTACTCCCGTACGACGTCGAGCACTTTTTTTACCTCACATATTAAGACTTCTTTTAAAATCCATTCGGGAACCAATACCTCTAATTAAAGATTCTTATCCCTCACATCAGTCATCATAACATGATTGAAACACACCACTGTCAACTATTGATCTGAATAACACCACTAGTAAAACATTAAATATTCTTCTAGTTTAGTGATACAACATGTGGGTTTTGATTACATTGGAACATTTAGTTAATATGAAGTTAATTTTTAACAAATGGATTTGATATAGTAAGTAAATTATTGTTGCAACGTAGGGAGAACATGTAAATTATATCCTTTCGTAAAGTTTATAGAGTAGATGAAACTTCTCGATAAAGGTTATTTCTTGACTATATCAATAGTTTTCTGACAATCTTACTTGAGAGAAGAATATGGTGGACTTGAATAGAAAGGGAAATTGGTTATCGAGATCGTTTATGAAACTCCTTTATATATAAGAATTTTAAGAAACAGTAAATTCATGTTGTACTTTACCTTCTACCAACCATCAATTCTTCCTTGATCTTTTTACGTTTCCTGTCGTGAGCGAAGACTGTGAACGATTAGAGTCCTTTAGTCTCTCCGAGTAATTTCGTCTGGTCTTAACAGGCCACACTTTACAGTCATCACAATTTCGACTCTTCGACACGAGATCTCTTCTTAGAAAATAGAGTACTTCTGAAAACACTACCACACTATCACCATACACACAACCCCACACATAACCCCAGACACACGACCCCCGTCCTCTAAATTAACGAGACATATGTATTAAATCGAAAGGTCCCAAATCGGGGAATAGAAATGGAAGGAGGACACTGTGGACTACGAAAATGAGGTGTTCGGGGAAGTCCTAAGACGGACAGAATAATAAGAAGTATAAGAACTAATATCTGTGGATCAACATAGGGGATGGAGACGACATCCACCCAATATCAGGAGACAGTGGAAACATGGAAGAGTTAAAATATATGTATGTACAAAAAAGGGGGGGACATTAACCATCCCTAAGAGTCAAAGTTTTACCTCTTTTGTTCTGTTTGTCAGACAAATATTTGGATTCTGGTTCTTATGTAAACAAAAAACGTGAAACATAGATAACGAATAACTATGAATCCGTAGTAATAGTACTATCACTATTTGTCATCTCTACTATACATTGACAGGGTTAACACAATCTCATTTAAAAGATCCGTAATCCTTTGTTATAAGTGACAATTTTACGAAAATTGAAAATAAAATCTCGGTACTCATCTTTTGGTCGACAAGTTCTCCTTCTTTCTCATCTTAACCAACTTTTTTAACGACGACAAACAACGCTCACTTTACTGTGTTTCTGTTTTGTGTACTCTGTGTGTTCTCTGTCTGTTATGTGGTGAGGCCGGCCTCCTTTTGCGACGCGTTTTGATTAACGCCAAATAAAAATATTTCAGGGGATCCGTCTTGAGGTCTGACGTACTTATTTGGAAAAGTCATGTCGCGTCCACGTATGTACAATAGTATGTCGTTCCCCTCACTTTAGGGACAGATGAAGTCTCAGACAGGTCTCGGGAAAGAAAGAGGAATAGTGTTCTTCCCTTACAAGGAAGCAAACGTTCCCTGGTAATTTGAGTTCCGACACAGGTCTTAGGAACCGTCTTGTGGAGCAAACGTTCGTGCAAGTCGGGCTCGTCTCTCAGGGTAAACGTCCGTGTAGAGACGATGGGATAACACCGACGTAATTGGGAAGTAGAGGGGGAAAAAATAAACGAAAATATTTAACATCGTACCAGACCTAGAAAAGACGAAGTGCGAAATCAACAAAAGGAAAGACGGTAGCGGCCTTCTGATCTTTTCGTTGTGTTGTATTTTCATTATATTTGTGTCACAAGGGTTTCCATCAGGGTTAATCACTCCTATGTACGGGATTACCTAAATTCAATAAATAAGGGAGAACTTCTGAAAAATCGTTTAGTCTGGGACATTACAGTCCATTTCAGGACGATTTTCATCTGTTTTAAACAGCAAAATCCAGGTATTAGAGGCATCACTTTAAAACTACGGGTCAGTTCCTAGCAAAATGAAATAGTGTAGGAAGTGACTACAATTTACCATGTCCGCAATGTGTTTTGGATCTTCTTAAGGTTAGTGTAAAGTTGTGTGAAGCACATCTATTTTGTCGGTTAACTAGAGGTTCGGTCCTTTGCCATACAACTTCTAGTTCGTGCAGCCATCGTTCAACACGTAGGTTTAGAGCGACAACAACGGTATTGTTTACTCTCAGAAATACGGTCAGGGTTTATTTTAGTCGACAAACTTAAGGAACCACATTGCGTTCTGGACGGTGGCGGTGACAACGTCAATGACTGTGCTGACGATCTTAGCTTCGTTACTGGTGTGGTTCGTATACAGTTCTAACCACATCGTTTCAGACATGTCGCCAATGATCTACTCTTTATCGTTTTCTTAGACTGGTGCCGACTCAGTCTAAACATCCATTGGTATGAAAACAGACTCGGAATTGTTAATGATTGTTCTTTAACCTCAATGTCCGAGTAGAAAGTTTAAGAAGGGTGGTTCTGACTAAATGTGTTACTCAATCTAATGTTATTAGTGTACTGTGTCTGGGGTGTCATAGTAAGGTCCAGGTTAAAGGTATATTGTTACGTTTTCTATAAAATGTGTACGGTAACACCTTATTCTAAATAATTGCACATTTAGTTGTACCTTACCTGGGCTTCTCAGTGGTGACAGGTTTCATATGAAAGGACTGGTCTATCACTCTTATGGTCTTTGACGGGTATCAAAGGTTTGTAGAGGAACTTACACGCCTATAGGAACGTTAACATTAACTCCTCCCTGTTCACGTTTAACGACGGTAAATTGACAAAGTAATGGTAACGGGTAGTTTCGTGATAAACGTGCTACGGTGAATTCTCTAAATAAACTGGTAAAAAAAAAAATTCTTAACGGGTACTAGACCTGAGGTCAGACGTTACTAAAGGGGTCTTATTAAGTACTGAAATTTCCCAACTACTGGAGTCGTTGCAAGGGTGAGATCTCTAAGATCTCTTCCTTGTTTTTCAATTGTCCTGTATCGTTGTAAACAAAAGCTAATACTTACAGATAGCCAAGACAGTTCCACAATTTAGGGGACCACCTTTGTTCGTGTCATTTTCATCGTTTTACCATTAACAATATGAAATGGGGGGCACATAATATCCTTACTACTCTTACAAGGAACCACCTGTCTGTTTTCCCCACAGGGGGTATGTATTTCCTTATGGAAGGGGACGTTACCAGTTTAATGATTATAATATAACAACAAATACTACTCTATCAACAAGACAAGGGGGCGTTCGACCACCCCCTTTCTTCCGTCAGAGTAATCATGTATGGACGTGGAGACCAAGGGGGGTCCTTTGACGAGAATGATTACCCCCTAATCCATATATACGGGTTATACACACTAATGAACGGCTATGTGGCTAATGGACTGTACAGTGGTGGCGGTAGTACCGTTCGTTTTCTAACCGTCCTAAATCTCCAACGGGGCGGAAGTAATTGCAGAAGAGACGAAGGACCCAGTTGGAGAAGTAAACTGGGGTGGGTACATCCTCCACAACGAAGGGAACATGCCTTTCATTTCGAAGAGACGTATCATTCGAGAAACTTAAAAACTTGTTTCCCTAGTCGGTAACAACTAAAACTAGTTAGAACGACCCCAGGTTTTGGACATTAATAATTGTCTTTACTTTCGTATGGGAGCAGGGTTTATATAATTACTACGACCCTAGGTTGGAAAGAGAAATAGAAATATGGTTTATCCGCATAAGTTCTAGAAGAATAGGAGAAGAAAGGGAACTTTTACGTTGAGACGACGATTATCTAAAGGGAACGAGGTTTGTAATTTTTTTAAATCCCATTCATTCCAAAATAAGTCTTACAGAAATCCAAAGTATTTAGAGAGAACAAGGGGGAAAAAATAAAAAAGTTCTATAAGTGCGTTCCATACTAATCGGGAAAGTTACTATCGAACGGGAACTGATAATATTCCTTATGGTTTTCATACTCAATATACCATAACTCTATTTTTCACTCGATTAAAACACCTAACCATCCGTCCACGTAATAGTCAAAAATTAAATTAACCATTAGGGTATTGACGTTTTGTTCTATTGTTTACTCATTATTGTCGCAGTCGGAAAGATCTTACATTACGTCACCGGGTAACTTTTACACACGTTCATAGATATCGTACTACGTGTGTAAAAACAACAGACTTTCTTCTTTGCATTTAATGTAGGTAAACGATATAAACTAAACGAACAACAGAAAAGTACAACTGTGGACCACCCCATTTACCGTTTCGTTTCCCACATGTATACCTTGTTCTTGCTTGTTATAAAACTCGAACAAAAACTCATTATCGTACTCTAAAAACATTGGGAAACCTCAACCATACGACATTCTCTACAAAAACAAAACGACAAAATTATCCTATTTCATTCCGTAGTTAACATCGTAAAAACTTACTATTCCCAGGTCCTTCCCGTCTTACACATACTTACACTCATTTCTTTTAATTGAGACTTACGACGTTCTCGTTAACAACATGAACCATTTTGTTAAATAGTTATCAACAAAATTCCCAGTCACCTTCCCTCTGTACCCCTTCGACATCCGTTCTCTCTTGTCGTATAGCTCTTAGACTTTGTTACAATTATCCTTCAACCCCTTTTAGAACATTTTGATTTATCTATCGGGTGTTAAGTCGCCCGACATGTCTTCTTTTACTTACCCCCTCTTGGAACCTTGAAAGACCCCAGATTATAGGTCGTCATAAAAATAAACGTAGACATTTTTATCACTCAGGGAATTGACCTTGTAGACTTTAACCCCTTACTCTGTAGTATCGCAATCAGGCCTCTTTTAGTTAGTTAAATCTACTGCCTATTACTAATCTTTTGCTTGGTCCTATACTCCGTTCTCTTTAACCGGTCAAAAATAATTTAACATTTGTAGCTCTATAAACTCGTTAACAATTGACTCATTGTCAAACCACACCAAGTGTAGGACTGTTAACATCTTATGTTACCGCTGGAAAGGAATATTCCTTCCGATTAAATAGATATATACATCAGTTAAAAAACCTTTTTGACAATCCATTCTTTTGAGTAAAATAATTAGGAAAAAGAACTCGTTAATGTGGTCTACCTCTTATTCCCCATACTTTATAATATTTGCTTTATCCAACTCTGCGTACATTCATTCAGTTTTTCGGTAGTAAATCAGCAACAAGTTGTTTAACTTCAAGAACATTTCGGTTACCCCCAATTCCAGACCCCCGATAGGTCTCGACATAGAGAAAGATTTCATCTTTTGTTTACAGTATTAACTATTCATCCTTAGGGTTCATGGCCCGTATCGGTTAATTATAGAGGGTTATTGAAAACTTTTAGTAAATTCCAAAACTCTACCAGAGAAGATTAAACGTTGAAAACCCCGGAATAAAATACAACAAGGTTATAACAGAAATTTATGTCTTATCCTTTCAGAAAAACTTTAAAAAAGTCCCGATAAACGTTTAACATATCAGAATTTCGGAGGACATGAAAATTTTTCTTAAATAGTTCAAGTCGTTATAATCCTCGACAATTATCCTCTAGTAGGTATATTACTATATCTTATATTAACCCCATAAGAACTGCGTCCCTAACATTTCTCGCTCGATGCTTAAAAACCGTATTCCATCCTGATAAATAGTAAGGGACACCATTCTGACAGGTAACTATTGTGAATTGTCCGACTCGTACTAATTCTTGTCCTTGACATTTTCGTTTAAATAGAGATAGAACGTCACCATCCCCTTACCAATTTTTTGTCAGAAATTCTAGATCGTGGTAATTCCTGGTTAAGACTCCTTATTCTCGACCTCTCCCCTCAGGGTTAACATTACGAGGGTATCCAAACTATGTAAATAATTGAAGAGTATTTAGTCAATTGTAAAAGGTAAAAGGTCTAAACAAAAAATATTGTTTTTGTCCTCTTAAGGTCCCCCTCCATCTCCCGAGATATACTGGTTCAACCTCAACAAGAACATGATTAACAAAATTACGGAGCTCGAAGTAAACACCATTACCGGTGACAAGTTGGGTAAAACCTCATAATCAATTGGTAAAATTACCCTCACAACTCCTTAAACTCGTCACCGATGATTAAAAGACTACCTTACCAATGTCTTCGGGGGTTTCCTCTCTCTTCTCGAGAAAGGGTATATAATTATCCATACAAATGTTATATTTTCCATTGTTTGTGACTAGAAGGTAATACCTTAACCGTAACGTTCCCTACCCATGAGAAGATCTGTAGACGTTACCTCGGGTCAGGGCAGTCGTAATCTCCCGAAAAAAGAAAAAAGGTTAGAACCCCGGTAACAACTCTTCTTTACTGACCTTGTAGGCGGGGACACAGACGATCAGGGAGTTTCAACAGAGGAACATAATAGTTCCTCTCTTGTCCTGCTCTTAGAAACTATTCGTAAAGGGTTTTATATACAGTGGGTCATGAAGGTTTAGGAGGACAAGCAAGTAATCCTTCTCGGTTTTTCCCCACTATACCATCCTCTTCATAAACTCGTTATACGAGGGGTCGATTGTTACTTTCGCACCATCTTCATCTCTGGTACTAATTTTAAAGGGGTTGTATCAGTCTCAGATAATGGGGTCCTTAATACCAATTTGGAGAGTTTCGGTGCAACGATACCGGATTATAGTTCGGTTTTCACGGAAATCCATCCCCAGATTTATGTAAACAAAAATTAAACATTTACGGAGGGGGACCACTGTTTTCTTGTAATAGTCGATCACCGTTTAATCGTCGTCGTGAGGGACTTCATCGTCTGGTATTCAGGCTTTAGTAGTAGACTCCAGGAAAATTACCCCGTAGTTGAGCATTGCCAACGACCCTCCCTTGTCCCAACCCCGTCCACCCTACCGTCCTCCCGTTCCTCCTCTTCAGGGGTCATAACAAGGACCCGGGGTTCCTGAATCCGGGCGTCCTATCAAAAGGTCATAGCCCAACGGGTAAAACACAAAATCTAGACGTGAGTAATCGGGTTACTTCGGGGAAGGGCGTAGCTGCCGTTCCAGGTCCTCCTCAGAATAAGAAGGGTCTTTCTCTAGACAGAAATCCTTAACGTGGAACTAGTCGAAAATTAAAGACTGTGAGAGAAAAGTATACTGGTCCAAAAAGTGTTACCTTCGTCAATGGAGGGAAAACACCAGAGTATCGAAACCGGTTCCGACATCGTTTCTGTAATCGGACTACGAGTCCAGGAGGATGAGGACTCGTCCGAGACTATATAAGTCGATATCTACATGGGACAGGGAAATTTCCAGGGTCATATGCGGACGTAAGTCCTAAACGTAAAAGTTTACGATTTCAAACATTATTATAGAGACTTTAGAGTAAGGAGGGATATCGGGTAAGGTGTCGATGGGAGTTAGAACGATCTTTTAGTCATATACCGAGTAACCCCGGAACGTAACAAAATTGTTTCCTCCCGACCCACACCGGTCATCCGTGGTGTACCACGGTACGAACATTTTTCTGGACCACCTGAACAACATTCAGGACTAGTCTCATGACTCGGACAAGAGAATTTCGGGCTATTATCGGAAGAAGGTAATCGAACAGGAGCTCTCCTGGTCCCCCTAAGACAGGGAGTAATTAGGCTCGGACGAAAAGTCGAAGAAAAAGGGTGGTCGATGCTTCAACGTTGGTAACTCTTGGGAGGTTCTGTCGAACCCGTTATCTAAGGGTCAGATTGCCTTACTAATTAAACGGAAAAGGGTTACTAAGGTCGTATCGGTTTTGTTTCCCTCTAACTCCTAGCATGACACGATGACGTCGAAATTCTAGAAATTTTTTAAATATAAGGTTTCCTCACATAACTTGTAATTAGTGTAACGGTAGGACGACAGAGACCTATCCTTTATTAACACCTCCTAGCTATTTGGGTGTTCCCCCTCGTCCGTTCAGTAGTAGTACTCCGTATCTGTTTCCTTTCCTCTTGGCTGTTACAAGGGACGGGTGTAGCCCGGCTAGTTGGCGTCACCCCTTTTCTCTTCGTGTTCCTCCTCGTCCTCCCCATCTAAAGAAGAGGAATACCCCAAAGGTGGTGAGGACCTTATCTACCCAGTAAAGAAATTAGAGAAACGGGAGGAGACTGATTTGGCTTCTTCGGAGGCTTAGACTAAGACTTGATAGTCTACAAAGTGGTAAATGCCCTCCTCCGAGTGGACATAGGAACGGAAGTCCGCTACGTCTTCGGGGTGGTTGCAGACGGTGTAGGAGTATTTAATAAAGAGGGGAGGGACTTCGTAATCTAAATCAAAGTGATAGTCATCTTTCGTTCCAGTTTCGGACACAATATCGTTATGTGTTTCAGGTATTGAAGTTTCCCTAGTGTAATGGGAAGACTACAATGAAAGAGTTAAGGAAAACTTAATAAAAGGTAAGGAAGTTCAAATTGACATTGAATCAAACTATAACTTTGGTTACTGTTATAACGAGGTGGTTCGCTTTCTCGAGTGAGTTGGCTACTCAGCTCCGGAATTGCGGATACCTCACCTCTTCAGGAAACTGACTGAGGTACATAACATAGGTATTACTACTCCTGAAGGGGTACTAAAAGGGCTTTCAAGGTGACGATACCTACATTTTAGGGGGGTCCCAATGAGTGGGAAAGCCAAAGTGAGCCCGGGGTGCAACCCACGGTCTACAACGATCGCTTTACTGTGTTTCTGTTTTGTGTACTCTGTGTGTTCTCTGTCTGTTATGTGGTGAGACCGGCCTCCTTTTTTGACACGTTTTTATTAACGCCAAATAAAAATATTTCGGGGGATCCGTCTTAAGGTCTGACGTACTTATTCGGAAAAGTCATGTCACGTCCACGTATGTACAATAGCATGTCGTTCCCCTCACTTTAGGGACAGATGAAGTCTCAGACAGGTCTCGGGAAAGAAAGAGGAATAGTGTTCTTCCCTTACAAGGGAGCAAACGTTCCCTGGTAATTTGAGTTCCGACACAGGTCTGAGGAACCGTCTTGTGGAGCAAACGTTCGTGCAAGTCGGGCTCGTCTCTCAGGGTAAACGTCCGTGTAGAGGCGATGAGATAACACCGACGTAATTGGGAAGTGACAACTTCTTCTCGATTTATCCCATTCGTAAGTTTTGATATAACTGACAGTACATTTTTCTTTTATAATTTTCCGTTAAAGTCTTACACTCCCTGGACTATAAAAAAGAAATTCTAAAAAAAAGAACGACTGGAGATTTGATCTTAATTCAACATAGTGTCAAAAAAATTAATAGGAATTACTATTACGTCTTCACTCAGGAAAAACTTCTTCAATAAGATAAACTGTGTATGATTACGTCGTAAAATTCTTCAATTGATTTAACACATTAAATTATACTTTCGACATATCACTTACGACTCTGTAAAAGTAGTTGTACAAATAGTCCACTGCTTTCCGTCTACAACCCTCTTTGGTCTATAACTTATTAATTCCAACTTTCTGGACTGGGAAGTCACGGTGGGAGTGTGACCGTCACAACTTTCCTTAGACTTCTTAATTGTGGTAAAGTAATCCGGACAATGAACAAAAACAAACCAACCGACACGGGGTGTTAAACGTCTTAGAATTAAGGGACTGGTCCTTAGTTTGGACACGGGTATCGTGACCTGTGCGTCTCAGGATTGAAGATCTGGTGGTCACGATCATCATCAATATCCTTCTATGGTCAATGGTATACTTTACAAGATTGGACGGACTATTGAACAATGTTGAAAATATACCTTTATTAAGCAAACCAAGAAAATCATAATACTTGATCAGTCCAGACAGTTGTTGTTCAAGTCGTAAAAATTTAAGATTTTGTTTTTACAAAGTACACAATATACATCCAATGTCTTAACAAATACCTGTCATTTTTACTTAAATTGGTCAAGTTTAGACTGGACGTTTTATTGTGAGTTTCCGTAAACGTCCTTTGCTTTAATGTCGAACAACTTCTTCTTATATAGTGGAGCCGAAACCTTCCATGACTCCTCTCTGAAGTACTACGACGGTTGTCCCGAACAGAAAAGAAAAGAAAAAAAAAGACAACAGGAAGGTATAGTGAAAAAAAAATTATATTTAAATAAATAAAATTAACCTACAATTAATGAAATGTTATAACATAACCAAATAAACATCAGTGCAATGTCAATTTCTTACCGATCTTAATAACTGTTTCCTCCGTCCTTATATGTTTGCTAATTTCTGTTAGAGAAATTGTTCACCACGACCCTTTTGACCAGTTGGTGAACATTTTCTTACTTTGGTCTTGTGAAAGATTGTTGTATGTGTTTTTATTTGAGTTTTACCTAATGTCTAGATTTGAATTCTGGTCTTTGATATTTTGAGGATCTCCTCTTGTATCCGTTTTGTCAGAGGTCGTAGTTAGTGTCGTCCTAGGAGATACTGGGTGGAGGGTCTTATAACCTTTATTTTCGTTTTTATTTGTTTCCCCTGGATTAATTTTAATTTTCGAAGACGTATTGTTTCCTTTGATATTCGTTCCACTTTTCTGTCGGAAGTCTTACCCTCTTTTATTATCGTTTACTTCGTTGACTGTTTCTTAATTAGAGTTTTTATATGTTCGTTGAGGACGTCGAGTTAAGGTCTTTTTATTGCTGGGTCAGTTTTNCCGTTTTGTCAGAGGTCGTAGTTAGTGTCGTCCTAGGAGATACTGGGTGGAGGGTCTTATAACCTTTATTTTCGTTTTTATTTGTTTCCCCTGGATTAATTTTAATTTTCGAAGACGTATTGTTTCCTTTGATATTCGTTCCACTTTTCTGTCGGAAGTCTTACCCTCTTTTATTATCGTTTACTTCGTTGACTGTTTCTTAATTAGAGTTTTTATATGTTCGTTGAGGACGTCGAGTTAAGGTCTTTTTATTGCTGGGTCAGTTTTTTACTCGGTTTCTTGATTTGTCTGTAAAGAGGTTTCTTCTGTATGTCTACCGATTGTTTGTGTACTTTTCTACGAGTTGTAGTGAGTAATAGTCTCTTTACGTTTAGTTTTGGTGTTACTCCATGGTAAAGTGCGGTCAGTCTTACCGACGCTAGGTTTGCAGATGTTCGTTATTTACGACCTCTCCCACACCTCTTTTCCCTTGAGAGAACGTGACAACCACCCTTACGTTTGATTATGTCGGTGATATCTCTTGTCACACCTCTAAGGAATTTTTTGACCTTCATCTTGACGGAACACTGGGTCGTTAGGGTGACGACCCGTATGTGTGGCTCCTTTGGTCTTAACTTTCTCTGTACACATGGGGTTACAAGTAGCGTCGTGACAAATATTATCGGTCCTGCACCTTCGTTGGATCTACAGGTAGTCGTCTACTTACCTATTCTTTCGACACCATGTATATGTGTCACCTCATAATGAGTCGGTAATTTTTCTTAAGTAAACTTAGTCAAAACTACTCTACCTACTTTGACCTCGGCTAATATGTCTCACTTCATTCGGTCTTTCTTCTTGTGGTTATGTCACATGATTGTGTATATATACATTAAATCTTTCTACCATTACTATAGGGACATATGTTCTGTCATTTTCTCTGTGTTATACATATCTTGTCAGAAAACCTGAGACACCCTCTCCCTCTCCCACCCTACTAAACCTTCTTACCGTAACTTTGTACATATTATAGTATATACTTTACTTAACGGTCGGGTCCAAACTACGTCCTATGTCCTACGAACCCCGACCACGTGACCCTGCTGGGTCTCCTTACCATACCCCTCCCTCCACCCTTCCCCCAAGTCCTACCTCTTGTACACATGTGGGCACCACCTAAGTATAACTACATATCGTTTTGGTTCTGTTATAATATTTCATTAATCTGAGGTTAATTTTTTGTTTAAATATAAAAATTTATAACAGTTTAAATCTTACTATGGTGAAACAAATGTTAGAAGTAAAAATTTAAACATAAAATAAAAAATTTTGTCAAAGTCTTTATGTGACTTCAACGTCCAATGATACTTCCTGATAAGAAAAAGACATAGTCAACTTTTATTTAACAGTTGTAATACGGACTAACAGGNCGACCTCCTTCAAAAGCGAAAAGGGTCCAACGGAACTGGAAACTTACGGGTCACCTAACTGACCTACACACTTGAAAGAGCAGGGTCAAGTAACGAGAGTTCCACTTGGGTTCTGACCTGAGTCAACATCAAATACATAAAACACGCGTTACGTCTTGTGTCGAGAGGTACAAAGAGTCAACAATCTCGGAGACACAAATGGACACTGAGTGTCTTTACTCCACCGTCGGTGTACTGGTGCACAGACACACCTGGAGACCCCGGGAAGGGCACGGAGAGAGGGGAGGTCGGAAATGTCGACCTCGTCTCGACGTAATTTATCCGACTTCAAAACAAAGACGGACTCTACTCCACTGAAAGGACTTGGTTGGGAGGAGAGGCCGGGAATGTGTGTTCCGTGTCGTCTTCCACACCGAGGTCGGTGCACTCCGGTCATACGCACGGTCAGGGGTCCCGTGGCCCCAAGGTCGACGTGAGGAGTCAGTAGCACATAATATTCCCCGTCGTGGGGTTGGGTCACCTTGACGTCGCCTGTAAAGTACAGAGGAGACACGATCACTTTCACACCCCTCTCGCTCACCTGTCCGATCCGTTCCGGTCGAGTCACTGTGCAGGACCGGGAAACGTCACACGGGGTGGGGGACGGACAGGACCTCGCACGGGTCGGGTAGCGTCGACATGGTGGTGGTGAAGGAGAAATAGATTTTTTAGGACATGAGTCGGTATTTTTTCTTGTCTATCACGTGTTTAACATATGAAAAAAACTTAATTTGTGTGTAAATAAGATACTAACTTTTCAAGGACAACTATATGTGTGTGTGTAGGTTGTCTTTACTCACAATAGAGGTAATTTTTTGTATTCGTCTTTACAAGTATCGTCGAAACGAACATAGACTGTTTACATGAAAACTTTTATGATGACACAACGTCAACTTTATTCGGTTCCGAAAGTCTTTAAATAGACAATATTTTACAGTTCCGTTCACAGATAATATATTAATATTTAATTATAACAATCAGAAATGGACAATGTTTTATTAACTTGTATATCGAAAATTTCACAGAAAAAGGTCAATACAAAGAAAAAGGGTTCTAATACAGGTCGTAGTCTCACCTTACTCTACTAGAGACAAAGAAAGGGGAAGTTATATATTAGTCATTTTGTAGGTATTGAGTTGTTTCTACGGAGACGAGTCGTGTAGTCCGGAGACCTCTCAAGGAACCTAGACACGTAGACTTCCGCCCACGAGTCCTGTGCATCTCTTTCGTCTCGGACTCTGTCACTTCCACTAGGACTTAGTGGACGGACACTAGGAACTGACCGACACCCGAGTGGGCGTAGGGGTCCCTCGGACCGGCGTGACCAGTCCGTCAAACATATCCTGAGGTCGGAGGACTGGTGACTTTGCGGACCCGGTACCTTTGACCCGCAGTCCCTGAGGTCGGTGGACGGAGGAGTGGGGGGTCCTAACACGGACACCTGGGGTGTGGGACCTGAACGTCCTCCGGGGCCTTGCACCACCTTCGAAGGGTGCATGGTCATTGTGGTCGTCGTCATGGGTCCAGTGGACGTTGTCGACCTCTCCGGTACTTCCACCTCTGCGTATTTACATACGGTGTCGCGGTGGATGGTCTTTAGCTTCTTTCGCGAGATTAAGTCAAGTCAAGTCAAGTCAGCGAGTCAGGACAGGCTGAGACGCTGGGTACTTGACGTTGTGCGGTCCGGAGGGACAAATAGTGGTTGAGGGCCTCAAGTGAGTCTGAGTACAGGTAGCTCAGGCACTAAGGTAGGTCGGTAGAGTAGAAGACAGCAGGGGAAGAGGAGGACGGGAGATAAGGAGGGTGTAGTCTCAGAAAAGGTTGCTCAGTTGAGAAGCGTACTCCACCGGTTTAATAACCTCAAAGTCGAAATCGTAGTCAGGAAGGTTTCTTGTGGGTCCTGTCTCGAGGAAGTCTTATCTACCCAACCTAGAGGAACGTCAGGTTCCCTGAGAGTTCTCAGTAGAGGTTGTGGTGTCAAGTTTTCGTAATTAAGAAGACGTGAGTCGGAAGAAGTGTCAGGTTGAGAGTGTAGGTATGTACTGGTGTCCTTTTTTTTGGTATCGGAACTGATCTTCCTGGAAACCACTGTTTCATTATAGAGACAAAAAACTATACGATAGATCCAACCAGTATTGAAAGGAAGGTTCCTCATTCGTAGAAAATTAAAGGACCGACGACAGTGGTAGACGTCACTAAAACCTCTGGGTTTTTTATTTCAGACTGTGATAAAGGTGACAAAGGGGTAGATAAAGGGTACTTCACTACCCTGGTCTACGGTACTAGAAACAAAAGACTTACAACTCGAAATTCGGTTGAAAAAGTAGGAAGTGAAAGTGAAAGTAGTTCTCCGAAAAATCAAGGAGAAGTAAAAGACGGTATCCTACCACAGTAGACGTATAGACTCCATTAACTATAGAGAGGACCGTTAGAACTAAGGTCGAACACAAAGAAGGTCAGGTCGTAAAGAGTACTACATGAGACGTATATTCAATTTATTCGTCTCACTGTTATATGTCGGAACTACATGAGGAAAAGGATAAACCTTGGTCAGACAACAAGACACAGGTCAAGATTGACAACGAAGGACTGGACGTATGTCCAAAGAGTTCTCGGTTCCCGTGACCCCTGTATTTACGGGTGGGTTCCTTTTTTTTTTTTTCTCCGTCCAGTCTACCAGACCATAAGGGTAGAGAAAGTCTTAAAAGGTGTCAAATAACACTAGGTGTGTCAGTTTCTGAAACCGTATCAGTTATTTCGTCTTTATCCACAAAAAGTCCTTGAGAGAACGAAAAACGTACTAGGTCGTCTACAACCGTTAAACTAGACACCAAGGAGACGGAAAAGAGTTAGGTCGAATTTGTAGTCCTTCAAGTGCCAAGTGCATAACGACTTCGGACCGAACCTCTTAAAAATCGTAATGAAATGATCACACACTCTACTCACGTTGACACGTCATCAAACTCGTAAGAAACCGTAACGGAAAGAAACCCTAACCTTACTTTTGACTGGAAAAGGTCAGGACACTGGTGACGACTCAAAAGGTTTAAACGACCGTATAACTCACGTCGTCAAAGTGTCGTAGTAGAAAGTCTTAAACTTTATCGAGTTGACCTTACGGTAGTGGAGGTGATCGAAACAAGCATCACTACGAAAGATTCCGGGTGAACTGAAGTGTAAGGTCCTACAGATCGAGATCCACTCACTAGTGTGGTAGCACTAATAGGTCCAGTACTTCTAGAAAAAACATGTCAAGAAGGCACATAAGAACGGTGGAGAAGAATTATAGAAGACGAAGACAATCCAGGTATGGTAAAGACAGGAAATAACACGGGTAAAAACGTACTTTAAAAGGGAACCATAGAGATTAAAAGAACTGTTCTAGAGATCAGAAAAGGTAAGACAACAAAAGAGAAAAAGAAACGTGACTAGCGAATAGAGAGGAACTATAAGAAACCTTGAGACGTAAGTCTACGGATATAGAAAGGAAAAGAGGAAACTAAAAGTGAAGAGAAGAAAAGTGTCGATAAACATTCTGGAGGAGTTCGTCTGTAAAATGAAAAAATATAAAGAAAAGGTACCCCTACCAGAACTAAGGACAGAGGACAGTGTTTGGAGTCAGGTATCTAGTAGTCCGTGAGATAGATAGTCTAGATCAGGAAATTTAGATAAAGAGTGAAGGTGACATATTAGTATTCCCTAAACTAAATCCAGTATGGACTTACCAGATCACCAAAAGGGATGAAAGAAGTTAAATTCAGACTTAAACCGTTATTCCTCAAGTACTAGACTCGGTGTCAGTTAAGGACCAGAACAAAAATGACTGACATGTCTCGAAGAGGTAGAAACCGACGTTTCTTATATTAGTTGGACTGAAGCCACAACTGGTAGACCACTACAGGCAAACATCTCAGAAGAGAACACAACAACTTTCTCCCACGAACGATACTGGTCACGCAAGAGAGCCTTTTTGAGATAATCGGAAGCGGGACGAAGTAAGGCATGACGTTGCGGTTTAAACGGACAATGGGGTCCACAAAGAACTGAAGGATGAAAACATAAGGTCGAGGGATATTACTTTTCCTGTAGAAAAAACCCCACAATCAAGATTTTCTAGAACACCCAGAAGTATCTTGGGAAGTTGAAGTCGAAGAAGTCACAATGACCAACCCCGTATCCGAACCTAATGGCACTATAATTTACCAAACGGAACCTTTGTTTGTCTCTAGTAAGACAGCAAAAACTCTAACGTAGGTTCATGACGTAAAACCTGAGAAAACAACTGATACTACCGATGAGGAAAAGAAGATTTCCTAAGGACGGGTGTCATCATCTATATTTACTAGTAGACTCAATTTAAGTAGGTAAGGTCAGGTAAAATCAAACGACTAAGGATCTTACAGATACAAGTGAGAACGGTAGAGAATAAACTGGTGAAGGTTAAACGGAACTAAGTACCTGAACTGTAAGGTCCAAGGATACGCTATAACGAGAAATGTCAAGCCTGGAACGAAGATAGTGGTCAGTATAGGTGTTGATCTATAACAAAAACGAAACCGAGGTAGGGAAGTAAGAAAGACCTCAATAAAGAGGTGACTAGAGGACATCGTATAACCCGTCGATGGTTGGACCCCTCAAGGAGAAAGTCATAGGACAGTAAAAAGGAAAAGTATGACAAGTACCCTAAGAGTTCCGTTCTTATGACTTCACCAAACGGTAAGGGAAGAGGTCACCTGGTGTAAGACAGTCTGGAGCGGCGGTACTGGGCGGGTAGAACCCACCGGGGTGTCCCGTACCGAATCAAAGTAACTCAATCTGTTTCGACACCAAGATCACACTAATCTAAGTGATCAAAAAAACACTACCAAAGTCACACAGACGGGAGACTACGGGAGATTGTTATGGATGGTAGAATAAAACCAAAGAAAATGGAACCTGCACCCCATAGAAAGGTCGTTTCGTGTCGGTCACGAGGAATGGAACCTACTCCCTATAGAGGAGTGTCCGCGGGGAGGACTGGAACTTGCACCTCAACGAGGAGAGCCGGGAGGACTCGGGTGTGTCGGTGACGAGAAACCTGCACCCCAACGAGGAGGGTCGACGGCGGGGACTGGAGTCTGCACCCCATCGAGGAGAGTCGGCGAGGACACGACAGCGTCGGACCGTGAGAACCGGTGGTGGGGACTGGAACCCGCTCCCCATCGAGGAGAGCCGATGTGAAGACGCGTCAGGTAGCATCGACCGCGTGAAGACGTCGTTCAGATTTACCACCGTCCAGATTTGGTTTACCACCGGTCTGGTTCGTTTTACCGGTAGTTTTTAGTATTGTGTCTTGTGTCACAATTTTGTGTGTGTATATTTGGACCGTCAGGAGTAGTCTGTGAGGTAATTTATGTTCCTATGTCAGAGAGTCTTTTGGAGGATATTTCTGTGTCTTGAAGTCAGTTCATGATTGTCTCATTTCCTTTTATAGATTCCAGAAGTTTCTAAAATTTCCCTCCTTTCCTTCGGTCCAACTTTCTTCTTCCCCCTCCTCCGTCCTCTCCCCCCGTTTTCCCCACAGGACTGTCTACAGAGGACGGTGGACGTCTATGGGTCCGTAATACCTGAAATGGGACCCGGAGGTCTCTTCCCTCCTGACCTTGAACCGGGATGGTCTTTAGTCTGGTCTGGTCTTGGTCTTAAGCTCAAGAGACGGTTCTTCTCCACTAGTCAGAGGTTAGGAGTCGAGTCCGACTCCGGGAAGCTGGTCTAAGGACGTAGGTCCTGGTCCCCTGATCTTTTTGCCTCTTCCTAATCCTCTCCTTTCTCTCTCCCTTCCCCTCTCTCCAGTTGTTTCAGAGAGATTAATGACTGGAAATGTTTACAATCGAGGATCGTCGAGTCGACCATTTCTTAGACGGACACTACGTCCTCTGGGCCAAGTTAAGGACCCAGCCCTTCTAGGGGACCTCTTCCCTATCCGCGGGTGAGGTCATCAGAACCCGAAGGGACCACCGAGTCGACCATTCCTTAGGAGGGTGTTACACCGTCTGGACCCAAACTAGCGACCCAACCCTTCTAAGGGTCCTCTTCTCCTTCCGATGGGTGAGGTCATAGGACCGGACCTCTTAAGGTACTTGACATATCGGGTACCTCAGTGTTTCTTAGTCTGTACTGACTCGTTGAAAGGGAAGGGAATTTACAATCTTAGTTCACTTTTTTCGAAATGGATTTCTTCTTTACACAACGGATGAAGTGTACACGGACGTCTCCTTGTTGAGTAGGTCGTGGTACTTTTTGGTTCTAAGGAAGTTTTTCCTTTGTTGTCAGGAGGTCCTTTTTTTTTTTTTTTGAATTCCTCATAATAAGTTCACTTTCTATTAAGTTTTACCGGTAACACTTCTTCGTGTCCTTTTGAGTCTTTTCGTAATGTTACTCTAGTCCTTATTATAATAACATGTCTTCTTTAAGAAATGATTTCTCTGACTTCGAGTTTTTTTGATTGTTTGTTTTTAAGACCTCGACTTCTTGAGTTAATTGTTCTACTTTTTAAGTAATCTTTCATGACCTTTATCTCGTCTGGCACACCTTCTTTATCACTCGAGCTTCTATATTTAGATCTTTACTAAGTCTCTCTTCTCTTATCTCTTAATTCTAGAAATTTTTCATTCCTTTAGGATATTCTTAAGAGACTAAGAAAATATTCCAAGTTGTCTGACTACCCATGGGTCTTCCTCTTCTCTCCCTCTTCCCTCAACTCACTAATAGATTTCTTTATTATCGACTCTTGAAGGGTCTGTCCCCTTCCTTCACCTATACGTTCAGGTACTCCGATTCTCTTGAGGATCAATGGAGTTGTGTTTTTCTGGAAGAGGTTATGTGTAATACAATTTTGACAGTCTTCAGTTACTGTTTCTTAAAATATCCGTTGTTCTTTTTTTACCTTGGGATGTTTCCTTGAGAATAACCCGGTAGTAATCTAAAGAGTCGTCTTTGGGACGTCCGGTCCGTTCTCGTCTTACTGTAAGAATTTTATGACTTACTATTTTTTTTCAGTCGGTTTTTATGAGAGAGGTCGTTTCAGGAAGTCCTCTTACTTCTAACGGGTCCCATTACACATGTTAACATTTATGGTATACTTTCTACCGTAAAATTCATCCTTAAAGTCATATGACATAACCACCAAAAAGAAAGACCGAATGAAGTGAGACATATTATCCGAGGTCAAAGTAGGTGGAGTAATCTTGACTAAGTCTACTTAAGAAAAATTACCTGATTGCGTATATATACCTTAAATCTTTCTACCATTACTATTGGGACATACGCTCTGTCGTTTTCTCTGTGTCTACATATTTTGTCCGAAAACCTGAGACACCCTCTCCCTCTTCCACCCTACCAAACCCTCTTACCGTAACTTTGTACATATTATAGTATATACTTTGCTTAGCGGTCAGGTCCAAACTACGTACTGTGACCTACGAACCCCGACCACGTGACCCTGCTGGGTCTCCCTACCAGGTCCCTCCCTCATCCCTCCCCCCAAGTCCTACCCCTTGTACACATATGGACACCGCCCAAGTACAACTACATACCGTTTTGGTTATGTTATAACATTTCATTAATTGGAGGTTGATTTTATTTATTTAAATATAAAATTTTTACATTCTTAAAGTCCTCTCCCTCTTCTCTTCGGTGCACCTATAAAGTCCCTATTGAAGGACGGACCCCACACTCGTTCGGACTACACAAATTCCTGTTCGTCCTCCAGGAAACCTGGGTTTCCTTTGCTACACTCCCTTCCCCTATATCGACCTCCACCAGTCTCTACACCACTTCACGGTCGAGGAGGTTCTGTGACATCGGGACCCCCGGCAACAGTACCTCGTCCTGCGGTTCCGTCTACGGTCCCTCATAATCGGCTCGGGACCGACCGTGTCCACGGTTCACGGACCGCAGGTGTAGTCCGACTTCTCCAGTGACCCGGAGTCAGTCCGGACGTTTCAAGCTTTCCCGAGGTACACAAGACGAAACACCGATGTCGACTCCGGCCTCCTGGGGGTACAAGAGTGTGTGGGTGTAAAACCTAGTGGACACGTCTTCCGAGTGGACTCGCTTAGTGAACTCGTCGCCCCTTTCTTCTCTGGTTGGGGACGCGCGGTCCTAGTCCTTCTCGTGGAAAGTCGGCCGACACACGGAGGACGCGGGAGATGACCGTCTCGAATTGTAACACAAGTGTCCCGTTTTCCGTTCTACGACTTTCCGAACAGGTGATACACTTCTTACCCCAGTCACCCCATTTGACTCCCGACTCTCAGTTATTGACCGTACCTGTCATCCCTCTCAACTCTGAACCCTCAAAACAATAAAACGCCCATTCAGGGTACAGTGAACACTGAGACATTCTGAGTTCAGAACGAGTATACTTCCACGGAGACCTTCCTTTTTAAATAGATGTGAACCTAGACCGAACCCCAGAGGGACCTTTAGAAAGTTTGAGATAGCACGCTATATTGACATTTATACGTAAAGTCCACACTTTGTCATAACCTTTATATAGACTTATCTCGGAATTTAAACGGTATTACAAATTATTACCATAAAATTTAAAAAATAAATAAAAAATTGACTTCCTACTAACGAAATGTCTTAAAACACCAAAAGACAGTTTGGAGTTGTACTTAGTCGGTATCCATGTGTATATAGGGGGGAAAACTTGGANCTCGTCGCCCCTTTCTTCTCTGGTTGGCGACGCGCGGTCCTAGGCCTTCTCGTGGAAAGTCGGCCGACACACGGAGGACGCGGGAGATGACCGTCTCGAATTGTAACACAAGTGTCCCGTTTTCCGTTCTACGACTTTCCGAACAGGTGATACACTTCTTACCCCAGTCACCCCATTTGACTCCCGACTCTCAGTTATTGACCGTACCTGTCATCCCTCTCAACTCTGAACCCTCAAAACGATAAAACGCCCATTCAGGGTACAGTGAACACTGAGACATTCTGAGTTCAGAACGAGTATACTTCCACGGAGACCTTCCTTTTTAAATAGATGTGAACCTAGACCGAACCCCAGAGGGACCTTTAGAAAGTTTGAGATAGCACGCTATATTGACATTTATACGTAAAGTCCACACTTTGTCATAACCTTTATATAGACTTATCTCGGAATTTAAACGGTATTACAAATTATTACCATAAAATTTAAAAAATAAATAAAAAATTGACTTCCTACTAACGAAATGTCTTAAAACACCAAAAGACAGTTTGGAGTTGTACTTAGTCGGTATCCATGTGTATATAGGGGGGAAAACTTGGAGGGAGGGTAGAGGGACGGGTAGGGTGGGGAGATCCAACTATGCCTCGGGGACAAACTCAAAGGACTCGGTGTGTCGTTAAAGGGGGACCGATAGGTAAAATGTATACCATTACATCCAATAAGAGAGGTATGTAGAGTGGGAGAGGAGGGGAGAGGAGGACAGGTATTCAGACAAGAAGGTAACGACGGGACGTTTTTTTAAGAAATCATTGTAAAAGATCTAAGACATATATACGTAATCATATGCTATAAATAGAAAGAGAAAGACTGAATGAAGTGAGACATATTATCAGAGATCCAAGTAGGTGAAGTAATCTTGACTGAGTTTATACAAGGAAAAATACCGGCTCATTATAAGGTAACACATATACATGGTGTCGAAGAAATAGGTAAGTAGACAATTACCTGTAGATCCAACGAAGGCAAAAGATCGATAATATTTATCACGAAGATACTTACCTTGTGTGTACAGAAAAAGTTAAAACCAAAGGAGTCCCACATACGGATTCTCACCCTAACGACTCAGTATACCACCAAAATTAGGATCAAAAATTTCTTTAGAGGTATGGTAGAGGGTGTCACCGACATAGTTAAATGTAAGGGTGGTTGTCTCATTCTTACAAGGGAAAAGAGGTATGGGAGAGGTCGTAAATAACAAACATCTGAAAAACTACTACCGGTAAGACTGACCAAGACAAGTCAAGTCAAGTCAGCGAGTCAGCACAGACTGAAACTCTGGGGCACTTAACGTCGTGTGGTCCGGAGGGACAGGTAGTGGTTGAGGGTCTCAAGTGAGTCTGAGTGCAGGTAACTCAGTCACTACGGTAGGCCGGTAGAGTAGGAGACAACAGGGGAAGAGGAGGACGGGGGTTAGGTAGGGTCGTAGTCTCAGAAAAGGTTACTCAGTTGAGAAACGTACTCCACCGGTTTCATGACCTCAAAGTCGAAATCGTAGTAAGACTGACCATACTCTACTATCGAGTAACATCAAAAGTAAACGTAAAGAGATTATTACTCACTCCAACTCGTAGAAAAGTATACAAACAATCGGTAGACATACAGAACCTCTTTGTAGACAAATCCAATAAAAAATTGGTAAATAGTAAATAAATAATAATAATAAAATGAAATGTTATAACATAACCAAAATGGTATTCAGTTGTACTTAGGTAGTGCCCTTCATTCGGTCTCTCTTTTCGTGGTTATGTCATATGATTGCGTATATATACCTTAAATCTTTCTGCCATTGTTATTGGGACATATGCTCTCTCGTTTTCTCTGTGTCTACATATCTTGTCAGAAAAGGGGTGAAAAACTAACCCAACAAACAAAAAGACCATAACTCAACATACTCGACGAACATATAAAACCTTTAATTAAGACACAGTCAACAAAGTGAACGATAATAAAAGAGGGTAAGACTCTCAACAGCAAAGTTGAACGAATATCAAAGGAAACGACACGTTTTCGAAGATTCGAACTAGTCCGTCGTGAGCAAATGAAAACAAAACTTAAAGGTAATGAGATTCTCCACCCGGTATCTCCTAGAACGAAACTAAATACAGTATCTCACAAGACGGAGACAAAAGGAGACTCTCAAAATATCAAAGACCGGAATGTAAATCCAGAAATTAGGTAAAACTCAAATAGAAAGACATACCAAAATCCTTCATAAGATTAAAGTAAGAAAATATACGTCGACAGGTCAAAAGGGTCGTGGTAAATGCCTTCTCCGACAAAAACGGGGCAACACATAAGAACGGAGGAAACATAGAACAAGGCAACCAGATATAAAGACAAAAACACGGTGATGGCATGACAGAACTACTGACATCGAAACATCGTATTAGACTTCAGTTTTTACAACTAAAGAAATCGAGGTAAGAAGAAAGAGTTCTGACGAACCCCGTAAACCCCAGAAAGCACAAAGGTATGCTTGACACTTTAAAAAACAGGATCAAGACACTTTTTACGGTAACCATTAAACTATCCCTCACGTAACTTAGACATCTAACACAAACCATCATATCAGTAAAAATGTTATAACTAAGAAGGATGGGTCCTTGTACTTTATAGAGAGGTAGACAAATACAGTAGAAACTAAAGAAAGTAGTCACAGAATATTAAAAGACACACATCAAGAAAACAGAGGAATCTATGTAAACAAGGATCTATAAATTAAAAAAAACAACGTCACCAATTACCCTAACTAAGGAATTAAAGAGAAAGACTCAGAAGTAACAATCATATATCTTTACATTCAATAAAGACACAAAACTATCACGTAGGACGTTTAAACGATTTAAGTGACTAATCGAGATCATTAAAAGACTATCATAGAAATCCCAAAAGATACATGTCATAGTACAGTAGACGTTTCTCACTCTCGAATTGAAGAAAAGGCTAGACCTAAGAAAATAAAGTAAAAGAAGAGACTAACGACATCGATCCTGAAGGTCTTGATACAACTTATAATCGCCACTTTCACCTGTGGGAACAGAACAAGGACTAGAATCCCCTTAGGAAAGTCAAAAAGTGGTAACTCTTATTACAAACGACACCCGATTAGTATATACTGGAAATGAGACAACTCCATATAAGGAAGAAACGGGTAAAAACTTCTTAAAGTTAGTATTTACCCACGACTTAAAACAGTTTCCGAAAAAGACGTAGATAACTTTACTAGTATACCCAAAAAATTATATTTAAATAAATAAAATTAACCTCCGATTAATGAAATGTTATAGCATAACCCAAACGGTATGTAGTTGTACTTAAGCATACCAAAAATAGAAGGTTAAACAATTGTATCACATAGTGTAACTGGCTAAACGTATATAACTTCTTAAGAATGTAGGGACCATATTTGGGTTGAACTAGCACCACATACTTTAAAAACTACACAACGACTTAAGACAAACGATCTTAAAACAACTCCTAAAAACGTAGATGTAAGTAGTTACTATAACTGGACATCAAAAGAAAAAAACACAATGGAAACAGACCAAGACCATAGTCCCACTACCACCGGAACATCTTACTCAAACCTTCAAAAGAAAGGAGATGTTAAAAAACTTTCTCAAAATCTTCCTATCCGTAATCGAGAAGAGATTTACAAAGTATCTTAAGAGGAGACTTCGGTAGACCAGGATCCGAAAACAAAAAACCCCTCTAAAAAAATAGTGTCGAAGTTAAAGTCACGAACATTAACCCAACAAGTATTAAAGATAAAGAAGGACTAAGTCAGAACCCTCTAAGTTGAAAGGATTCGTAGACAGGTAAAGAAGGTCCAATAGGTAAAATAACGGTATATCAAACATTGTCAGGGAATATTAGGAAACATAGAGACGTAACAGAAGCAAATAGTAAAGACTAAAACAACTAAACCAAAAGTCAGAAAAAAAGACCTACTAAGACCGATTTCTAAACAATTAAAACAAATAGAAGAATTTTTTTGTGTCGAAAATCGAAATAATTAGAAATGATAGAAAAGAAAGTAAATAAAAAGTAAATAAAGACGAACCTAGAAATACTAAAGAAAGGACTACGATTAAAAACCCTAAAAACAAGAAGAAAAGGTCAACAAAGTCCACATTTCAATCCAACAAAGAAACTACGAAAAGAACAAAGAACTCCATCCTAACATGACGATATTTGAAGGGAGAATCTTGACAAAAACGACGTAGGGTATCCAAAACTCAACAGTACAAAAGTAGCAGTAAACAAAACTCTTTAAAAAAATAAAGGGAAAACTAAAGAAGTCATTGGACAACCAATATATCTTTGTACAACAAATTAGAGGTGCACAAAAACAAAAAATGTCAATAAAAAGAACATTAACTATAGATCAGAGTATCGGAACACCAGTCTTTTCTACGAAACATGTTAAAGTTATAAGAATTTAAATGACTTCAAACTAAACACTGGGTTCTACAGCAGATAGGACCTCTTACATAACATACGTGTACTCTTCTTTCACATAAGAAGACGTAAACCTACCTTACTGGACTTCTATATTTACTCTAGGTAGAGTAGATTACATAGTAAATTCTGGACACAAAGAAATAATTAAAAGACAAAATTACTAGACAGGTAACCACACTCGCCCCACAACTTCACAGGATGATAATAACACAATGACAGTTAAAGAGGAAAATACAGACAATCACAAACAGAATGCAAAACTCCACGAGGATACAACCTACGTATCTATAAATGTTAACAGTACAGAAGGAGAACCTAACTAGGGAACTAGTAATACGTCACAGGAAGGAACAGAGAAAATTATAAGAAATAAAATTCCAGATAAAACAGACTATATTCCTAACGATGAGGTCGAAAGAAAACGAAAGGTAAACGTACCTTATATAAAAAGGTAGAAGAGTAAAAGTTACATATACACAGAAATCCGGACTTCACCCAAAGAACATCTGTCTTATATATACCCAGAACAAAAACACAGGTTAATCCGTCAGTCCACTGAAAACCAACCTCGTAAATTAGGTAAATGTAAAGTTCATTAATAACTATATAAACAAGGATAATGGTAAAAGAATTAACAAACCCCAAACTAAAACATATAGACAGAGAAGAAAACATAAAGAACTGATATATTCAGGCAAATTGTAAACAACATTTCGACCAAACCACCATGACTTAAGAGAATTGAAAACGCACAGACTTTTCGAAAACTAAAGAAGTAGTTAAAAGACTCTATGAACCATGTCATTAGAATCAACATCTAAAAAGGGAAATTTATATAGGACGGTAAGGGAAGACCGGACGTCAAAGACGACTTTCTAGTCGATAATTCGTATACCCCAAAGGGAACATACAATGAACAACGAAGAGGAAACGACGAAAGTTATAAGAAAGAAACATAAATCAAAAACAATCAAATTAATCATACACAGAACCGTACAAAGAGGAACCAAAATAGGACATACCCTGAGAAACGTGGAGACCCTGAACTAACTGATAAAGGAAAAGGTACAACCCCTTTAAAAGTCGATATAAGGGAAGGTTTTTAAAGAGTACGGGAAAGAAAAAGATAAGAAGAAACCCCTGTGGATATTAAGCTTAAGACCACGTAAAATACAACAGGGTCTACAGAGACTCTGATAGGAGTCAAGAAAAGTATGACAAATGAAATAAGACGAGAGTCTTCAACAAAGGTGGTAAAATAGAAGGTCGAGTGACTAAACAAGAAGACGAAGTCTATAAGACGATAACTAAGAAGATCTCATAAAAATTAAAGTCATTAACACAACAAACAGGGACATCCAAATATAAAATTAAGAAGATCCAGAGACAATTGACTCAGAACGTAAAAGAGGTAAAACAAAAGTTCCAAAAATAGTAGAAATGATAGTAATAAGACTTAATAAAAAGTCCATCAAACGGAGAAAGGAGAAGTAAATAAACGTCAACACAAAGATCAAACAGGGAAGTAAACACGTCATAAAGAGATGGAAAAGGAAGAAGGTCTGAAGTTCCAACTTAAGAAAGAAGGAAAACCAAAGACGGGAGGATTCAAACTGGGTCACCAAACACATTCGAAGTATATACCACTCTAAACACGACAATAAAAAAAGGAGACTACCCGTTCCGACTCACTCCACCATTAGAAGAGACGACTACTAACCCAAACATAAAAACAAAACAAACAACAAACCTACTCCTAGGACGTGTCCCAAGATGACCACGAACCCACAACCACCCAGAAGATAAGTTCACCAAAGGAAACACCTTCAAGAACGATAACCTAAGAGGGATCCCAATCAAGAGGCCAACAGGTCCCCGAATCTAAGTCACGAGGGTGACGTCTCCAAGTCCCGAACTAGTATAGTGTCTACGTGGGGAGGTTGATAGATTATTCCAAAGAGAGAAAAATAAAAAGTGAAATAAAATGAAATATTATGACATAACCAAAATGGTATGTAGTTGTATTCAGGTGGTACCCACATGTGTGTAAGGGTTAGGACTCGGGGGAGGGTAGAGGGAGGGGTATGGTCGAGAGACCCAGTAGGGTTACGTGGTCGGGGTTCGTAGGACATAGCACGTAACTTGAATCTGACCGTTAAGCAAAGAATATACTATCATATGCACAAAGTTACGGTAAGAGGGTTCAGTAGGTTGACAAATGGAGAGGGTGTCTCAGGTTTTCTGACAAGATATGTAGACACAGAGAAAACGACAGAGCGTATGTCCCAATAGTAATCGTAGAGAGATTCAAGGTATATATACACAATCATATGACATAATCACAAAAAGAAAGACCGAATGAAGTGAGACATATTAACCGAGGTCAAAGTAGGTGGAGTAATCTTGACTAAGTTTACTTAAGAAAAATTACCGACTCATTCTGAGGTAACACATATACATGATCTCGAAAGAATAGGTAGGTAGACGACTACCTGTAGATCCAACGAAGGTACAGGACCGATAATATTTATCACGACACTACTTGTAACCCCATGTACACAGAGAAAGTTAAGACCAAAGGAGTCACACATACGGATCGTCACCATAACGACCCAGTATTCCGTCAAGATAAAGGTCAAAAATTCCTTAGAGGTGTGACAAGAGGTATCACCCACCGACATGATCAAACGTAAGGGTGGTTGTCACATTCTCCCAAGGGAAAAGAGGTGTGGGAGAGGTCGTAAATAACGAACATCTGAAAACCTAGTGACGGTAAGACTGACCACACTTTACCATATGGAGTAACACCAAAACTAAACGCAAAGAGACTATTACTCACTACAACTCGTAGAAAAGTACACAAACAATCGGTAGGTATACAGAAGAAACCTCTTTACAGATAAACTAAGAAACCGGGTAAAAAACTAACCCAGTAAATAAAAAGACCTTAACTCGACGTATTCAACGAACATATAAAAACTCTAATCAACAAACAGTCAACGAAGTAAACGATAATAAAAGAGGGTAAGGCTTCCGACAGAAAAGTGAACGAATATCAAAAGAAACGACACATCTTCGAAAATTAAAATTAATCTAGGGTAAACAAATAAAAACGAAAGTAAAGGTAATAAGACCCTCCACCCAGTATCTCCTAGGACGACACTAAATACGGCCTCTCTCAAAACGGATACAAGAGGAGATCCCCAAAATATCAAAGACCAGAATGCAAATCCAGAAATTAGGTAAAACTCAAATAAAAACACATACCACAATCTTTCACAAGATCAAAGTAAGAAACGGTCCACCAACTGGTCAAAAGGGTCGTGGTGAACAATTTCTCTAACAGAAATTAGGTAACATAAAAGAACGGAGGAAACAGCTTATATTTCACAGGTTCCACACACCTAAATAGAGACCCGAAAGATAAAACAAGGTAACTAGATATAAAGAAACACGGTCATGGTATGACAGAACTACTGACACCGAAACATCATCTCGGACTTCAGTCCGTCCAACTAAGGAGGTCAAGGTAAGAAGAAAGAGTTTTAACGAAACCGATAAGCTCCAAAAAAACATAAAGGTATGTTTAACACTTTAATAAACTATCCCTAACGTAACTTAGACATCTAATGAAACCCATCATATGAGTAAAAGTGATATAACTAAGAAAACTAGGTACTTGTACCATATAAAGAGGTAGATAATAACAAGAGAAACTATAGAAAGTGGTCACAAAATATCAAAAGATATATATCCAGAAATCAAAGAAATCCATCTATATCAGGATTCATAAAATAAGAAAAGTAACGTTACCACTTACCTTAACAAAGGAATTATAGAGAAAGATGAAAGAGTAATAATCACGTTTCCTTACGTTCCCTAAAGACACACAACTAAAATATAGGACGTTGAAATGATATAAGTAACTAATCGAGATCATTAAAAGACCACCCAAAAGATACATCTCCTAGTACAGTGGACGTTTGTCACTCTGAAAATGAAGAAGAAAAGGTTAAACCTAAGGAAAATAAAGAAAAAGACGAGACTAATGACACCGGTTTTGAAGGTCTTGATACAACTTATCATTATCACTTTCACCCGTGGGAACAGAACAAGGACTGAAATCCCCTTTACGAAAGTCAAAAAGTGGTAACTCCTATTACAAACGACACCCAAACAGTATATATCGAAAATAATACAACTCCATACAAGGAAGATAAGGACGAAAGACCTCTCAAAAATAGTATTTACCTACAACTTAATACAGTTTTCGAAAGAGACGTAGATAACTCTATTAGTATATCGAAAATAAAAAATTAAACAATTACACCACTTAATGTAACTAACTAAACACCTATAACTTCTTAGGAACGTAGGGACCCTATTTCGGGTGAACCAGTACCACATACTAGAAAAATTACACAACAACCTAAGACTAACGATCTTAAAACAATTCCTAAAAACGCAGATACAAGTAGTCACTATAACCGGACATCAAAAGAAAAAACACACACCGTAGAAACAGTCCACAACCATAAATCCCACTAACACCGGAGTATCTTACTCAAACCTTCAAATGGAAGGAGACGTTAAAAGACCTTCTCAAACTCCTCCTATCCACAATCGAGAAGAGCTTTAAAAACCATCTTAAGTCGACACTTCGGTAGACCTGCACCCGAAACCAAACGACCTTCTAAAGACTAATGTCAAAGTTAAAGGCACGAACACTACCCGGACAATTCTAAAAGATAAAGAAGGACCAAGTCAAAATCTTTCAACACGAAAAGATTCTTAAACAGGTAAAGAAGGTGCAACAGGTAAAATAACCGTATGTTGACGACTATCATCAGAGAATACTAGGAAACATAAAGACACAACAGACAACACTAGAGAGGTAAAAGTAAAGATTAAAATAACTAAACTAAAAAGAGGGAAACAAAGAACTACTCAGACCGATTACCAAACAGTTAAAATAAATAGAAAAGTTTCTTGTTCGAAAACCGAAACAACTAAAAACGATACCAGAGAAAATAAAGAAAACGTAAATAAAGACGGGATTAAAAATTTTAAAGAAAGGAAGATGATTGAGACCCCAAGAGGTAAAGAAGGGAAAGATCAACGAAATCCACATCTTAATCCAATAAATAAACTGTAAAAAGAACAAAGAACTCCATACGGACATAACGATACTTGAAAGGGGAATCGTGACGAAAATATCACAGGGTGTCCAAAACCCAACAACACAAAGGTGAAAGTAAGTAAAGATACGTATAAAACTAAAGAAAAAAATAAAGAAGACACTAAACGACCAATAAGTCTTCGCACAACAAGTCGGAGGTATACAACCCTAAAAAGTATCCAAAAGAGGACATTAACTCTAGATTAGAATGACGTAGTACCAGTCTTTTCTACGAACCTTACTAAAGTTAAAAAAACTTAAATGGTTCCGATCTAAATACCGGGTCCTACACTAGATAGGACCTCTTCCAAGGCACTCGTGAACTCTTTTTCCACTTTAAGTAACAAAGCCCCACTTTACAGCATATCTATAGTTAATCCAGATTGACCAGATAACATAGTAAATTTCAAACGTAAAAGAACAATTAAAAGACAAATCATCTAGATAGGTATCCATACTCACCCCCATCGTTTCAGAGGGTGATAATAACACAATAACAATTAAAGGGGAAAGTTTGAACAATTGTAAACAGAATGTATAACACCACAAGGATACGACCCACGTATATACAAATATTAACAATATAGAAGAAGAACCTAACTAGGAAACTAGTAATACATCGCCGGAAGAAACAGAGAAAAGTGTCGGAAACAAAATTTCAGATAAAAGAGATTATACTTATAACGATGAGGACGAAAGAAAACCAGAGACAAACGCACCTTATAGAAAAAGGTCGGGAAGTGAAAGTCAGACAAACACAGGGGAACAAAACTCCAACAGAGAACATCTGTTGTATTTATCCCCAAAACAAAAACATGGGTAAGTCGGTTAGAAACGGAAAACCAACCCCGTAAGTTGGGTAAATGTAAATTCCATTAATAACTATTTATACTAGGGTAACAGTAAATGAAATAACAAACCCCAAGCCCAAATATGTGGGAAAAACACAAAGGACAGATCTCTTCTAGGAAATCGTAAACAACCTCTCGACTAAACAACCACGACTTAAGAGAGTCGAACACGAACAGACATTTCGAAAACTAAAGAGGAAGTATAAACTTACTCTAGGAACGACCTATGTCATTAGTCCCGACATCTAACAAAAGAAAGTAGTGAAATTCATACAGAACGGTAAGGGAGGACCGGACTTCTCAAAGATAACTTTCTAGTCGACAATAGGAATACCCTTAGGGGAACACACAATAAACAACAAAAAGGGAACGACGAAAATTATAAACAAGAAACACAAACTAGAAACAATTAAACTAATTATACACAGAACCCCACAAAGCGGAACCCAAATAGGACACACCCTGAGAGACCCAAAGAACGTGAACCCACTAATAAAGGAAGGGGTAAAATCCCTTCAAAAGTTGATAATAGAGGAGTTCATAAAAAAGTATCAGAAAGAAAAGTAGAAGAAGACCCTGAGGATATTAAGCTTACAACCCCGTAAAGTATAATAGGACCTCCAGAGACTCTAACAGGAGTAAAGAAAATTAAGTAAAAAGAAAAAAGTAGAGACTAAGTAAATAAAGATGGAAAGATAGAAGATAAAGTGATTAGGATAGAAGATGGAGGTAATAAGATGATAAACAACGGAGGTCTCACAAAGACTAGAGTAAATAACGTAATAAGTAATATATAACTGGGAAAAAATAAAGAAGATCCATGAACAATTTGGAAAGGACGTAGAAGAGTTAGGAACAGAGACTCGATAAACAGACACTAAGGTAAAACTAAAGTTCTAAAACCTATTAAAAGTGATAGTAATAAACCTTAAGAAAGAGTCCATCTAAGGGATAGAGAAGGAGAAAACAAACCAAACCACCCGTAAAGAGGACAAGGAAATGGACGATCCGTAAGGAGACAGAGAAGTAGAACAAATATAACGACGCAAACACCACCGGAAAGACATAAGACCGTCAAACACCTGAAGAGAAATAACCTCAAAGGAACGACACTTACCCCAACATAGTCACCGAACAGTTCCAAAGAACCAATCCCTTCGAACATAGCCACAAGACCACCCACCTCGACCTAAAGAAGAGAGACCTCACGTTACTTCACAGGTCATTACTCAATACTCTAAAGTCACCAAAACCTCATAGAAACCCGTCGGACATATAACTTCGAGTCGCGACACAAGGACACAACGACCTCTTAAACATACCGTACAGAACGAGACCTTGAACAACCGGGAATCCACCACGAACCAAAGTCACATCCATACCTCCGTAAACTATTCGAGGATAATTACAAGGGACCTCAGTCCTCAAGAGACTACAAGAGTCCTAAACCTGAATTCGGAGGACGAAGACCAAAAGTCAGAATAAAAATGTCATCAGAGTTCTGAAGAGGAAGATATGGTGTGGTAACTATTTTGTAGATCCAATTTCTATTTTTCAAAAAGGTGTAACTCCCTGTGGTACTCTCCAAGTGTCTCAATGAACATCTTCTCTACTCTCTCCTCCCTCAATCTCTACTGGGCTGACTCTACTCCACCTTAGTTTTCTCCTCCCTCGTTCGATTGGTCATTAGTGAAGGAATACACGCGAGGTGTCAGACCTGACGAGTCTCTACAAGTGCCTTAATATGTCTCTTCTCTTCTGCCTCCTTCCTCTGTCTCCACCGGTCCTCCTATTTTCTCCCCTTACTTTTCCTCTCTCTGTCTAGGTCGGACATTAGTCAAGGGATTCACAAGAGGTGGTAGACCTTGTATGTCTCTAAGTGTCTCAACCCATCTCTTCTCTTCCTCCTCCCTCCTCTGTCTCCGCTGGACTACCTCTTTTTCCTCTCAGGCTTCCTCGTCTCTCGTCAGTTCGGTCATTAGAGTGAGAGTTCATTTTTACCCATGACTGCTAACCCAAAAACTTCCATGTTTTAACTATTGTTTATGGTTTTTCGTTTCTAATTTTTAGATCTTATCTCCAACCTAAAAGTTTTTATGTTATAATTTCTTTTCTTCTTTTCTTTTTTTTTTGTTTAAGTGTTCGTAATAAATTTTTAAGTATATATACTTCAAAGGAATTTTTATCCCCAAAAAAAACTTTTCATTATCGTCCAATATTTTTACTTTTAATTTCCTCATTATCTCCTGAAATTTAAAAAATCTTCAATTATTTTTTCTTACTAACATTTTTAAAATTTCTATATAGATCCTGAAAGAGGATCTCTTTCTATATAGATCCTGAAAGAGGAAAGAACAACACTCGTCACACCCCAGTCAAGTAAAAGCCTATCAAGGAACCAGGCCGAATATAAAGAGTTCTAGATATCCGGGGAAGGAGACATCAGCCATGATTGCTGTCCCAAAATTAGATAACGTGGACAGTAAAGGTTCCGCCAAGGGAGACTAAATCGAAGAAGACAAACGACCAGAGAAGTCACAGACTAAAGGTGGGACTGTGTTTTCCCCACCACCACCTGTGAAAAAAATCCGAGTGAACAAGTCAGCGCGACACCCCTCCCTCCCTACGACGTTTGTTTATTGTGACCGCACACGAGCGCCACAGAGTCGGTGTGACCCGGGCGGGGACGAGTGCCACGTGTCTCGAGTCCGAGATCCAACGAGGTGGTCCTTGGCAGACTCCGACCGGGACCCGACGTACGTAGAGGGACCAGATTCGGCGAGTCCGAGTCCGTGAGCCCATCAGGAGTCTCCGCGTCTGAGCCAACCCGGACGTAAAACACGGGAAGGGTCCAGGCTCATCGAGTCCACAAACCGTTCGTGCCAGAGACACTGAATAGCGGAGAGGACAGGGACGACGAGTCAAAAGACTCACATGTTGACCGTGAGGCAGAGTCCGCCTACTACTGACAGGTCTTGGGGTTCTTCAGAATCAATCGTTTCTTCGGACAAACGTCAAACCATCAATTACAGAGAGACCCCGACGGGGGAAGGTCGGGACCGACGGACCGTGGTCTCCCCCTACCAGACGTCGACCGATTAAGACAAGGCAGGAAACAAGACACACGCCAGGACCGCCACAGAATACAATCTCGAAAAGCGCACCATCGATAGGGTGTTCAGACGAAACGATCGGGTTCAATCAACCGAGACCAATGGGAGCCCCGTAAGTCCGGGCTAGGAATTTTTCGTTACGTCGGCGTGGAGGGACGGGTCGGGGACGAACGATCACCGCCCACGTCCGCAGACGCGACGAAGAGGCGACCCCCTCAATGGTGACCCGAGTATCAGACACCCCAAATAAATAAATAAAAAGGAGGGACAATACAACGGGAGACACGAAGGTTCCGAGCGGTGTCTGAGCCGTCACTCTCACAAAGGACCACAAACCTTTGGAGAGAAAAATTCTGAGGGAAGGGTCCTACCTCGAGGGAGGGATGGAGAAAACAGATAAAAAAAAAAAAAACAGAAAATATAAAAAAGGATGGAGAAAAACTTCTGTTACTCGACGAAAAGACCCACGGGTTTCAGAAGACGACCGTAAGTCTTCAACAAAACACCTTATATGAGTCACAACTTTACAAGAAAACTACTTAAACACACCCTCTTTCACCAGAGGGACAGGATAAGGAGACGGTAGAATCCTGACGGGGATTAATCCAAAGAAGTCATACAGAAACCTACGTCTTAAAAAATATCTGAGGCCAGAAAATATAACTATTAATAAGTCACTAAGACCACAGGACTATTCTCCTTCACTCGAGTTCAGGAAGAGGAGGTATTAGAACAGGAGAGTATACATCATTCAAATAACGACGATATTTACGTTATCCTTTTGAAAGGTCCCGTGAAACGTAGTAAAGTCAAGTTAAGTCAACGTGTCAGTACAGGTTGAGAAACGTTGGGGTACCTGACGTCGTACGGTCCGAAGGGACAGGTAGTGGTTGAGGGTCTCGAACGGGTTTAAGTACACGCAGCTCACCCACTACGGTAGGTTGGTAGAGTAGGAGACAGGAGGGGAAGGGGTGTGGAAGTTAGAAAGGGTCGTAGTTTCAGAAAAGGTTTCTCAGACAAGAATCGTAGTCCGCCGGTTTCATAACCTCAAAGTCGAAGTCGTAACCAGGAGGGACACTTATAAGTTTTGACTAAAGGAAATCCTGACTGACCAACCTAGAGGAAATTCAGATTCCCTGAGAGTTCTGAAAGGAGGTTGTGGTCTCAAGTTTACTTAGTTAAGAAGCCGTGAGTCGAAAGAAATATCAGGTTGAGAGTGTAGGTATGTACTGATGACCTTTTTGGTATCGAAACTGATCTTCTTGGAAACAACCGTTTTATTACAGAGACGAAAAATTATACGACAGATCCAACCAGTATCGAAAGGAAGGTTCCTCGTTTACAGAAAATTAAAGTACCGACGTCAGTGGTGGAAGTCACTAAAACCCCCGGTTTTTGTTTTCAGACAGTGACAAAGGGGTAGATAAACGGTACTTCACTACTCTGGTCTACGGTACTAGAATCAAAGACTTACTCAAAATTCGGTCGAAAAAGTAAGAGGAGAAAGAGAAAAAAAGTCCTCCGAGAAATCAAGAAGAAGAGAAAAACGGTAATCCCACCACAGTAGACACATAGATTCCAATAACCATAAAGAGGGACGTTAGAACTAAGGTCGAACACGAAGTAGGTCGGAAAGTAAAACACACTATGAGACGTATATTTGATTTATTCGTCCACTGTCCTATGTCGGAACTACATAAGGAAAGGGTTAAAACTTGGTCAGGTAACAAAGTACAGACCAAGATTGACAACGAAGAACCGGACGTATGTCTAAAGAGTCCTCCGTCCAGTTCACCAGACCATAAGGGTAGAGAACTTCTTAAAAGGTGTCAAACAACACTAGGTGTGTCAGTTTCCGAAATCGTGTCAGTTATTTGGTCTTCATCTACAAAAAGACCTTAAGAACGAAAAAGATACTAGGGCACCTACAACCGTTAAACTAGAGACCAAGGAGACGGAAAAGAGTTAGGTCGAACTTGGAGACCTTCAAGTACCAAGTGCATGACAACTTCGGACCGAACATCTTAAAACTCGTAATGAAATGATCACACACTCTACTTACGTGAACACGTCATCAAACTCGTAAGAAACCGTGACGGAAAGAAATCCTAACCTTACTTTTGACTGGAAAAGGTCAGGACACCGGTGACGACTCAAAAGGTTTAAACGACCGTATAACTCACGTCGTGAAATTGTCGTAGTAGAAATCCTATAGTTTATCGAGTCGACTTTAAGGTAGTGGAGGTGATCGAAACAAGTATTACTACGAAGGGTTCCGGGTGAACTGTAGTTTAGTAATTCCGAGCAACGGTCTACACTACAGTTCTTGGTCGTAACCCAAATCATCTTTTCTCATCTAGTTCACAGAGGTCATTAAACTCTCCGGGAAATTCTCTTGGGACTACGGATTCACCTGTCGGTCGGTCATCGACTCTTTCTCGTCTAAAATCTCTGTCAAACAAAATCGATACTCAAGGAAATCAAAGTGATTTAAATGAAGACCGTAGTTATTCGTCTTTACTGATTTCCATTTTAAACTTGATATAATGTTTTTAGTGTAATCTATTAAATGGAACAAGTCAAGTAAATGTACAACATGAACCATTTCCTTTAATCCGACAGAGGAAAGAGATCCTTCGAACACTGAAAAGGACGTCTAATTTTGTAAACCAAATTTCTACAAACATAAAAAGGTTACCCTGTATATACGGTGACTTTAAAAATGTATTTTGACAAAAATTTTATATAAAGTCTTACCTTCAGGAAAAAAATTCAAGGGAGAGGCGGTCTTTAATTTCTGTTACTTTTCTAAACTTATATTCATTAGAAAAAATTCATTCTGATCATTTAAACAACTTACCTCTTCGTTTAAAACGTCGGTATGAATGTCTAAATTTTTAATTACACGGAATAAACTCGTAATAATACTCTACTTCCCAACTGACATATCAAATTTTTATATCAATCACATGGAGTATCATGGTTAAAAATTTTTTAAAACTTATGTAAAGAGAGGGGAGTAAATAAACTAATTATTGTTTCCGTTAACCTTTATTGGTGATTAGTTTCCTTTTTTTATCATCACCCTCTTTTGTGTACATACTCTCTTAAAATTTAGTGTGTAGAATTTTTTACTTACAATAAAAAGACGTACATTCAAAGTGACTTAACATAAAATGGTTTCAGTTCTAACATATTGTACTTAAATTTACCTTTTATAAAAGGTTTTTCATCCGTTTCACTTCCTTTTATTCTTGTAATCAAAATTAGTAACATACATTATACATCGAAAGTGGTAGTACTACCTCTTTTATGACTTAGTCAGGACTTTACTGTATACGTATGAGAGAGTACACACCACTGAGAATTCCCCAGTCGAAAATTTCACAACAGGGCCCTTACTCGAAGACCTATACCTATTTTACTCTTCAATTTACAAGTTAAGTACTATGAGGACAAAAGGTCTAGAAAGACTCATTGATAGATCTCTACTTATCAGACACAAATAGACCGAACCCACCTGTCTGCTCCGTCTAACGTTCGACCATAATTTTGACTTCACTATTCCTTATAGAGACTTTTATGGGGTTTGTCAATTATAGTAAGAGCATTGTTATAACTAGTTCATTTTTGTTTGTACCACAAACGTAAAAGGTTAAACCTAAAGAATCAATTGATGGAGTTTAGGACGGTCTTCTCAGTGGTACACCACCGGACGTCCTCCCTGCGAAGGCCCCGTCACCTTCAGGTTAGAGTCCGAAACCGTTTGTAAACCCCACATCGTGAAAAGAAACATGTTTCCGTAAAAGACGTCATCGATGTAATAACTTTAAAAATGTTTCGGGTGACTGAAAGTTGTCACACCCCGGACACTTTGGGTGACGTCTAAACGACTGGAGAGTCAATATTTTTTGTAAGACTCCACCAATAGAGAGGACTTTGAAAAATTATAAAATCGAACATACATAAGACTCATCTTGTCGAAGTCCTGGAAGACGAAATATCTCAAAATATACAAAGGAAGGTCAAAACCAAACATTAATATTTCCCCTTTATACGTAGTTTATTAAAGACGAGAAGACGTCAAAACAAAAATTTTACCTTTGAAAGGATAACATAGCCCTACTATTTTAGAAGGGGTGAGGTTATAAAATTTTATATAAACCCGGATTTCACAAAGACCTTCGATTCAAGAAGTTGAATTTTCTCAAATCTTGAGGTTTTAAAAACAGGAGATATTGTTTCTTCTTTTCTTTACCGGTGTAAAAATAATCTCTAAGACTAGGGGTACAAGAACGTTATACACCCATTTTCTCTGTACATTCTTTCACATGTGATAGAACGGGTGACAAAATACAAAATCTGTTATCTTTCAATATCTTTTCGAAACTACAATAACAAGTCAGTGAGTCAGTATAGGCTAAGAAACGTAGGGGTACCTGACGTCGTGCGGTCCGAAGGGAAAGGAAGTGGTAGAAGACCTTAAACAAGTTTGAGTACAGGCAACTTAACCACTACAGTAAATTGGTAGAGTAGGAGACAGTGGGCGGAACAGGAGGATAGGAGTTAGAAAGGGTCGTGGTCTCAGGAAAGGGTACTTAACCGAGAAACGTAGTCCATCGGTTTCAATAACCTCGAAGTCGTAGTCAGACAAGTCACTCATAAGTCCCAACTAAAGGGTATCCTACCTGACCAAAATAGAAGAACGACAGGTTCCCTAAGAGTCTTCAGAAAAGGTCGTGGTGTTAAGCTTTTGTAGTTAAGAAGTCGTGAGTCGGAGGAAATACCAGGCTGAAAGAGTGTAGGTATGTACTGATGATCCTTTCGGTATTGAAACTGATACACCTGGAAACAACCGTTTCACTACAGAGACGAAAAATTATGGTACAGATCCAAACAGCGTCGGAAGGAACGTTCCTCGTAGAAAGTTAAAGTAGCGACGTCAGTGACAGGTGTCACTAAAACTTCAGGTTCTTTTATTCCATACAGTGATAAAGGTAACAAAGGGGTAGATAAACGGTACTTTACTACCCTGGTCTACGGTACTAAAAGTAACAAACTTACAACGCAAAATTCGGTCGAAAAAGTGACAGGAGAGAGTGGAAGTAGTTCTTCGAGAAATCAAGGAGAAACGAAAGACACTAATTCCACCACAGTAGACGTATACACTACAATAACTATAAAGAGGACCGTTAGAACTAAGGTCGAATTATAAGTGGGTCGGACTGTAAAGTGTACTACACGAGACATATATTCAATTTTTTTTTTTGTCCCACTGACATATGTCGGAACTACATGGGGAAAGGGTTAAAACTTGGTCAAGTAACAAGGTGTAGGTCAAGATTGACAACGAAGAACTGGACGTATGTCCAAAAAGTCCTCTGTCCATTCCACAAGACCATAAGGGTAGACAAATTCTTAAAAGGTGTCAAACAACGCTAGGTGTGTTACTTTCCAAAATCGTATCAGTCACTTCGTCTTCATCTAGAAAAAGACTAGGTCACCCACAACTGTTACACTAGAGACCAAGGAGATGGAAAAGATTTAGGTCGAACTTGTAGACCTTAAAGAGTTAAGTGTATGACAATTTCGACTAGAACTTCCTAAAACCCGTATTAGAACGATTGTACACTTTACTCACGTTGACACGTCATCAAACTCGTAAGAAACCGTAACGGGAAGAAACACTAACCTTACTTTTGACTGGAAAAGGTCAGGACACCGGTGTCGACTCAAAAGGTTTAAACGACCGTATAACTCACGTTGTGAAAATTGTCATAGTAGAAAATCCTAAACTTTTTCGAGTCGACCTTAAGGTGGTCGAGGTGATCGAAACAAGTATCAATACCGTCTTTCACTTCTCCTTGATTTTTCGGAGAACTACTTTTCACTTTTTCAACCGAATTTCGAGTTGTAAGTCTTTTGATTCTAGACCAGGGTAGTGAAGGACCGTACATCTACCCCTTTGTCACCTTTGCCACAGTCTGAAATAAAAAGACCCGAGGTTTTAGTGACGTCTAACACTGACGTCGGTACTTTAATTTTCTGTGAATAAGGAACCTTCCTTTCAATACTGGTTGGATCTATCGTATAAGTTTTCGTCTCTGTAATGAAACGGCTGATTCCAGGTAGATCAGTTCCAATACCAAAAAGGTCATCAGTACATACCTACACTCTCAACCTGAGACTTTTTTCGACTCGTGGCTTCTTAACTACGAAAACTTGACACCATACTCTTTTCTGAGAACTCTCAGGGAACCTGACGTTCCTCTAGGTTGGTCAGGTAAGACTTCCTCTAGTCAGGACCCACAAGAAACCTTCCTTACTACGATTTCGACTTTGAGGTCATGAAACCAGTGGAAAACGCTTCTGAACTGAGTAACCTTTTCTGAGACTACGAACCTCCCTAACCCCCGTCCTCCTTTTCCCCTGCTGTCTCCTACTCTACCGACCTACCGCAGTAGTTGAACACGTACACTCAGACTCACTTGAGACCCTCAACCACTACCTGTCCCTCCGGACCGCACGACACTAGGTACCTCAGCGTTTCTCAGCCTGTACTGACTCGTTGACTTGACTTGACTTACTAAGGATTCCGGGTGAACTGAAGTATGAGGTCCTACAGACCGAGATCCACTCACTGGCGTAGTAGCACCAATAGGTCTGGTAATTCTGGAAATAACATGTTCAAGTAGACACATAAGAACGGTGGAAGAGAATCATAGAAGTCGAAGACAATCCAGGCATGGTAAAGATAGGAAATAACACGGGTAAAAACGTACTTTACAAGGGAAGCATAGAGATTAAAAGAACTTCTCTAGAGATCAGAATCATTAAATTCTATTGACAACATAAGTTATTATACTACTAAGTTTAGGTAATCTCAACATAAAAAACTCTTTGATACGACGATCTGGTTATCTACGAGATCTTTTTTGTTAACTTATTTTCATCAGTGAAAGTATAACTTTCTTTTATAAAAAGTCCGATCTTACTTTGATTTTCTTTTTACTTTCAATAGTCACTCAGATGGATATGTGTGTAAAGTATTCCGTTTAATCTTTAGAAGAAATCTTTCAACAACAATCTCCCCGTATAAACCAATGTTCGATGTCTCTTGGTGGGAGTTAATTCATTGTGTACCTTAATTCATTGAGTACCCCAAAGAGCCTCCGGAGGCCCGACGTGTCATTTCCCTTTGTCGGAGGTCCACGCCCTTGGGTCGTCCCTACTCGTGTCCCGGGTCAGGGACCGGTCTAATCTCAGTGACCTCTTAGTACCAAAGTGAAAAAAAAGTTCAACAGACTAAACCTCTATAAATAACTTTGGTATGGAGGTGTAAAGGAGTAGAGATTTTACTCCTCTTATTACCTTGTCACGGTCCGTGTCATAGTCGTGGCACATAACCATAAGAATCATAAGAACTATAAAAAGAGTGAAGTACTACAAATGATACCCCTGGACGGTGATTACTGGGTTCAGACTTAAAAGGGACACCGATAATAACGTCTAAGACTTTTCCTACTCAGACTAATTGAAGGTCTGTCCACCGTACGCACCGTTCAAGTCAAGTGCGACACTCACCGACCACGCCGTTCAGAACGGTTCGATTCTTCTTTACCGGGTGACTGAATCCCCCATATCCATCACATTGTCATTCCCAATTTTTCTCTATTAAACCACTTATCGGTTACTGGAAAATATCCAACTTGAACAAAGAAGCACCCTTAAAATGTAGTGTTTCGCGTAGTAAAGTGAAAAACCCTGATATCAACGTATGTAGTCTACACTCATTTGAATGTACTTTTCATCGTACTTCTTAACAAAACGGACCAAACGAGTGGTAAAAAGGACTCTCAATGCCTGAATCTGGTCACCTTTAAAGTCGACGTAAATGAAACGTTTTGAAACGTAGTCTCGGCCATCCTTTAGTGCAGTATCTGAGAACGGGGAGACTTCAACACGTAGACGTCTTTCACAGGGTCTCCTTCTGTCGTCATGTGGATCCGACTGGCGTCCGGTTAGGTAGAAAGACTAGACAAAGGAAGTAAACGTACCCTCCAGTTGTATCAGTTCATCTGTGACAAAAATTGTGTCATAGGTTTGTACGTCATCTAGGTGGTATGTGTGTCGAAAAGGTGATCTGTCATACGAAAAAAAAAATGAAAACTTTGTCGTGAAAGAAAGTTTCCACGTTCATCGTTTAACGTCTCCTATGTATCAGTCCAAGTAAATCCTTTCAAAAAAGTCGAACAATAAGAGTATAAAAGGTCCGTATGTGACAAAGAGGTCAAGTAAAACGAAAACTAATTAAAAATAAAAAGAATTCCAAAATTAACATCTGTCTTAACTTTTTCAGTTAATCATGATGGTCCGAACATTCTTTTCCGTCGGAGGGGGACGAGGTGGGAAGGGATGTGGGCTAATGTAAAGAGAATCGTCAAAGGAGAGTATAAAGACGCTATAAAGAGTTATTATTGGAACATGATGATCAAGTAATAATTAAACGTTATTTCCTTCCACTTCAAAATTGAGTGAAACAATGGTTTAGTTCGAACCCAGTCGAGTGGTTACACGTCTTTTCAACTAGATGATTGTAACCCAACACTGATTCCTTTTATGTCGTAAATAGCGTCCACAGATCGTTCTTGTCCGGCCAGTACGAGTTTCCTGATTTTGAGGGACTACCGAAAACGTGTACCCAAATTTCTGGTGTAATCCCTATTCTCAGTGTCCCATGTACTAGTACAGTATCAATAAGAAGACCGACTAACCACTACTGCATTGACCCACTACCAAACTCTTAGAGGCAGTAGTTAGAAGTCCGAAATTAGTCAGAAGGAAACAAAAGACGTAAAAGGGTGAAGAGAGTAGTAATTGACGAACTCAGAGGAGAAACCTCGAGTCAATAACATAAGAAGTAGAGACAAACTAAGAAGAAGTAAAAAAAGATTAAGAAACAATTTTTCATTGAAAAGGGAGACAAGTAGGTCAGAAGAGGGTTTAACAAACTGATAATACTAGTAACGGAACTTGAGATAGCCTATATAACGGAAAAGAGGTGTAGTGAATCAAGAAGACCCCAAAATGAAAAAAGAAGAACCTTACACAAGGAGACAGTAGAGTAAAAAGGATTAAGCGACCAGAATGAAGATACATAGACCACCGAACCAATGTAAAGGGCTGGACCCTCTTCACCGTAGGACATCCAAGGTCGTCGTGTAAGAGGAGACCTATGGTATCGACGTACGAGGTCCTCATGGGGACAACCCAACGGAACCAGGAAGACAACTCCGTCCGACCGATAACACCCACCAGAGGATCCGTAACGACCCGGAACCAGGGAAACTAACGGTTCAGGACGGAAAAACGACTACCCACCCCACTCCGGGTCCCTGAAGACTCTGACCACAGGCGTATGACCACATGCCCTGGGGGAGGTCACGTCCACTGGTGCTACTTCGACATCACAGAAGAGTCTGGGACCCAGGGTGTGGAGAACTTTACGGACTTATAAAGGGAAACAGGGACTTGTCACCTCTTCCTGGTCCCCCTAATCATGTCGTGTACGAGGGGTGTCACAAAGTCTCAGTAGGGAGACCAGTCACTCAAGACCTAGACTTTAGTCGAGTTGAGGTCCTTGAGTCGTTCCGTAGAACTAAAAAATAATCTCGTTGACAATAGGAGGACAAAGAGACAAGAACGGGAAAGGAAACCAATATCTACAATTTGTCACAAAATACACACACAGGTGTGCGTACACGCACGTACACGGGTACATGGAAATTCCTATGGTACTGGACGATTGATAGAGGTGTAAGGGACACCCCGTCTGTGCTACCACTGACACTAGGGACCCGAAGTGGTGACCCGAAGGGACCACCGAGTCTCCAATTTCGTAGACGGACGTTATACCCCTTGGGCCCAAGCTAGGGACCCAGCCCTTCTAGGGGACCTCTTCCTTTACAATTAGTAGTAGTAGAGGTACCTACAATTACCCGAGTCGACACTGGAGGAGAGGAAAGGACCGGGTGTCGTACCTGACTTTTGTCATAGGGACAATGGTCGTGTCAGAACTGACGGAACCACGTGTCACCCCGGAGACCCTGGAGGGCACCTCACAAGGAAACGAATCACTTAGGAAGTCCTAAGAAAATGATATATACCCGTACGGGTGTCTAGAGTCGGAGGAGTGAGGGAGAAGACAAAAGGTCTCGTCGACTCAGTACAGACGAAGAGAGACGTAACCGGTGGTAAATGAGATCTGGACACTCTCAGTGGGGACCCAGGACGATGGAGTCCTTTCCATTAAGAACGTCGGTGGACACACATATTAGAGAAAAGGAAGTAGTCAAGACCGTGAAAGGATCTACCCCTCGAGTGGAAATGATCTCTTCTCATCCGGGAGAGATGTTTGATGGCTATCAAAGTCCCTAGACATTCCCACTGAGTATAGAAGGAGTGAACAAAGTCCTAGGGTCTAAAAGGATCGGTCCCTAGACTAAAATCGTATCGTCTGGACGAACCGACACGAAGATTTACAGAGATCTCTAGAAGCCAAGACAATCTAGACGAAAAACGACACAACGACAAATACAAAAGAATGATGTCCGCTATTACCGGAGAAAGGTTAATAACTCAACGGGGGATCAGAAATCGACAGACAATTACGAGTCCTAGGGAGTAATAGAGAGACACCCCACAGTCAGGTTGAGTTGACATCAGTCGGTCAAGGTCACAGAGACACCGAAAAAGAGTGGTATAGAAGTCGTTGGACTTAGTAGTGTGGACACTCCTGTAAAGGATCCGGTGAAACGACTATAGAAATGGTCAAGTACCGGAGGAGGTGACATGGTCCCAGGTGGGACACATGGTGGGTCCTGTCACCCCACGACCGACTGACACAGCGTCTGGAGTAGAATGACGAACAAAAGAGTCCGAGGAGTACCGAGGTGAATATGATAAAGTTCAAGAGGTGTTTGGACCACGGTTCTGACCTGAATGACCCTTTTTGTCATTGCCTCCGGCTCCTTCGACCCCGTCGATAATCTAGGTCAACGTCCAGCTCGAGAGTACCACCTCTCCCTTCCTTCTTTCGGATTTATCGTTTTCGGAATCTGACGACACGTCAATGGTCTTTCAAAACCATTTCGGTTAACTTTCAGGAACTCGGTTTCAGTGGTAAATCTCCTCGGACATTGAGGATCTACTGTGGATGTGGTCGTAGGGACGACTCACGTGAACGACCGGTCCTCGTTGGGACCCGGAGACATTTCTACTTCACTACCCGAAGTTTTGTCGTAGGTTCCGGGAACCAGTAAAGGTAAAAGGCGTCAACCTTGGACCCTCTAGACTTTCTACGTATGAACACCAACGGTGTTTGTACTATGTAAAATAAAGAGGATAAAAATTATGGAAATTTAATTGGTTACAAATAAATTATAGAAACGGGGAAGGGTTTTATTATATTGTAGAAGTTTAGCAAATTGAAAAGAGTGGTGTCCAACAACTAGTCATAAAATCCAAACACACACAAACACATACACACATTCTACACTACAGACAAATATCTAAGGAAAACAACTGAAAAACGTATATTTATAAGTCGACAAGGTCGTGTAAACAACTCTTCTGATAGTAAAGAGGTAACTCAATGGAAACAAGGAAAAAGTTTCTAGTCAGTCGATGTAAAGACTCGGATGAAAACCTGTGAGATAAGACAAAGTAATTACATATACAGATGTGAAAGTGATTATATAGTGTGACAGGGTGAAATATGACACAGAATTTTAACCCATCACTTAGTCAAACAGTTGTAGGTGTTTTATTGAACAATCCTAAAAATAACCTTAATGTACCTATTTTAATTCAACCCTTCTTGACCGTAGAAATGTTATAACTGATAAGGATGGGTACAAGTAACCTTGTTTCCTGACCAAGTTTTAACCCTTTCCCCATGTAGTTTCGACATATAACAATGGGACGAATGAATTGAATATACGTCTCATGTAGTACACTTTACGACCCGATCTACGTAGTGTCCGAAACGAGTTCTTACCGTCCTCTTTATAGTTGTCGGAGTCTATACGTCTACTGTGGTGGGAATACCGTCTTTCGTTTCTCCTTGATTTCTCGAAGAACTACTTTCACTTTCTCCTCTCACTTTTTCGACCGAATTTTGAGTTCTAAGTTTTTCGATTCTAGTACCGTAGATCAGGATGGTGAAGTACCGTTTGTCTACCCCTTTTCCACCTTTGTCACAGTCTAAAGTAAAAGAACCCCAGGTCTTAGTTACGTCTGTCATTCACATCGGTGTTTTAATTTTCTGTGAACGAGGAACTTTCTTATCGATACACTTTGGATCTGTCACATAATTTTTCGTCTCTGTAGTGAAACGACTGTTTTCAGACACATCAGTTTGGATACCAAAAAGGTCATCAGTACATACCTAGACTCTTAACCTGGTATTTCTTCCGATTCGTGGTTACTTAACTGTGAAGACTTGACACCACGACCTCTTATCAGAACTCCCAGGGAACTTGTCGTTTCTCTAGTTTGGTCAGTTAGGATTTCCTTTAGTTGAGACTTATAAGTGACCTTCTTGGTTACGACTTCGAGGTTATGAAACCGGTGGACTACACTTCTCGATTGAGTAGCCTTTTCTGAGACTATGACCTTTTTTAACTCGCTTTCTCCTCTTCCCCCAAAATCTCCTACTCTACCAATCCACCGTAGTGACTGAGCTACCTACTCAAACTCGATTGAATCCCTCTATCACTACCTGTCTCTCCGGACCACACAACGTCGAGTACCCCAGTGTTTCTCAGTCTCCGTTGAATCACTGACTTGTTGTTGGGTACAGGAATCATATAGAGAGGTAAATAAATCTAGAATAAACTATAAAAGTAGTATCAAAACATTAAAAGGAGTGTCTGAAATATAGACATTGATCTAAAGATGGAATCATAAGGTACAAAAACACGATATCCTTTAATAAATACAAAAATTAAAGTTTTAAATTAACAAGTTACGACCATATAGTCTTTTGTAAACTCAAAACAAATAACTGGACATGGGAAGTTACAAGGATATAAACAAATAATCAAGGTCCTTAATAAAACATCTAAGAGACCGTGAAGACGTATCTGTGCGACACGACACACGAAGTAACAAGTGAGTACAGACTGACAAACGTTGGTGTTCCTGACATTGAGAGGTCCAAGGAGATAGGTAACCCTAAGAGTCCGTTCTTATGACCTCACCCAACGGTACGGGAGGAGGTCTCTTAGAAGGTCTGGGTCCCTAACTTGGATCCAGAAGACGTAACGTCCGTCTAAAAACGACAGACTTGGTAGTCCTTTCGGTTTCTTATGACCTTACCCATCGGATGAGGAAGAGGTCCCCTGGAAGGACTGGGTCCTTAACTTGACCCAGTTAAGTTAAGGACGTATCGTCCACCTAAGAAATAATCGACTCGATGGTCCCTTCGGGGATGCATCCGTGTAAGTAGACGTTTATGTCAACATGAAGAAGGGAGGGTTAGACATTTGGGATAAATGAAAAGAACAGAATAACGTAATCGATGTTGAAGGTCACACTACACTTTGTCTTCATTTTCTCTTCCGTGAGATCTGAATATTGGTAGGAATCCTCCTTTTTAAAGTCATAGAATTGTAAATCATACAACAAGCCTCTTCTGTTACCGTGGGGTGAGGTCATGAGAACGGACCTTTTAGGGTACCTACCTCCTCGGACCATCCGACGTCAGGTACCCCAGCGATTCTCAGTATATGCTGACTCGCTGAAGTGAAAGGGAAAAGTGAGAGTACGTAACCTCTTCCTTTACCGTTGGGTGAGGTCACAAGAACGGACCTCTTAGGGTCCCTACCCCCTCGGACCACCAGACGGCAGATACCCCAACGTGTCTCAGTCTGTGCTGACTTCACTGAATCGTCGTCGTCGTCGTCGATATGATTGTGGTATGATTTACAATCGATATCCTAAAGAAAAGAATTCAGTTCGATATCCTCAAGAAAAGAATTCAGTTCCTTTCAAGAAAAGAATTCAGTTCCTTTAAGAGATAGGGACCAAACGACTCTCATAAAATAGTTTATAGAAAGGACGTATTCAATTATAGTAGTATACTAAAAAAAAATCAAATAACTACGTCATCTAATTTAAAAAATTAAAGTTATAACTTAAGTAAACGTATTGATCTTATTTGTAGTGAACCAGTACCACATATCAAGAGAGATAAGAACAACTTAGGATAACCGATTCAAACAACGTTTAAAATTCTAGATAAGACTTCTCCGTATAACCGGATGTGAAGAAAGAGGAACATTGCGGTGATAGAACGAACCCACACTCCGCTAAAGACCGAAGTATCTTACTCAATCCCTCAGAAGACGACGATGGAAGATTCTCCCTAAGAAAAAAAAAAGAAAAAGGGGATATTCTTACACTATCTTAAGAGATCCCTTTAGTGGATCCGGTGCACCAAACAAAAGACCTTCCGATATTTAATAACCGGATTAAAGAAATTATCTACATATACAAAAGTCTAATAAAGATGACACTCTAAAGACCATCAATCACAGAAAGGTTCTAAACTGATTAAAATAGGTTCAATAGTTTTAAAAGCAGTGTCTTAATAAGTGTCGTAAAGAAATTTACAGGTACCTTAATCATCACTGTTGGGAAGAAAGTAATAAATGTAACGATTAAACACAAAAAATCTTGTGATGGAGTGTGGTATATGTTTTTATTTTAACAAGTTTCTGACTTTATACTCTGTACTGTAGTATTTTGAGGATCTTCTCTTGTATCCGTTTTGTAAGAGTCTGTATTTAGTGTCGTTGTAAAAGAATCTAGTCAGAGGGTTCCGTTTTCTATATTTTCGTTTTTATTTACTCTGGTCCTGAAGGATCACCAGGTCATCAATTCTGAGACTGAAGGGTTACGTCTCCAGGGTCCAAACTAGACACCAGTCCCTTGATCTAGGGTGTACGACGTTGATTCTAGGACACACGATGTCGATTCTGGGTCGTGTCGGTTTATTTTTAAAAATTTGTCAAATAATTTATTTTATTTTTATTATTATATTTTCCATTAATTTAAAATTTTATTTTTAATTTTGATTTTCATTTATTTTAAAAATTTATTTTAAAATTTTAATTAATTGATTTATTTTTACTGTTTATTTTTTATTTACTCTGGACCTGAATGTATCACCAGGTTACCATTCTTAAGTGGACGGTTACGTCCCCTGTACCCAAACTAGGGACCAGACCCCTCTAGGGTGGACGACACCTCGTTCATCCGAGTACGTGGTGTTGATGACTTGGGTACAAGATCTCAGGTAAGAGGTGTTTTCTCTTCGGTGGTGTTACTTTTTGGGTACGTGGGGTTGACCTTTTATCAGAGGTAAGTGGTGGTGATCTCTTTCGGACTCATATCGTTGTTTCTCCGTCGTATCGGTCCTTATTTATTTATAAAAAATGTTATTTTATTTACTCCGGATTAGTTTAAATTTTCGAAAGTGTGTCGTTTCTTTTTGTAATTTTTTTTAAAAAAATTACCTTTCCGATGGATGTCTTCCTCTCTTTCATAGAAGTTTATTACATTGGTTGTCCCACGATAGTACCTTTTATATTTTTATCGAGTATATTGAGTCATAATTTCTTTGTTTGTTGGGTCGGTTCTTCATCCGTCTTTTGTGTTTGTCTGTAAAGAGGTTTCTTCTGAATGTCCACCGGTTGTCGTGTACTTTTTACGAGTCACACCGATTAATAATCTATCTGTATTTAGTTTTGATGTCACTTCATAGGGGAGTGTGGACAGTTTTACCGGTAAAAGTTTTTCAGCTGTTTATTATTTACGACCTCTTTCATCTCTCTTTTCTCTTGGGAGGATGTGACAACCACCCTTACATTCGACCAAGTCGAAGATACCCTTTGTAATACCACCAAGGAACCTTTTGATTTTTATCCCAATGACATACTAAAGTTTAGAATTTTCTATTACGACATGACGTGAGTTATACTTTCTTTTTTGAGTCGTCACCGGTGTCCTGACCTTTACCAGTCAAAAGTAAGGTTAGGGTTACTTCCCGTTACGGTTTCTTACAAGTTTAATGACGTGAGTAAAGTGTACGATCGTTCCAATACAAGTTTTAGAAAGTTCGATTCGAAGTTGTCAGACACTTGGTTTTTGAAGGTCTACAAGTTCGACCTAAAACTTTTCCGTCTCCTTGGTCTCTTAGTGTAACGGTTGTAGGTGACCTAGTATCTTTTTCGTTCTCTTAAGGTCTTTTTGTAGATGAAGACAAAGTAAGTGATACGATTTCAGAAACTGACATACCTAGTGTTGTTTGACACCCTTTAAGAATTTCCCTACCCCAATGGTCTTATTGAATGGACAGAGGACTCATTGGACATACGTTCAGTTCTTCGTTATAAATCTTGATCTGTACCTTGTTATTTGTAATTTTTAACCCTTTCCTCATGCAGTTTCGATATAAACAGTGAGACGAATAAATTGAAAATACGTCTTATGTAGTATGTTTTAGGGTCCGACCTACTTCTAGTTCGACTTTGATTCTAACGACCCTCTTTACAGTTATTGGTGTCTACACGTCTACTGTGGTGGGTACCGTCTTTCACTTCTCCTTGAGTTGTCGGAGAACTACTCCCACTTTCTACTCTTACTTTTTCGACTGAATTTTGAGTTGTACGTCTTTTGATCCTAGTACCGTAGGCCAGGGTAGTGGAGTGCCGTTTACAACAAGTCAGGACGGACTTAGAAACACTGGGGTGCCTGACGTCGTGTGATCCGAAGGGAGTGGAAGTGGTAGAGGACCGCGAACGAGTTTGAGTACAGGTAACTCAGTTACTACGGTAGGTTGATAGGGTAGTAAACAGTAGGGGAAGGGGAGGACGGAAGTTAGAAAGGGTCGTAGTCCCAGAAAAGATTACTCAGTAGAGAAACGGAGTCCGTCGGTTTTATAACCTCAAACTTGTAGTCAAGAAGGTTACTTATATATCCTAACCAAAGGAAATCATAACTGACCAAACTAGAGGAATGTCATGTTCCCTGAGTTCTCAGAGGTGTTTGTCGTGTCTAGTTTTCGTAGTCAAAAAACCGTGAGTCAGAAGAAATACCAGGTTGAGAGTGTAGGTGTGTACTAATGACCTTTTTGGTATCGAAACTGACATGTCTGGAAACAGTCGTTTCATTACAGAGTCGAAAAATTATGTGACAGATACAAACAGTGACCATTTCTTAGACGGACGTTACGACCTCTGGGACCAAGTTAGGGATCCAGTCCTTCTGGGGGACCTCTTCCCGTACTGTTGAGTGAGGTCATAAGAACGGACCTCTTAAGGTACCTGTCTCTTCGGACCACCCGATGTCAGGTACCTTAGTGGTTCTCAACCTGTGATGACTCACTAATAGTGTTATCCAAACAGTTTCGAAAGGAAGGTTCCTCGTTGGTGGAAAATTAAAGTACCGACGTCAGTGGTAGAACGTCACTAAAATCTCGGGTTCTTTTATTTCAGGCAGTGACAAAGGTAACAAAGGTGTAGATAAACGTTACTTCACTACCCTGACCTACGGTACTAGAATCAAAAAACTTACGACTCAAAATTCGGTTCAAAAAGTAAGGGGAGAAAGTGAAAGTAATTCTCCGAGACATCAAGGAGAAACGAAAGACGGTATTCCCACCACAGTAGACGTATAGACTCCAGTAACTATAAAGAGGACCGTCAGAACTAAGGTCGAACACGAAATAGGTCGGGTAATAAAACGGACTATCTACCCCCTTTCCACCTTTGTCATCGTTTATCTACCCTTTCATCACCTTTCACCTTTGTCACTGCCTAATAGAAGAACCCGAGGTTTTAGAGACACCTACCACTGACGTCGGTACTTTAATTTCCTGCGAACGAGGAACCTTCTTTTCTACACTGTTTGGATCTATGGTATAATTTTTCGTCTCTGTAGCGAAACGACTGTTTCCGGACATATCGGTTTCCATACCAAAAAGGTCATTCGTAGTCTTCATACCTACACTCTCAACCCGGTACTTCTTCTGACTCACGGTTTCTTGACTACGAAAACTGGACACCACGACCTCTTCTAAGAAATCTCACGGAACCTGTCGTCCCTGTAGTTTACTCAGTTAGGATTTCCTTTGGTTAGAACTTATAAGTAACCTTCCTGACTACGACTTCGACTTTGAGGTTATGAAACCGATGAACTAAAATTCTCGGTTGAGTAACCTTTTCTACGACTACGACCCTTTCAAACTTCCGTCCTCCTCTTCCCCCACTGTCTCCTACTCTACCAACCTACCGTAGTGGTTAAGTCACCCGTACTTAAACTCCTTTGAGGTCCTCTACCACTTATTGTCCTCGGACCACACGACATCAGGTACAAAGTTTCTCGATCTGCACTGATCTCTTATAATGTGGATAACTTTAGTCAGTCCGTCTCATTCCGTTTATGAGAATACTAGACTGAATGTACATTATATTCATTAATCTTCAAAACCTAATCGTCTATGTTGGTGACACGTATTTTATCTAATCGGTGTTCCTGGATGAAATATCAGTCATAAAATCTTTAATATCAGTCCTAAAACATTATTGGATATCACCTTTTCCTAGACTTTTTTATTGACCTAGTGATACTACATATGGACTTTAATGATGTTATGATATGAAGTTAATTTATATATATGGAAACACACAGACAGACAGACACAGAGAATCCCAGTCGTCCGGTCGTGGTGTCACCCCACTGGTGGGAATGGACAGGAGGGGTGAGTAGATATCTCAAAGTGAGTGAAATGAGTCGTCTATCAAAAGTTACCGAGGATTGTTCTCTTAGGAGAGTAAAAGTTACAATAGAGAATCACCAACACACTCTACAATTATAATCCTCTTCGACTTACCTCCGACATAACCTTAAGAGATATAATAGAAGAGTTGAAAAAAAAATTTGATTCAATTATGCTTCAATCCGGTACTTTATCCACTGGTAATACAGTTGACAGAGGACATTTGAGGACTCTGAAAACATTCCCCTTTTACCTTGTATAAATTAAGTCAAACGTAGTCAAATTGGATTTCCTCGTTTTCTTTCGACAATTATTCAAGAGTAAAAGTTCAAGTTCATTTGTTCTATCATTACTAAAGTAATAAAATCCAGTACTCTTCCTTTTAACGATTTTTAATATGTAAATGTAGTCTCTGAGAACTCTCTTTTCATCACCTTACCACCAGATACTTCGGTCTAAAATTTTACTCACTCCTGTACCCTTGTAAAAACATATACTTATTACCACAGAAAGTTACTCAGACGTACCGACTCTCTTATAATAAACATCTACGTCTTTAGACGTATACGACAATCCTGGAGCTCCTTTTAGGTTATTATTCTGTAGACCCTACGGTCTTTATCTTCTGTTACTAAACTATGAAACGATTTCCTTCGTCCCCATCCACTTAATTTGTGGTACGTCCACTTCTCGAATTGACACTGAGTCTCCGTCATTTGTCTCACTTGTCGCTAGTAGTACGTAAATAGTCGGTCAGAGTCGTCGAGGACTTAACCAAGGTAGATATGGGGACGGGCGCACGGGGGAGGGTGCGACAAAACTTCGTTCAGAAGTTGTCCATATTACAGTAGGTACATATAAAATCATACATAGAGACTTTCTAGGGGAAATTTTTTATTGGTGGTCATCAAAGTAGGGGTTGCTATTATTATTAGAGATGAGAGTAGTTTATGGGTCAAAGAAAAGTTTTGAGGTTAATCAAGTATATACATTATTTACTAAAATAAAAGAATCAAACAAACCTCGTTCTATATTTCTTTAAGTTTGGTAATATTAATCTGTCACAGAGAATTCACAAATATTATCTGAAACGGGGGACTTTAAATACATAAATTTTTAGATCTAGTAAACGGAATCAAGACTCATAATAGTGTTTTATGGTATGACCTACCGACTTTGTCACGTGTGCAGACCTCAGACCCTCCAGGTGCAGTTCTACGTCGTTTTTAGCTACTAAATGATCAACACACGGTAGACAGTCGGGAAACTTTGAGAAGACTCGTAGCACATGTACATTATACTTCGCCGGAACTACCGTGCAAGACCTCTACCCGTGACAACGGTGACAGTCCTACGACCGGCGGGACGAGTATGGGTGAGTCGACACAATGGCACTAGAAGTCCCCTTCGGAGACAGTCATAGAGGGTCCCGACAACTAAAAAGGGGGTAGTCCTTATATCCTTCAGTTTATCATGTCTTCGTCATGTTATGTGTATAATATATTGTACATGTGCATAATTTGAGTGTACATGTTATATGTATGTACAATCAAATCCCCGTCTCCCGACTATAAAGTAAACAAATCTCAGATCTTTTTTCCATATCCGGGTGTCGAAGGGAATACAGGGTTGAACTAATGTCCAAGTAAAGACTTTATCCAGTCTGCGTATCACTAATTAAAACTTTTACCTACCTGGTCCCTATCAATCATATACCTCCTGAGAATCGACGACGATTGTAGACACAGGTTTTTGAGATTGTACTTTGGAATTCTCTTGAGGAAAACCACGGACTCCTCAATTCAGGAGAACCATTATCATCGACGGACTTACTTTAGTCGGAAACCTACCTCTTTCTTATGGGGTATAACCTTTCATTAATATCGAAAATATGAACACACACACACACACACACACACGAGTACGCACACACACACACACACACACGAAAGTGTCGAAAAACCTCTGACGTCGGATAAGATGGTACTCTGGTTTTTAACCTCTCTTCCTTCACAGGGGTTTGCAAAAGAAACCATAGACCGTACTTAAGTCGAGAGTGAAATTTCCGAAAACCTTCTTTCTCTTATTTGAGTAAGATACTCTTTCCATCCACAAAAAGTAAATGTGTCACCGTAAAATTTTGACCACAAAAGAGTCCACACTGGACAATCCCCAACGGTCGAAAGTGTCGGACTTACTTTTTGATCCGGGAGTGAGACCCCAAAGGTCAGATTCTCCCACGACTCCAACCCGTCATGAACCTCAAGTTTATTCTTCTCAGTCGTGTCACCGACACTACGACGTTTCCCGTCGACCCCACTACTAAACGGTCCTGGTGACAGACCATCTGGTCCAATACACCACTCCTTCGGTGTGTCTTCGTCTGTCCGTTCTTCTCGTCACTTTCTTCGGACGACCCTACTGTCTGGGTGAGTAAAGGTTTTCCGGAATTATTCCATTCTACTTAGTCAAACCAAATTGAAAATGAGTTAAGTACCCTATAACAGTGTGTAAAGTGGTAAGTATAGTTTTAAAGAGGGTCCACAGTGGTTCTTTTTCTACTAGTTATAAAAATTCTCTATAAAAGTTCTGAAAATAGTCTAGCATAGTGTAAAGGAATTCACATAGAAGTCTTTACTTCCCTTTGAAGGGCACATTTCGTGTACCTTATCTCAGGACAGGGAACTAATACTTCAAATGTGCTCACGTAACAATGGTTCAACCCTTCGTCCAGGGGTCTAACACCCCAGACTTCCCTCTTACTTTCCCTTTGTTTGGGATTAGGACTCGGATAATCACGCGAAGGGTGTAGGACTGGGATTATTCCTGAAACGAAATCTTTTGCATGGAGAATTCCCTGAAATAAGTAGTATCGTGTTTCAGGGTGTTAAAAAAAAGAATAGTAGAAGTAAAACCAGAACGAATACATGTTTTGGTACGACCGAGTGGATCAAAAGTGAACATTCATCTAAAGCTAGCCAGAAATTTAGTCCATTCTAATTAACGACTGTGAACGACTCGTTCACCTGACAGGAGCGATTATCTTAATGGATGGATCTCGGGCGCTGAGGTAGTCTCGTCCTTCAGACGGAGTCACCGGTCACCTACCCTTTCTCTCGTCAGACTTACCTTCCCTTTGTGACATTTGTAGATGAACCTCTATCACTTGGACAAGATGGAGTTCTACGTAGTGNTTAAAAAAAAGATGGTAGAAGTAAAATCAGAACGAATACATGTTTTGGTACGACCGAGTGTATCAAAAGTGAACATTCATCTAAAGCTAGCCAGAAATTTAGTCCACTCTAATTAACGACTGTGAACGGTTCGTTCACCTGACAGGAGCGATTATCTTGATGGATGGATCTCGGGCGCTGAGGTAGTCTCGTCCTTCAGACGGAGCCACTGGTCACCCACCCTTTCTCTCGTCAGACTTACCTTCCCTTTGTGACATTTGTAGACGAACCTCTATCACTTGGACAAGATGGAGTTCTACGTAGTGGGTCCAATTACATTTCCTGTAAAAGGTCCTCAGGTCTAACCACTCCGTCCTAAAAGGTCCTCAGGTCTAACCACTCCGTCCTCTCTTGACTCACTCGTGCCCGGACAGACCTGGTGACAACTTTGTACCTATAAAGGTCGAAAAGTGGTTCGTTCGGAACGAGTCAAACCTTTTACCACCCCTCCTTTGACAAAAATTGAAACCGTACAGTGTCTGTCGGAGAGAAGGACCACGAGAGACGAAGGTGAGTACGGAGGAAAGACGAGACTGGATTCGGACCCTTCCCGGACCCCGAGTCAGTGTGACCCTTTGTCATATCTTTCTAGTCACAAAGTGAAACGTGCCCTCGACCCTACTATGACTAGAGTCTCCCTCTCTAGGATCAAGGGACGGGTCCTTAGTTTGGACCCCTTGGACCTACTTTTGATTCCCAGGATCGGTGATCTGGTGGTCCCTGATCTCCGCTCTTCGTTTTCACCGGGCCCGAGAACGGGGACAAACATTCGTTCTGACAAAGTTCCTCCGTTTTTGACATTTTTGTCCAGGTTGTAAATACTAATCTATGTTTCGTGTTGTATACCCTCTCGTGTGTCCTTTTGTCAAACAAGTAGGTCGAGTCTTCCTCCCGTCTCTATGTGTGGACCTCTCCTCACGTCTCACTCACTCCTCCTTGTGTCGGACCTGCACAAATTCAGTGAATATATCCTGTCGGGAAGATCCAGAAACGAATGGAAACCGGTTAATAGAACAAAGAAAGAAGTGTGGATTGACCAGGTGCGTGGAAGGGTGCCTACACACACGTTGAAAGAAGAGTCTACATAGGGAGGTATCTCCGGACACCCACGTACAGGTGTGATAATGTCCCACCCCAGGGAAGGGTCAAGTTGGGGTTTCTTCTGAAGGACTTGTACACGTCTGTCCCTTCAGAAGGAACTGGAGTCCTCACCCGTGGAAAAGAGAAACGAAATCGTCTTGAGTCGAAAAGGGTGATCGAAACAGGAACCGCACAGACCCACTCTTGTTTCGAACTTAAAATAAGGTGAACTGTTTATGGTCCACAGACCGGGTCTCCGGGTGGCAGAGGATGGAGTTATGACTGTGTCACCTTTACCGCTCTCCATCCGTGCCTGTCTCGTCCTCACCTCTCCCCGACTCCCGTGTATGCACTCGTTCCCCAAGAGTCGATTCCAGGACCGTACTCTAGCGTCCCCCAGAGAGTAGGTTCGAGAGAAGTGGTGTACCGGACAGGTCTGTACGACTCGTCGAGGGTACCCCTACTACAACCGGACCTCGTTTAGTAAGTGACAGTCTTTACCGCTTCCGGAACAGGGACTCTATCTCGACCCAAAGGTCCTTTGTGACAACTACTGTCAGGTGATAAATACTCTAGAATCCGTTACCTGTACTAGTGACTTATAGAGTATGTTAGTTGGGCTAGGAAAAAAATATGAAGGAGGACACGAATTTTTTTAGGTCACCCGAAAAACCGAGTGACCTCCACTGAAGCAAAGTAGAGCATCACTACAATTGCCCGTCCACTGCCCACGACAGGTGACGTGTGTCGAGCGAACGAGAATTGTCTCCTGACTCCTCCTCGTGCACCGTCCACTCTCTCGAGGAATCGGGAGGCCTCCTGTCCCACCTTCCACAGATACCTACGGAGTGACGTCTTTACGGTTGGCGTCGGACCCCAACCCACCCCCGCAACCAGTGCACACAGACATGGACGGTGGAAGAGGGACAGAAAAGTCACAGGAGAGGAGGAGGACACGAGGGAGAGGAGAGAAAGAGAGAGTAGACCTGAGAGTGGAAGAGAGCGGAAAGTCGAGGGAGGGAGGTTAGCGAGACACGAAATTCCAAAAGTTCGGTCCGACAAAGAAATTCCCACCTGGGGACTGGTAGTGAGGCCGGGACCGAGTGTAAGAGGGTTGGGTCCTCCTCTCCCGTAAGAGCTCGAAGATCTCTTTAGGGTCTCTCCTTCAGGTCTACTCAGCACAAGTAGAAACCTAGTCGGTGTCACCGGTCCCCAACCAAGACACCCCTGACACTAACCAAGTCGTCAGGACGTCGGTCTCTCCTCCTAACGGCACTCACTGTTGGGGGAAGAACTGTGACAGTGACCTCAATCCCTCCTCGTTCATTTACTATGAGATGATCGGGTTTAAATAATTCGGAAATTTTTATTGGACACATTAATGGTCTTACAGAAGTCAAGTCAAGTTAGCGAGTCANAGAGGAACGTCAGGTTCCCTGAGAGTTCTCAGAAGAGGTTGTGGTGTCAAGTTTTCGTAGTTAAGAAGCCACGAGTCGAAGGAAGTGTCAGGTTTAGAGTGTAACTATGTCCTGGTGACCTTTTTGGTATCGGAACTGATCTGTCTGAAAACAACCGTTTCATTACAGAGACGAAAAGTTATACGATAGATCCAACCGTATTGCAAAGAAGGTTCCTCATTCGCAGAAAATTGAACAGAATTTGAGTTTTCTACAAAATTACCGTACCAACTTTAAAAGGAAAAACTAGTTCAAAAGGAACGAGATTCGACTTTGAGGTCATGAAATCGGTGGAGTACACTTCTCAACTGAGTAACCTTTTCTGAGACTACGACCCTCCCTAACCCCCGTTCTCCTCTTCCCCTGCTGGCTCCTACCCTACCGACCTACCGTAGTGCCTGAGCTACCTGTACTCAAACTCACTTGAGGCCCTCTACCACTACCTGTCCCTCCGGACCGCACGACGCTAAGTACCCCAGCGTTTCTCAACCTGTGCCGACTCGCTGACTTGACTTGACTTAAACAATACAAATGTAACTTATTATAAAATTCCAACATTTATGAGATATTTTTAGTAATGATTAACAACAAACTCATACCTCACCATCATTACATAAACCCCGAAAAAGACTACTGAATATACTAAATTATATAAAGAACTTTACCACTCAAAGATCAGATACCCCTTTTCCAGACGACAGAAAGATTAGTTACCCCACACCTTTCGTGTTCGTAAAGGTCTGGTCTCAAAAATAACCGAAGGGTCCATTCACGATCACCATTTCTTATGTAGAGGTTCCGTCCTCTACATTCTCTGAGTCCAAACTAAGGGACCCAGTCGATCCAGGGTACCTTTTTCCGTACTTTTGGGTGAAGTCATAAGAACGGACCTCTTAGGGAACCTGTCCTCGGACCACCCGATGTCAGGTACCCCAGAATTTCTCAACCCGTACTGATTTCACTGAATCGTATGTGTGTGTGAACGACCGAACTCGGAATCTGTCCGTACCGAAGTCTAAATCGTTTCACCTCTGTCATTATCGACAGGACGTCTCTCTGATATTGACTTGTTCAAATGATCTCATACATCCCGTCACAGAGGTACGAGTTATAAGTCACCGAAAACAGGTAGTAAATTATATTTACTGGAGGACTAATACTACTGGTGGTTCCAGTGCACTGTAAGACTGTTCCGTATAATCCTTGTATAGACATTTACGTTCCGTAATAACACTACGTCAACGGAAGAACAAACCATTTTACAGAACTAAGACTCAGGTTCCTACTTGAAAACAAACTTCTACGACTTCACTGGACAGGAAAGAACCAAAATTTAGTACGAGATAAGGAGAACTACGAAATCTGTCAACTGGGTAACCAAAACAGAACTCAGTCTTTTTTTACAAAAAGTACATATACCTTGATTCGAACATGTGAATAATCAATCTCCAGGTAGAGGTTTCTTTAGACCTGAGTAATAATAACTCGTTGTGTTTTATACTTTTTATAAAAAAAATTTACAGTCGAGCTGAGATAGATCTCCTACCCCTGTTTGACTGTACTTACGACGGGTTCGTGTAACAGGGACACACTCCTGGGTCCCCTGGGTAGAGTAAAGGTCCCCACGCAGTCGTCGTGGCTGGTGCGCCCTCCGGGTCTCTCGAGCCCCCCATCCTCGATCCCCTGAGTCACGTCTCACTACCTCCGAGACCACGAAAAGAAAGGAAAAACACACACACATAAATTTTTTTAAACATAACCTCATATCAATGACACGTTACAACACAATCAAAGACGATATGTCGTTTCACTTAGTCGATATACACACACACATATATATACATATTATATAGGGGAGACAACTGTGTACGAAAAGGTGTCACTACCTCCCTAGTACCAGGACCCCCTCTGTCAACACGGGTTCTGTCGAAGTAACGGCCGTTTACGAGACAATACCTCTTCCGTTACCGTGGGGTGAGGTCACAAGAACGGACCTCTTAGTGTCCCTGCCCCTCGGACCACCCGAGACACCCCAGAGTGTCTCAGCCTGTGCTGACTTCGTTGAATCGTCGTCGTCGTCATCGAGACAATATCGACTTGAGCCAGAAATCCGTCTCAGGTCAACACACTGCACACCAGTAGCAGAGTAAGGTACAACTCAAAGGTCCGGGTCCTCTGGGAGTCAGTAAACTACCACTGGGACAGACAGACTTCGACTGTCGGACCGGGACCATGTCACACTGCCCGTCCCCCTTCGGTGTTCCCCCTAGTCAAGGAGGTCTTAAGACAACTGCGTCTAGACTAATCCTCGCATGGTCCACCAGGACCCCCACTCTCACAGGATCTGCTCCTCTGGTTGGAGGTCCTCGGTCCGGAGTTCGGGGTTGTACGTCACTCCGGACAATGGTAAAGTAAACATCAGTCGAACTCTGTAAAATTAATTAGTCACCACCGTAATCATTCCCAACACGAATTTCGCGACAGATTGAATTAAACGACCAAATGAAATGAGACTCCTTGGTCCTCTTTCCCGTCGATGAGGAGGGTGACGCGTCCGCTCCCCGTCAGTCTAGACCAGAGGTGGGGTGACCAGACGCCAACCTCCTTTTCACAGACAAGAGGGACGGAATCCTACAACGTGTCATTTGACTTCCACGGAGTATGTGACAATTGTAAGGAAAAAGGTAGTGAACATACGTACACTCGACACACAAGTCTAACTTTACCCCACAGTACTCTCATCTTCCTTCGTTGGTAAAAGTTTCGTTTCTTTTTATTTGACCTCGATTTCTCTGTCTGAATGACAAGACATTAGTACACAAGTGACCTCTGGACTCACCTCGACGGAGAACCTGGAGATGAGTCGTGACAGTATACATCGTCATACACTTCGACCGGTTGGTGAATGGGGGAATTAAGTCCGTAGTCAAAGACCTCTTTACTGGGTATTTCTTTGGAAGGAGGATCAAGACTCGGGACATCGTCTGCGGAACCGACCTTTTACTGTTCTGTCTTGTCACCGGTCACCTCGGACCCTTACACATTCCTTATACTGTATGTGAGTAATTTCCTCATTAAGTATACGTAATTCTGTGTTATCCGTTAATTTAAGTACTTAAATAATTAAGTCGTTTATAAATGTAGGATGACACACGAACCGTTTAAAGGTCCGGTACACATAGAATGGGCGATCACTCTCTCCGTCTGTTATTTCTTCACTTGTGTGTGCAAAAATTTAATATCCAACTTTCATCGTGATACTCCTCTCATTTCTCACTTGGTTAAAACGTCTTACTTTTCGTCTTCTCAAAATAAATCTTTCATACCAGTCTCCTCCGGAAAGACTTCTCCGTTATAAATACAACTGTGGATTTCTTGAACTCCGACAACTCCCCGTCCTACCACTCGGACCGACAGTCTCCACACTTTCTTGAACTCCGACCACTCCCGTCCTACCACTCCGACCGACCGTCTCCACACCCTTCCAGTGTCTCGGACTGTCTTTTCTGACTGACGAGAGGTCCAGTACTCTACTCAGACTCCCTTGTCCGTCCCCGGACTGGTAAGTCCGGGAACGTCAGTACGTTTGTCTGACTGAAAATAACACCCATGTCATTTTCAAGAGCGTCCCGAAAACTTTCCCTTACTGGACTACGCTAAGTACGTGTCTTCTCTGTCAACCCGGTTCACCCATCCTCTACCCCCTGGTACCATAACTCTTTACTCATCCCTCTTTGACTCTACCGGGTCCACTTTCCACACTACGAGACCTGGTCCTTTCCGTCGTTCTCCACTGTCCTTCACCTGGGAGACGTGTGTGTAATAGAACTCAAGGACTGACCTCGTTGAAACCTCCAGTCTTTTCAGATTCAGAGTCGACGTAGTACTGTTCGAATACAATGGGTCTAAAATCTCTAGTCCTTTCGTTTGGATGGGGAAAGAAAGAGGATTTTACTAAATGTTTTTCGGTACCGATTCTTTTCTAGATTCTGACACCTATAGTCTTTTAAATAAAAGATTTTGAATCAAGAGTTTTTTACTACATTTTGAGATTCCGCTTCCAATCTACCTTTTTTCAGTAATGTGAACGAAGAAATAGAATAGTACAAAGTTCTCTACAAAAATTTAAAACTCTTTTAGGAAAGAGTTTCGGAGTACAAGTTTTTACTTTTTTTAGAGTGGAACTTTCCAAGACCAAGCTCGAACAGGTGTCTGTAAAAAACGAAACTATTTCCTAAATTTATAAAGACCACTCTAACATCTCTGAATACTTCCATAGACTTGTTAATAATTAAAGAGACGTCGTAAACGAATTTTCAAAAAAACTACGTAATCGTTTCAAACATCATTTTGTATAAACCTAGTTTGATGCCATGTACCTCATTTCTATAAATTTTTAATGAGTAATCTTTATTGTAATACCTCAAATATTCTCGACTTTTACCCGAAGGAACCACCGAGTCACCATTTCTTGGGGGGACAGTTATGTCCTCTGTGTCAAAGTCAGGGACCCAACCCTTCTATGGGACCTCCTCCTGTACCGTTGGGTTAGGTCATAGTCACAGACCCTTTAAGGTACCTATCTCCTCGGACCGTCAGATGTCAGGTACCCTAGCGTTTTTCTAACCTGTACTGAATCACTGATTTGTTTTCACCTGACTTTTATTAAGGATTTCATTCGATAAGGAAATGGTCGTTCGATAATAAACCCCTCAGTAAAAGTTAAAGAAATCCTCGGAGAGTTACACTACCAATATTGGACACGCTTCTCTTCGCGGTCTAAACAGATTTTGATTTAAGAATCCAAACACACCTGAAGTGACCTCGGACCTAAAAAATTTATCACTTTTTCCATTCTTAAGTCCCCGGGACGGTCAGTGGGGGAACACTGTAGAAGGACTGACCGAAACTCGGGGGGTTCGTCTCCTCGGGTAACCGGTTTGTAGGAAGAAGGACAGACGAACCGTGACGTGTAAGTCTGTACCACCTCGTCACCCCTCGACTCTCTTTACCTTTTGCAACTTTCATCGTAACTTTGTATACATACATTTAGTGTACATTTTATCGATCGACCACCCTTCGACGACATATTGTGTCCCTCGAGTTAGGTCACGAAACACTGTCGGATCTCTTCACCTACCTCATCCCCCACCTCATCGGCAGTAACTCCCGACCCCCGTCTTTCCTTACCCTTAACTGGAGACTGTTCTAAGGAAACCACCCACCTTATAAGATTCTTATCTGTCGACGTATCGGAACACCCCACACCCCATACCCAAAAAGACAACAAACAAAACAAAACAATAAACAAACAAACCGGTGTAGTACACCGAACACCCTAGAATCAGGGAGTAGGAAGGGGTAGGGAGTCGTCACTGTGACGACTCAGGATTGGTAATCTGATGGTCCCTTAACGGACAAGTCAGGGCACTCGACAGGTGAAATTCACCTGTAAATTATTATACAATTACTATAGAATTATTTCGATAAAAAAAATTTTCGTTCATTTATCTTAAAGAGTGTAATCGGTGATCCGGGTTAGTACCTGGTGCTAACTTGTAGGGTGGAGAGGAGTCGTTAGACAAGTCCGACCAGTGTCAAAACTTTAGTATACAACCAATGAAAGAAAGGACGGACCAGGTGAGGACCGGAAAGGGGACATGAGTCCTCTATATGAGTTCCTTTGGTTCAGAAAGTTGATGATTATACTGATTTACTCGATTTAGTTTTAAACTCTCTGTTTAGACGACCGTGTTTAAACATCCTTTTGTTCACCGTCTCAAGTAAGATTTTAAATTTTCTAGAAGTAGATAAATTTATCACTGAGACATCACTACTTTACTCGTCATAAAGAGACATATTTGAAGTCTAAGTCCTTTAGAATTCAGTACAATTTTGTGTGTGTGTGTGTGTTTTATCCATTATACACACATACACTAGACTTTACTCAGTAGGTAAGGTTTATTTGAAAAAAGTTTGGATTAGAGGTAATCTCTTCAGTCTAACAGGTTCAAAAGAGTTAGACATCAAGATTACCTCTTCTCTATTTAGGGTCTCCCTACCATACCCCTCCCTCCACCCTCTCCCCAAGTCTTACCCCTTGTGCACATATGAACACCACCTAAGTACGACTACATACCGTTTTGGTTATGTTATAACATTTCATTTTTTTTTTTAGTACTATACTGATTTTTTATTATTATTATTATTATTTCTTTTTTAATAAAAATTAACTTTTTTTTAATGGAGACAAGTTTATTTTTTTTAAGGAATCCTTGTTTCTCACCGATACTATTACCAATTTTATTTATTTTCCCCCTTCTTTACACAAGCGGAAACGAGACCCCATTTCGGGGTAGAGAGTGAAGACAACACAACCCGGAGGTGGGAGAGTGGTCTTACAGGGGAGATGGCGGGTGACCCGGGAACGGACCGTAGACTTAGAAGTGAATCCTGGGGAGAGGTACCCGGGGACTGGTCCAGCGACGAGTTCTAGAAACGAAGATGAGTATATTTGTCCGAATCTGTACACTTGGTACCCGTTGACGATCCAGTCCTCTCCTTCAAACTCTGGAACTCTTCTTTCGTCTGTAAAGAACCCCGTTCCTGTCTGGAAAATGTACCACGAAGGATCGGTCACCCGGGCGTCACTCCTGACCGGTAGGACCACGACACCTTGACCGGCACCTTCACGTCGTACCGGAACCTGTGCCCGTAACGATCAGATAAGTCGACAGGTCTACTTGTCGGTAACACCGTTTATTCACAGGAGGTCAGGTCCGAGGAATCAAAGACACCTTTCGAGAACAAATATTAAACAAGGAGGAATTTTCCTGGAAATCTAGTAACCGTGGCACCAACAGTAGTAGTAGCAGTTTCAATAATGTGTACGTGTCATCAAGAATAGACGTATAATATTAAGGTATAGTTTGAGTTTAAGCCTACGAAAACAGACGAAGGAGAAAAATTTAAAAATTAACTTCATGTCAACTAAATATTACATGATTAAAGACGAGATGTCGTTTCATTAAGTCAGTATGTATACAGGTAATACTAAATAGAGTCCTATAACTTATATATAAGAGTCACGATATGTCAAGAGACACGATATGCCATTCTGGAACAACAAAAAGGTAAGATATATATTCTCAAACGTAGACGATCAGGGTTGGAGGGTGAGGTAGGGAGGAGGTCGGGGGAGGAAGAACCGTTGGTGTTCAGACAGGAGATACATTTAGATAAAGACAAAGAATATATTCAAGTAAACTCGGAATAAAATCTAAGGTGTATATTCACTACAGTATACTATAAACAGAAAGAGATAGACTGAATGAAATGAATCATACCTAAGTGGACAGGGACCTAAGTGGGTATGTACAAGGATCTACCTGGATCTCTTACCATTTTGAGGTAACATAACGGGTAGACAGACACCCGTAAATCGAACAAAGGTACAGAACTAATAACATTCATCACGACGACAACACCACATGTAACCCCACGTACATAGAGAAACTTAATGTCAAAAGAGACTTAGATACAGGTCCTCACCCTAACGACCTAGAAGACCATGGAGACAAAAAGACTCCTTAGAGGTATGACAAGAGGTACCACTGACGTGGTTGAGTACGAACGAGAAAGACTTACAACAGAATGCACTTCGGGTACTTGTAAAATAAAATAAAGTAACATAAAACTAAATAAAACGAAGACCCACAGAACAAACAAATAATTTTAGTCATTATTTTGTGGGTCCTAGGGGCTATGAAACTCATAGAAAGATTCAAACTTTTGAAATTAGTGTAAGTAGACGGTAAAATAGAATGACTCGTTACAACTGTAAGAGACCTATTAGGTGGTCGAAAGAGGGAGGAGGGGGTGGTTCGGGACCGGTGAGACGTAAATGAGTTTCCCGTCCACCGTGAGAGGGTCGTACTCGGTAGCACAACAGGTATCCAATGTGAACTGTTGTACTTTTGATTCCGAGTCTCCCCTTACTTCCACAGGACACAATCACGAGTCACTCCTTTCTCCGGACGAGATAGGAAACCCCTGAGTCCCGCTTCCCTTCTCTCTCAACTTCCTCCATGTCGTCGTATTCACGTGGACAGTCTGTCATAAGACACTGTCCATTCGTCCCTGAACTTCCTTCACTTCCTTATTTCGTCCCCGATACCTCTATCCTGTAAGGTATGTCCCTCTCACCGTTCACGTTTCGGACTCCCTCCGTCTACGTCACTCGTAGGACTTGTCTCACTCGTCCTCCTTTCTCCACCTTCTACTGACGCGTCTCCCCATAACCCGGTCTAGCACCTCGAAGTACCTGGTGCACCTTCTCCGAAGGTCTTCTTCCCACATTTGGTCTCGGTATACTGTACGACACCACGAACGTCCTCGTCCTCCTTAGCCACAGAAGTGTTCCCGTCCGTGGTAATCCATCGGTCATTGGTTACGGACCAATCTACCCGCGTCCTCTTCTCCTACTACCCATCGAAAGACCTCCTCGGTCATGTGAGCCTCCAGTCTTCTCTTTCTTCCAGAACGACCTCCCCCTTCTCACTCCCTAAAAAAAAAAAAAAAAAAATACCTCCTTAGTTGTCTTATAAAAATCGGACTTTCCTTATTAGGTCATCTCCTTTTTTGACACCAAAACAAGAGGGAATTATACGTACAAAGGATCTACGCGAGGACGGAACATAGTGGGTGTAGAAAGAGCGTGCACTAAGGTTCGGTAACACCACATTTATCGAGACGACATGAGAAAACTCACAGTGCCCTCCTTTGCACTATTTGAGAGACACAGAGATCAGATTATCAGATATCAGACACAGATACAGATTATCAGGAACCCCCGAAGGGAACACCGAGTTTGTCATTTCTTAGACGTACATTACGTCCTCTGGACCCAAGGTAGGGACCCAGTCCTTCTAGGGGACCTCTTCCCTCACCGATGAGTGAGGTCATAAGAACGGACCTCTTAAGGTTAAAAGAACCCGAGGTTTTAGTTACGTCTACCACTGACGTCGGTATTTAATTTTCTGCGAACGAGTAACCTTCCTTTCGATACTGTTTGGATCCGTCACATAATTTTTCATCTCTATAGTGAAACGGTTGTTTTCAGACATATCAGTTTCGATACCAAGAAAGTCATCAGTACATACCTACACTGTCAACCTGGTATTTCTTCCGACTCGTACCTTCTTAATTACGAAAGTTTGACACCACGATCTCTTCTGAGAACTCTCAAGGAACCTGTGTTCCTCTATTTTGGTCAGTTAGCATTTCCTTTAGTTGGGTCTTATAAGTAACCTTCCTGACTACAACTTCGACTTCGAGGTTATGAAACCGGTGGACTACGCTTCTAGGTTGAGTGACCATTTCTGGGACTACCACCCCTTCTGACTTCCGTCCTCCTCTTCCTCTACTGTCTCCTACTCTACCGACCTTCCGTAACCACTGAGTTACCTGTACTTAAACTCGGTTGAGGCCCTCTACCATTTCTTGTCCCTTCGGACCGCACGACATCAGGTACCCCAGTGTTTCTCAGCCCGTACTGACTCGCTGACTCGTCACTCTGATGTTTTCGGTACTCTTTTCGTTCGGAAAAAAAAAAAAATACTCTCGAAAAAGAGAAACGAAACAAGAAACGACCGGAACCAGGACCAATGACACGAGTCAGAAAGAGATCGACATCACTCGTCCGCGTCGAGGAGGCACCGTGTACCCGAAGAGTAACGTCTCGCGTCGGACATCCACACGGCCGAAGTCATCGACACGACGGACCCGACTCAACGAGTAACCGGACACCATAGAAGGGTTTGGTTCCTAGGTTGGGTACAGGGGACGCAACTGTCCGTCTAAGGATTGGTGACCTAGTGGTCCCTTCAGGGCTCTATAAAATTTAATTGGTACTTTTGATACAATAGTCCATAAATTTTCAGGGTTGTACAAATACTTATGTTTATAAGGATAAAAGTCACTTACAAATTTTACATAGTAGGTTCGTAAAAATTTCCAAGATTTACCGTAGAAGGTCTAAAGAGTTGAAAGACTATGGTGTCATTTAAAGAATACCTTCTTGTCCCCTTCTACGAGGCCACACTGTCTTACATTAAGTCCCAGAATAAATGTGTACCTCACACGCGGAATGACAAATGAGTGGATCCGAGATTGTATCTACGTAGAGGGTACAAGTCGTCGTGTCTTACAGCCGTAAAAGTTGTGAACAGTCTCTGAGACTCGTGGATGACCGACGGTAAACCCATTCTGGTGATACTAGACTCTATTGTCCCCTTTACACGAGGGACGGGAACATCCAAAGACTCAACATCGGGAGACAGTCCAATATAGTGGTTTTTCGTTCCCGTGATGTGTGAGGTTCACACACGACTGAACGGAGAGGAGTATTTACGGAAGTGACTCAATTTCGAATTTTAAATCAGACAAATATCATTTCTAAACACATTTGTTTGTTTTTCGGATTACCTTTTCAAAGACAGAAGACATAAAAACGGAAAAATGATTGACGTCAAGTGTAGGGAATACATCTGTCGGTGTAGTTCTTAAGAAGGGTATATAATCTTAGTTCTTTTACACCAACATCAAAACAAAAGAGACCTACTAGAATATACGAAAGGAAAAGGTTTTTACTTGTGACATCGGGTAACGCAAAGGTAATTATACAAAGGAACTTATGCCAAGTCTTAAACAGACCAATCTGATGACAAGAGGTCCTAGTCCGAAGGGATCACCGAGTCTGTCATTTCTTAGACGGACGTTACACCCTCTGGGTCTCTAACTTGGACCTTAGAGGTCCTAAACCATTTTGTGTACGTGGGTAAAAAGATCCATAGAAGAAAATAGTTTTTGATAAAATTGGACGGTGTAAAAAATATAAGTCCCAAGATCCTCTAAGTCGGAAAGTCTTAGTTTATGAAGATTTATTTGTCTTTATTTTTGTTTATATTATTTGTATTTAATGATATTACTTACATTTATATACTATTTATATTTACGTATTCACATTTATTGATACAAGTACAATTATTGATCTCCTTCTAAAACCACCGGTACAAAAAGTAGCAGCAGACGCAAACGGAACACTCCTCCGATATGTCTCCCTCCGAATGTCGAACCCGACTCCTCCACAACAGACACAGACCGACCTAGACGGTGAGTGAGACTGGGGCTCACTCATTAACCTGATAAAATTCAAAGTCAAAGAAATACCAATTTCAACCCATTGTTGTTATACATGAAGTCCTCCAATAAGACTCTACACACACACACACACACACACACACACACACTATAGAAACAAAGGAAACGGAACTTCATTCACGTGTCCGAACAGGACACCTTGGTAGAGAGGAATAGATGTCGGCAAGGTTTGGATTCTTTGTCGACAAAGAAGGACGGCATCGAGTAGGTATATTACAGGATGTAAATATCCTGTAATCTGCCAATAGTTTCTCTAGGACTTAGATCCCATAATTATTGAACTTACACAAAAGAATACTTCTTTGATAGGTAGAGAAAGCTGGATGGAGAAGAGGTGTTATTGTCAAAGTCCTTTGCGACTACATGTAGTAGAGACAAATAGCCGGAACATGAGCACTTTCTTTATATAAACGTCGAAAATCTCGTATTCCTCCTCTTCCGTTACCGTGGGGTGAGGTCATGAGAACGGAGCTTTTAGGGTACCTGCCTCCTCGGACCATCCGACGTCAGGTACCCCAGCGATTCTCAGCCTGTGCTGACTCGCTGAAGTGAAACTGAAAAGTGAAAGTACGTGACCTCTTCCTTGACGGTTGGGTGAGGTCACAAGCACGGATCTCTTAGGGTCCCTGCCCCCTCGGACCACCCGACGGCAGATACCCCAACGTGTCTCAGCCTGTCCTGACTTCGCTGAATCGTCGTCGTCGTCGTCTCGTATTCCTGTTTTGTATACATAGATTAACAATACCTTAGAACCTGAGACCTGATACTTATCAGGGGTTTCGACTTGCTCAGAACACCTGTTTCACCGTCTGACGGGAACGCGAGACGCGCGACTCTCGCGTACACCACACCCGACGTGTCTCCGCGGAAGGCGGTCGGGTCGGAGGGCTCCGCCCAGGGTGTCCGGTCAGGGAGTCTCAAGACTCCGAGGACACTTCAGACCAGTCTTCTCGGCTTCAGCGAGAAGATTGACGAGAAGATCTTGACTCCACAAGATTGACGCAGCAGTGGGGACCTCCGCGCCTATACCAACGAAAAGAGCGACTCAGTCTGACAGTCGCAATTTCAAGTCTTTAGGTTGAGTTTAAGTCTTTATACAGGGACTGTTGTGAATTCAATAAAAGTGGACATCAGTATTCTTTATAACACCAACTAACAAAGATGACATAAAAGTCCTACACACACCCACACACCCACACACTAGTAGCGCCAATATTTCGTCCCGCCCGCTCGGCCCTGAGTCAGGTGAGCCGCAGATATGGACGAACAGAGGACCTCGGCGTGGGGGCGGGGGTGGGTCGGAGGCAGGTCTCGGGGAGGGGCGAGAAAGCCTAATTCGATAAAAGTGACTTGAATTATCCGACTGTTATCTCTTGATTTTTCCTTCATTTACAAAAAGTCTACTGTAGAAACCATCCGGTTAAGATTCTTCACGTTGAAGATCAGTCGTTGGATTTGTTTCTTTTACACTTGTTTTTGTTTGGTACACTTTTACTTTTGAGAAGAGAGTAGTGAAGGTCACCAAAACTTTTTTGTCGTAGTGGTTTTCGTCTCTCTGATCTTTCTTCCTTTCGATCGTAATAAAAAATCTGGCTTGTAAGGTCCACTGAGACGATTCGAAGACTCCCTCCTCTCGCGACGAGAGTCGGGCACCAACCTTCTGAGAAGAGACGAGCCCTGGACTACGGGCCTGGCGAGGACCCCGTGAGTGAATCTGACCTAATAATGACGAGTCACATTCTCCTCGCCGAGGGAAGGGAAAGTTGACTTACTGTTCTCGTCGCATAGATACCGAAAATAAAGACGACCCTTTGACTGATTGTTCCATGTCAGAACTAATTCCTTACGGGAATTAGTTCCCGTGTCGGTGTAATCTTTCTTTAGTAGAAGCACTTAGAACGTTCTCAATATAGAGACGTGTGGTAGGTGTCTGGGCGGGTAGGAGTGACCTTCAATTTGAGTTCACGGTTCGGGACCGAAGAAGGGACGAGTGATCCGACGAAAGAGGTAAACACTTCACTTCGCTTTCAGCGAGTCAGCGCAGACTGAGGAACGTTGGGTCCCTGATCAGGTACCTTTAGAGGTCTGGTCTTATGACCTCACCCATCGGAAAGGAAAGAGGTCCCTACAAGAGCTGGGTCCTTAGTTTGGCCCCAGAGGACGTAACGTCCACTAAGAAATGGTTGACTCGATAGTTCCTTCGGGAAACACTTCCTCCATGATAAAGGAGGAGGAAAGGTTTGACCTGCACATCAAGTAAAAACAAACAATAAACTTTACAATAGTGGTGACACGGAAAAGTGAATCATAGATCAATACATTACTTGAAGAGAAAGGATGAGTCAAATTCTTTGAAATCCTTAGTAACTGACTCCCCACTCTGTCTTCCCTTCCCCTAATAGTCGTCCGAACGTGAACCTCGAGTACCTGATAGGGGTCACGGGTCCCCTTCCGGACTCGTCCTCCCCTGACCCCGGAGAGGTAGGGACGAAGGGAGTCATAAAAAGGAGAATGAAGACGGTCGAGTGGAGGTCCCTGTACAAGAAAAAAGGACGGATTTCATACCCCTTTTTTCAGAACAGTCTCAAAACAACTTTCTCTTGACCGTAAACCCTCGTCGTAAACGATCCTCCGAATCCTATCTACCCGGACGAGCGTCTCGACGGGTGTTCACGGACGTAGAGGACGAAGGTTCGCTCGTGTAGGGACCTTGTCTCGGTGGACCGGGCCCTCGACGAAAAGGCTTTAAGGAAACGTGGACTGAAACTCTTAGGAGATCCGGCAGACCACGGGTCCCGGGCCGAGGATCGAGTCGACACACACGTCGGACACACCCCTGTGTGCTTGGTGAACGGGGTAGTCAGTACAAGTATAGGTCTCGGACTTGGTCATCCTACCTCTTTCGAGACCGGAGTCACCCCTCAGGATCCCGTTGTCCCAGGGGACGTCGTGAGGGTCCAATGAGACATGTCTCAGGAGCGAAAGTCGGGGTAAAGGGGAAGATTCCTTTCATACCTTTTGATTCTCAAGAGAAACTTTGGAGAGCCCCGTGTTGACGGGACTTGGGACTCGACCCCGTTGTAGGAACTGTAGACGCGTGTGGACACCGAGAACGGACCCAAAGTCCCGGGTGTCGGGACGCGGCTGAGTCCGTAGGACTGGTGTGAGAGATCAAGAGGACGACATCCTTGCCGGTGTGAACAAAAGACACATTTTGACTTTTACAAACCTCTGACTCGAAAGACACTATGAATCTTTTATTCCATCTTTCTTTTAATTCTACGAAACCACCAGATTTATGAACACTTCATGTAAAAAAAAATTATAATGTTTTACGGAATTTCTCATGATTCATTTAAATTCTCTCCTAAATGACCTAAAAGTGATTGACATCCTTTTTTTTTTTTTCCAATGAAACTAGGTAGCACGGAATGACACTCGACATTGTCATTGGAGTATCGACGATGTGAGTTGCTAAACAAGGTAAGACAACAAATTTTTGTCCCTAAGTAAGTCCCCGTATCCTCTACTTAAGACAGTAATCTTTGAAACGGTAGTCCGAATTCTTTATATAAATATTGAGTAAAGAAAGTCCTTTGTCCAAAGTTTTAGAGGTATTCTTCAGAAAATAATTCTATTTAGGGTCGAAACAGTCAAAGAGGTCTTCATGAGAAAAATTAAGGGTTCCTCTTAGTGTTATTATTTTTATTTAATTGGATCATCCAATAAAAGAAAGTTACCGTGGACAAAGATAATCATCTTAAGGTCGGATGTATAAAGAACCCGAAGTGACCACCGAATCCGTCATTTCTTAGACAGACGTTACGTCCTCTAGACCCAAGTTAGGGACCCAACTCTTCTAGGGAACCTCTTTCCTTACCGTTGGATAAGGTCATAAGAACGGATCTCTTAAGGTACCTGTCTCCTTGAACCTTCCGATATCAGGAACCTCAGTGTTTCTCAGCCTGTGTTGACTCGTTGATTGTGTGCATAAAGAATGATAAACGAATAATCTTCGTTAGTAAGTATTGTAAAATATCGTAAATATTTCTTGAAAATCACGAAAAAAAAAAAAATTGACGTGATCCAGAATCATCGGTGTGTACCCTAGAAATTGACACCGTACGTTCGAGAATGAACGTCACATACCCTAGATCAAGTGACTGGTCTCTAACTTGGGTCCGGGGGCGTGACCCTCATCGGTGACCTAGTGGTCCCTTCGGGAGATTTCTTGAGCATTTCACTTCGAAAAATCCACAAACGTCGTCGAGACCCGTCAGGATCATCACTATGACAACACGTAAGAACTCGGGAACAGGAAGGACGCCCTGTGTCCCCCGGTTCGCTCGTCTACGACGGGGTCGTAGTCTGGGGTCCCGGTCTGAACGGCACGTTGGAGGGAAGGTTACTACAGGAGAAAATTGACAAGGAGACCATTTAAGTCATGACAAGAGGAACTGCGTACACAAATTTTCCTTTAGGATCTACACAAGTTTGCAACGACGAGTCAGAGACAAAAGACAAAAGTTTACTGACCAAGCGTTCGGACTACTTCGAGTCAATTGTTCGTTTGTTTGTTTGGACGGGGTTCATAAGTACCATATCCAAAGGTACGGACCCCTTTGTATTATACCTTTGACTTAGACTCTAGTAAAATTTATTTATATACTCAAGAATATACTATGACGAATGAAGTGATTACGAAGACTAAATATAAAATAAATATAACACGGTAGGGGTAAGTACATTACCTCGGTTAGAGTCGTGGGAGTGGACTTATACTGTCTATAAAGAACACATACATTCTGATAAAAGGACACACATTCTGAGGAAATCATACGGACTTTTATATTTGCACGAAGACAGGATAAGGTAAGTCGGAAGAAGCTAAGGTTCAATTCTCGGGGACCTACTTCGGTGGAGGTCGAGATAATACGAAAACTTAGTTCACAGTCCATTGTAAGGACAGATATACCGTAATAAAAAGAGACTATTTAGGTTAGGAAGTACTGTGAACGAGCGGACGATATCTACGTGACATCACTAGAAACATTCAGAAACAAATATAGACACAAAAGAGGGGTGGATCTCATTTTCTTCGACTTCTCCACACATCCGTCTTTTTCCCTTTCAGTGAGATATTTTATTTTGGTTCTGTACTGAGACCTTAACATTCATAAATAAGACAAAAAACTAAACACCAAAAGAGACCGAAAATTTGTGAGAAGAGTCTTATATGTTTAGGTGGATTATTGTAAAATTAGTAGAAGGAGAATTCAAACTTGTTTCTCACTCGAAGGTTGAATCTCTTAGACGAAAAGGAAGACGGACATTGGTCTCCGATGTTCTTAGAGTCACAAGTCGTAAGTTTCGGATTGGTAGGTCTACCAGGTGACTCCCCCACGTATATACACCCCCCGACGACCACCTCAACCCCCGGTAGAAAGTGAGAGGAGTAGTATGTACCCAGTGTCGTGTCGACAACATTAGGGTACTCGTGGGAACCCCGGATTGTGTCCCTCACGGTCCACGTCGTAACAAGAAACGAGTCTGGTCCTCGAGTCCGGTGTGTCCCCCGATGGTCGTCGACAGTCGGGTGTCGGTNCCCCCGACGACCACCTCAACCCCCGGTAGAAAGTGAGAGGAGTAGTACGTACCCAGTGTCGTGTCGACAACATTAGGGTACTCGTGGGAACCCCGGATTGTGTCCCTCACGGTCCACGTCGTAACAAGAAACGAGTCTGGTCCTCGAGTCCGGAGTGTCCCCCGATGGTCGTCGACGGTCGGGTGTCGGTTCACATTGTTCGGTTCGACCAGGGAGAAACGAGCAAAGGGGAAAGTTTTATTTTGTGGTCCAACACGTGGTGCTTCCCTTCCCAAACCACCTGTACTACTCAGGTACACTACGACAGAATGTAAAACAACTTACAAAGTCCCTGATAGTGAACCGTGATGTCTCATTCATGTGCGATAAAATTTACTTTTCAACCCAATCTGGAAGTTTATCGTAAAACTTAACTCAAGTAGATTATATCACATTTACCTTCTATAAGTTTATTGGGTTTAACCCGGTGTTAATTTGTCGAAATAAATCTTTTTCAATCTTTAATATAGACGTAAATTTTCTATAAAAGGGAAGGCAAAGAGACATAGTTTTAGAATAACTTGTTGTTCATAATATAATACCAAACCAAATACAAGACAGAAAAACTACTTTCATTCAGAAGTTCATGCACATATCTTACTCCTCCTTATCAATAAATGATTGGTGTTAATACGACAATATTCCTATCTTCTCTTAATTTAGTGTAATTCTTACTCTACTTTCACAGACTCAGGGAGTCAACACAGACCGAGAAACGCTGGGGTACCTGATATCCGACGGTTCGAGGAGACAGGTACCTTAAGGGGTCCGTTCGTATGACCTTGCCCAGTGGTAAGGTAAGAGGTCCCCTAGGAGGGCTGGGTCCCTAGTTTGGGCCCAGAGGGTGTAACACCCGTCTAAGAAATAGTAGACTCAGTATCTACTCTTAATTTAGTGTAATTGTTACTCTACTACCTCTTCCGCTACCGTGGGGTGAGGTCATAAGAACGGACCTTTTAGGGTACCTGTCTCCTCGGAGCATCCGACGTCAGGTACCCCAGAGCTTCTCAGACTGTGCTGGCTCGCTGAAGGGAAAGTGAAAAGTGAAAGTACGTAACCTCTTCCTTTACCGTTGGGTGAGATCACAAGAACGGACCTCTTAGGGTCCCTGCCCCTTCGAACCACCCGACGGCAGATACCCCAGTGTGTCTCAACCTGTGCTGACTTCACTAAATCGTCGTTGTTACTCTACTTCCAACTTAAAAGTATAAATACACAAACATGTATTCTGACTTTTACTCTTTCCACTCGACTATGAGAAAGTGTAGCTAATCTTCGATTTAAATTTGGGAAAAAAGGGAGTTTTTGTAATCATTGTTAAGACTCTATTCATCTAAAATGAATATAGAAAAGAGTAAATACTCGAACACCCAGAAATTGGAAAAGAGTTTCTTAAACTAGGTTTACTTTTACGATAAGATTTGAGGTATGAAAGAAATTTCAATCAGGAAGATTGATAAAGAGAATGGACCACGTAAATAAAGTCTTTCGTTTTTATTCGTACTTTTGGACTGGTCACTTTTCGTCTTGTTTTTACTCAGTGACGTCGGCGAAGGTGTCTTAAGTCGGACGGACTCCCGTCCTTCCTTCGAGTAGTAAAACTAGTGGAAAGAAGAACCGAAGAACGTATTAGAAATGCAAAAGGTCAAATGACCAACAACTTAAGATGTGACATAAGTATATTTTTACGTTTTTGTCATCCGGTCACCTCTTACACTGTGGAAAAGAAAAACATTTTCAAATACCATAAAATGGTTATCTGGTTTTGTCGTACACATTCTCCGTTATAGACGTAATTAAGACTTGTACGATTTGTCATTGGAGGTTGAATGACAACACTCTGATAAGGGACAGTGTCGCTTTGCGAGAAAGAGGACTGCTGGTCATGAGGTACAGTGACGTAAATCTAAATACCAATTGTACTATAAAGATCACTGAACAAACATAGTCAAAGTGTAGATGTATATTTAAAAGATAAAATTTTAACTCCATGGTAAATATACACAGTATCTATTCCGAAAGGGTCGAGAACCCATCCAGAGACATTGATGTAAGAACACTTTCTTCTAATAGAAAAAAAAAAAAAAAATTGATTAGTGTATTACTTATCTTTTTTTTTATAGTCTTCATTTTGGGAAAGATATGTAGTAAATTATATCCGTCCTCAGTATTAAAATTCAATTTCCTCCCGGAAATAGTTGGTACAGGAAATCCTGGATGTATTTCGGTCAGACGTCGTTTCCGGTTGATTCGGTTTCAGCACGGAGAGCCATTGAAAGTGGCGACGGGAAGAGTTTCTTTACTATGTCACGAAATTTACTAGGAGTATTTTAACGGTTTGTACCTGAAAACCGTTTTTTTTGTCTCTTTGAAAATCTACCTAACTATAGATGGATCCTGAACAAGTAATTTGGGTGGACGGACTCATAACACTGAACTAACCCCAAAAGAAATACACAATGCCGTCAATTAGTTTTCGATACTTTACTCATACGTTCTCAAATACTAGATTTCCTCGGATCCTTTTATAAAATAAAATCAAACTCTCCCTTTTTCATATAGAGGTGAGAAAGACTCTCATAAAATTTCAGTGAGGACTTCGTAACACTACCGAAACAGATTGTAATTATCTAAAAATTTTTACTATACAGAACCCCATACCGATACTTATTTCCCCTCTTACACAACGATAACGTTTGGTTAATACCTTCGTTGAATGTTTCTTTTAGACTTAACATTGATACAAAGATAAATACATTTTATGACAGGAATGGAAAGTCAGACATCGACTACACGTGTCTGTGTCATCACCGAGAGCCCAACGACAAGACGGTAGAAGGACAGAGGAAGTCAGGGAGGTACACATATACTTGATACTACTATATTACCCCGTAAATTGTCTCTAACGATACACGTTATGACATAAATCACAAAGATAAAATTAAAAAGATCCTACAATTAAATATACTTTTATTTTACGTATTATTTTCTCAAGACACGGATAACACATATATATTGGATTTTCATGTGCGTTTTATAATTAACGTCTCCCCTGTGTCTCTCAGTCACAGGTTTCTAAAAACTTTCAAGAATAAAGTCTGACTTATCAATAATCACTTATCACTTTCAGCGAGTCAGTATAGGCTGAGACGCTTGCGTACCTACTGTGTCAGGTACCTCAAGAGGTCCGGTTTTATGATCTCACCCATCGGTAAGGGAAGAGGTCCCCTAGAAAGGTTAGGTCCCTAGCTTGGGTCCAGAGGACGTAACGTCCACCTAAGAAATGGTGAACTCGGTGGTCCCTTAGGATTTGTCAATAATCGTCAATTGATAAACTGTTTACGACCAAACATTTCTACTTTGTTATTAAGACGATGTAGTTTTGTATAAAAGAATTCAAGGTTAAAAGAATTGTGTCAAAATCCCTTCTTCATAAAGGAGAAATACCTTTATGGTCATACAATTATGGGTTCTTCAGGAAAAAGATTTTCAATGTTTAATCAATGTTTTTAAGTATACTATATCTCATTTAACACTGTTATTAACTCAACTAGAGTCGTTCCGTCGTCACTCACGACCGTACTTCACTCTAGATTAAGGGACGGGTCCTTGACTTGGACCCATCGGACTTGATTTTGGATCGGTGGTCCGCTCGTTGACGATCTCCGATCTTCGATTAAAAGGTACCTCCGTCTTTGACATTTACGTCCATGTTTCAAATAATAATCTCTGTATCATGTCGTTGTGCACCCTTTCTTGTATCTCTTTGTCAACCGAATCAATTCAGTCTTCGTTTTGTCTCTGTGTCTTCGTTTTGTCTCTATGTGTGGTCCTCTCTTTCCAATACCCACGGAGGGATCACTCTTCCTCGTGTTATTTCTCTACCGATTCAGTAAATATATCCGGTCAAAAAGACCCAGAAACAGAAGGAAAGACAGTTTAAAGACCAAAGAAAAAAGTGTAGACTGGATAGGACCCTGAGAGGGGACCACACGTGTGTGGGGAGTCGATTCTACCTAGAGTTTCACCTCCGAAGACCTTCTGAGTGATACCGGACTGTAACAGCGGACTGAAAACTGGGTGTTCCTCGGAAAGAACGTACTAGAACAAGGTTTTCCCCCACTCCCCTCCCCTCTAGTGAATTAGGAAATAAGTTCGTCCTAAAACAGGGAGAAACATGAACGGTACTGATAGTTTCACAAATATTCTCTGTTTGTGACCGATAAATGGGAGAAAGACAACAATGAAGGTAAAGTCTCCCGTTTGTCCTCCGACTAACATTTACTGAGTTGACCTCGGGTGGATCGAGAACAGAGTCCTTTACATTTGTCCGATCAACATTTACAGATTGGACCTCAGGTAGATAGCGGATATAGTCGCAATACCCTTCTATTATTTCGTCTCTTGTAATACCACGTCTCTACCTATATCTGTTGCTTTGTCTTCTTTATTTTATTTCGTAATACAATTACCTTTTCGTAATACCTTCAATTACCCCTTTTTTTCGATTACATTTTCTGAAGGAAAATGAGGTATTTAGAAACTTGAAAATCTAGATTAAATTGAAAAGTGATGTCTAAAAAGTAGTGGATATACAACCGAACAGTAGATGAAACACGTTTCCAGCCCTCGAGTATTGAGGGTCACCCAGAGGGTAAGTTTATGATTGGTCCGGGCTGGGACGAATCGAAGGCTCTAGTCTCCTCTGTCGCACCCCGGTTCCCTTCGGAGTCCGTCCTACGGACCGTCCACGGCCCGTCCTACTCGCGAGTCCCGGGGCCGACCCGACGCGGGTCCGGACGTCCTCTGAGTCTCCTGGTGCCCGGTCCCCGTCGCCGCCGGGGCTTCCTTGTGCCCGGCCCCCGTCGTCGCCGGGGCTTCGGTCTGTGGAGGCCACGGTGCACCGGGACTCGTCGCTTACCCTATCGCGCCCACCCCCCAACCGTGGCTCTCCCCCGCCCGGACTCCTCCGGTCCCATCCTCTCGTGGCTCTGGAGGCGCGGGGAGTAGGATGGGGGTTGGGGAGGTGCGTGCGGACTGGCCGGTTTGCTCCCAGGGTCTTCGGGCCAGGGGCCCGTCCCGGTCCGCCCACGACCGGCCTCCACCGCCACACGCCCCCGTCCACCGCAACGGGACGGTGGCCCGGCGGCCCTCAGGCCAGCGCCCACCAACGTCGAGTTCACGTCGCGCGCGAGGCACCTCTCGACCTCTCGACGCCGGCGGCCGACCGGGCTGGCCGTCCAGTCTCGCTTTCCGTCCGCGTCGCGTCCCGAGAATCCCGCGGACCGCCGTCGGCGGAGGCAGATGCCGGTATGGTGGGACTTGCGCGGGCTAGAGCAGACTAGAGCCTTCGATTCGTCCCAGCCCGGGCCAATCATGAACCTACCCTCTGGCGGACCCTTATGGCCCACGACATCCGAAAAACAACAAAGACGAAAAGGGACGGAGGGGAGACGGAATCGGGGGCCGGGGTCGGCGTGGCGTTCGGCGTGGACGGCGACCGGGGACCGTGGGGTGGCGCGAGTCTCGGCGGCGGACGGAAGGTCGGGGAGAGTCCAACCCACCGGCCCCGCGGGCTGAGGGCGACGTCTGGACCCAACGGAGGCGCGCCGGGCGGTCGGGGAGCCGAAAGCCGCAGGTCCTTTGGTCTCCTGGCCGCCCCCGCCTCCGCGCCCCCAGAGACAGACCCCGAGGGACCCGTCCGGAGTCCGGTAAGACCCGCCCCGGCCCCGGGGTCGGGGTGGGGGTCTGCGTGGGACCGTCCGTTGGAGCGCCAGAGGGCGTCCGCGCCCGCGTGTTGTGTGTGTGTGTGTGTGTGTGTGTGTGTGTGTGTGTGTGTGTGTGTGCGGGCGGGGGGGTTTGTGTCTGTGTGGGGGGCGTCGGGTCTGTCCAGTTCTCGGCCTTTGGTGTTCATTCCCTCTGCCTCTTTCTCCCTCTCTCTCTCTCTGTCGTTCTCCTGGCGTGTCCGAAGGTTTCGGGGCCGGCGGTGTGGGAGGGGGGAGGTGACACCCATAGGTGGGCCGGGGGGGTCAGCTGGGCTGGGGTGGCAGCGGGTGGCTGTGTGAGTGTGCGTGTGAGAGAGGGTGTGAGTGGGAGACCGGACCCCCGCCCCCGACCCAGAGCGGAGTCCCTCGGTTCGGCTTCCCCTGGAAACTCTGGAGCCGACGCTCCTTCAGAACCCCAGGGGTGCCCACTAACGGTCGGGGTCCCGTGGCGCACGTCGGCCCCGAGCGGGCCGGGTTCCGACTGCGGCGGAGGGAACGCGTGCCCGGCGAGAGACGCCACACACTGCCAGGCACGGTCTCACAGGCAGAGCCTACCCTACGGTAGGGGACAGGGGACAGGCAGAGGGCGAAAGGCAGAGAGACAGCCAGCGAGACACAGAGGGAGAGAGACCGAGAGGGACGGATACACACGCACAAACACACGCGGGCGTGCGCGCACACACTCACAGACAGACACACAGACGTAGAGGGAGAGCGGTAGAGCCTCAGACAGACACTAGGAACCAGAAAAGACAGAGACAGAGAGGAATGTGGGCCGAAGGCCAGAGAAGACAATACATTACTCTTATCTTTTTTCCTCGGGTCTTACTACCACTGATTTCTCTTCCTTCCCTTTCGACCCTTTTACCTTGTTTCCTCCAGACGCCATGACTCACTCTTGGAGTCCATCTAGTTTTTCATGATCGATTAGGTTAAATCCATCCCGTCCGGGTCCCCCTCGTCTCTTTTGTATATTTTTCTCCTCAGTTCCCCGGAACGTAGAGACACAGAGAAGAAAGTGGAGACAACCCGGTTGTACGGGAGTACGGATCCCCTACGTAAAAGGAAATAAAATAAAAAAAAGGAAAAAAAAAATTAAAAATAAAAATGAAATAAAATGAAATGTTATGACATAACCAAAACGGTATGTAACTGTACTTAGGTGGTGCCCACATGTACGAAGGGTTTATCCTTGGGGGGAGGGTGGAGGGAGGGGTATTGTAGAGGGACCCAGTAGGACACGTGGTCGGGGTTCGTACGACATAGGACGTAGCCTGTATCTGACCGTTAAGCTAAGAATGTACTATCATACGTACAAAGTTACGGTAAGAGGGTTTAGTAGGGTGGGAGAGGGAGAGGGAGACTCAGGTTTTCAGGCGATATGTGTAGACACAGAAAAAACGACAGAACGTATGTCCCAGTAGTAACGGTAGAAAGATTTAAGGTATATATACACAATCATATGACATAACCACAAAAAGAAAGACCGAATGAAGTGAGACATATTAGCCGAGGTCAAAGTAGGTAGAGTAATCTTGACTAAGTTTACATAAGAAAAATTACCGAGTCATTATGAGGTAACACATATACATGGTGTCGAAAGAATAGGTAAGTAGACGACTACCTGTAGATCCAACGAAGGTACAGGACCGATAATATTTGTCACGACGCTACTTGTAACCCTATGTACACAGAGGAAGTTAAGACCAAAGGAGCCACACATACGGGTCGTCACCCTAACGACCCAGTATTCCGTCAAGATAAAGGTCAAAAAATTCCTTAGAGGTGTGACAAGAGGTATCACCGACATGATCAAACGTAAGGGTGGTTGTCACATCCTCCCAAGGGAAAAGAGGTGTGGGAGAGGTCGTAAATGACGAACGTCTATAAACCTAGCGTCTCTAAGACTGACCACACTTTCACCATGGAGTAACACCAAAACTAAACGTAAAGAGACTAATACTCACTACAACTCGTAGAAAAGTACACAAACAATCGGTAGGCATACAGAAGAAACCTCTTTACAGATAAATCAAGAAACCGGGTAAAAAACTAACCCAGCAAATAAAAAGACCTTAACTCGACGTATACAAGGAACATATAAAAACTCTAATCAACAGTCAACGAAGTAAACGATAATAAAAGAGGGTAAGACTTCCGACAGAAAAGTGGAACGAATATAAAAGGAAGGAAACAACA